>JAVIWB010002540.1:0-334960 GCA_031893035.1 Dermolepida albohirtum
CGAAATTGCATGCGTGTCTTACTTTCAAGCTGAACAAAATACAAAGGTTACAAAATCAATTTCGATATTATAAGTCCATTGACATTCAAGATGGCGTTGCAATTTATAAAAAAATAAATTAAATTTCGAAATCAATAAAAAAAAACCTATACTACTTTATAAAAATTAATTCGATTTTTAACATAGCAGACGTCCATTCTCAGTGTATCTAAACTAAATTAATATCGTCAAGATTTAGAATAAATAATGATTCGGACGTTGAAAAAATGCCAATTACAATCGCGGTATTCCCATAACCCGAACAAGACGGGCAGACATACGATACAGACGACATAGAAAGAGGAAGCTAGATTCTGTCTAGCATCTTTGCGTGTCGAAGAGGCCTGTTTTCTCGTATTCAGTCGCACGTTCGTATTTTGCCGCTCGTTTGTCGTTGATTTTGTGTAATGTGTTGTAGGTAGACGACCTGCTCAGGGTCGTATGATTTTTCGCTATGGCCCTTGGGCGAATTATCTGCGTGAATTTATATACGTACATACATGTGTATATAAAAGTTGGCAACTTCTGAGTTCATGTCCTCAGAAAGCTATTCATTCCTGTTAATAATTACATTACGTATGTATATATGTAAGTATATATGTAATGTAATTATTAATAAGAGATATTCGAAACTTATAGCATCTTCAAATGAATTCATGTCCTCAGAAAATTATGCCTGTTAATAATTACATTTTGTACTACAGAAATAAAATAATAAAATACAAATTCATTGCTTTTTATAAATTTTACATAAGTTTTACACACTCAAAAGTTCAAGTTTTAACTTTGTTTTTCAAGATTTTTTACACTCTGAGGATTATGACAAAAGAATTACGTTAATTTTTACATCAAAATCGTTTTTAGGACCTTCTAAAATATCAGCAGACAAGCATTTGTTAGCGAGCAAAAACTTTTGCGAGTGTACCTCTTTGGAAAAATTGAGATTTTCGAAAAAATATAAAGCTTTGAATTCAGCTTTCGCGGAAAGTAGATCCACAGTTTTCAAGCATCAGAAATCAAATTTACTATTTTTTATACCAAAATCATCATTTATGCACTCAAAAGTTCAAATTTTGACATTATTTTCGAAGACTTTTTGAACTTTCAACATTAAGGGGAAAGAGTTACATTAATTTTGACATTTCAATCGTCTTTAGGACCTTCTAAAATATCAACAGACAAGCATTTGTTAACAAACAATAACTTTTGAAAAATACTAATTTTTGCGAGTGTACCCCTTTGGAAAAATTGAGCTTTTCGAAAAAATATAAAGTTTTGAATTCGGCTTTTGTAGAACGCAAATACACAGTTCTCAAGCATCAGAAATCAAATTTACTATTTTTTATACCAAAATCATCATTTGTACATTCAAAAGTTCAAAATTTTGACATTTTTTCTCAAGACTTTTTGCATTTTCAACATTAAGGGAAAAGAGTTACATTAATTTTGACATCAAAACCTTCTCTAGGACCTTCTAAAACATCAGCAGACAAGCATTTGTTAGCAAGCAATAACTTTTGAAAAATACTATTTTTTGCGAGTATACCCCTTTGGAAAAATTGAAATTTTCGACGAAGTATAAAGTTTTAAATTCAGATTTCGTAGAACCTAGATTCACAGTTTTCAAGCAGTAGAATCAAATTTACTATTTTTTTATATCAAAATCGTCATTTATACGCTCAAAAATTTAAATTTTGATATTAATTCTCAAGACTTTTTGCATTTTCGACATTAAGGGAAAAGAGTTACATTAATTTTGACATCAAAATCGTTTTTAAGGTCTTCTAAAATAGCAGCAGCCAAGTATTGGTTAACAAGCAATAACTTTTGAAAAATACCAATTTTTGGAACAATTGAAATTTTCGACGAAGTATAAAGTTTTGAATTCAGCTTTCGTAGAACCTAGATCCACAGTTTTCAAGCAGCAGAAATCAAATTTACTATTTTTTTATTTCAAAATCGTCATTTATACGCTCAAAAATTTAAATTTTAATATTAATTCTCAAGACTTCTTGCATTTTCAACATTAAGGGAAAAGAGTACATTAATTTTGACATCAAAATCGTTTTTAAGGTCTTCTAAAATAGCAGCAGCCAAGTATTGGTTAACGAGCAAAAACTTTTGAAAAATACCAATTTTTACGAGATACCCCTTTGGAAAAATTGAAATTTTCGACGAAATATAAAGTTTTAAATTCAGCTTTTGTGAAACGTAAATCCATAGTTCTCAAGCAGCAGAAATCAAATTTACTATTTTTTATACCAAAATCATCATTTTTACATTCAAAAGTTCAAATTTTGACATTATTTCACAAGACTTTTTGCACTTTCAACATTAGGGGAAAAGAGTTATATTAATTTTGACATCGAAATCGTTTCAAGGTCTTCTAAAATAGCAGCAGTCAAGCATTTGTTAACGAGCAATAACTTTTGAAAAATACCAATTTTTGCGAGTATACCTCTTTGGAAAAATTGAGATTTTCGAAAAAATATAAAGTTTTTTCGGCTTTTGTAGAACGCAAATACACAGTTCTCAAGCATCAGAAATCAATTTAATATACCAAAATCATCATTTTTTCAAAAGTTCAAAAGCATTTTTTTGACTTTTTGCATTTTCAACATTAAGGGAAAAGAGTTACATTAATTTTGATATCTCAATCGTCTTTAGGACCTTCTAAAATATCAGCAGACAAGCATTTGTTAACAACCAATAACTTTTGAAAAATACCAATTTTTTATGGAAAAATTGAAAACCGAAATATAAAGTTTTAAATTCAGCTTTTGTGAAACGTAAATCCATAGTTCTCAAGCAGCAGAAATCAAATTTACTATTTTTTATATCAAAATCATCATTTTTACATTCAAAAGTGCAAATTTTGACATTATTTCACAAGACTTTTTGCACTTTCAACATTAGGGGAAAAGAGTTATATTAATTTTGACATCGAAATCGTTTTTAAGGTCTTCTAAAATAGCAGCAGCCAAGTATTTGTTAACGAGCAATAACTTTTGAAAAATACCAATTTTTGCGAGTATACCTCTGGAAAAATTGAGATTTTCGAAAAAATAAAAGGTTTTGAATTCAGCTTTCGTAGAACGTAAATTGATAGTTCTTAAGCAGCAGAAATCAAATTTACAACATTTTATAGCAAAATTACCATTTACACACTCAAACGATCAAATTTCAACCTGGTTTTCAAGATTTCTTACACTCTCAAAATTAAGAGTTGTATTAATTTTGACATCAGAATCGCCCTTAGGACTTTCAAAAATATCAACAGGCAAGCATATTGTTAAGGATTAACTTGAAAAATACCAATTTTTACACCCCTGTGTGCCACATAATTCAAAAATTTACACTGATTACCACCCATTTTTCCATCAACTTGATTATCATTAACATCGAGGTATATTAAAAAAAAATAGTGTAATATTCAATTACAATATGAACATTCAATTTAGATATTTAGCCTCTGGTGATAGCCTGCTGTACATTAGTTATGCATTTAGCGATAATAATCTGAAAAAAGAGAGCGTATCCTTAAATAGAGATACAAACGAATACTTCGAGATTTTTTCTCAAAAAGTTGGATTAACTTTTAGTGACGTCCATTCTTTAAGGCTCGAAAGCTTTTTTTCTTAATATATCAATAAACTACGCGGCGATACAACTTTGCAACGCTGCACAGTTTCGAAAACCTCACTTAATGCGACTTGGTCAGAACAGTAAGCGACAGATCATCTCCAGAAAATGACGAGTGAGATCTCGTTGAAATGTGAGTGTATGGATCAGATGTGAAGGTTTAAGGATGTCAGGACATGGTGAAATTCGCGAATACTTCCAGATAACAATAAAATAGTTTGCACCACAAGATTTAAAGCACACATATAATATGTATATAACAACTTACCACTTGTTTAAGGGGCCGACCTACAGAAAACATTTTTATATCAGTTAAAAGCATTAAGAGTTGAAATTTGAAATTTTTAACGATATTTAGCACTCTTGCAGTTACTTTGACAGTAAATTTTTCTAGTTTTTTATTAGCTAATAAAATTAAAAATCATAATTTAAATGCTTCTATTGTATGTACTATGAATTAATAACACACAAGTATCTATTAACCGAGAATATGAGTTCGACGACGGTTTTGTCTTTCTTAAGACTCTTCAGGCATGGTCATATATGGTGACATATGTATATAACAAGTAATTGAGAAGATTGGACCTCCATCTCTGTAACGTCAGACAAAATTGCTTTAACATTACAAACAGAGAAGGTAATTCAATCTTCTTAATTATTTACTTACTCGTATTAAGAACACAAACATTGAATCTTAGAAAAATACTAGAACTACTCTAAAATAATAACAACGATCAAAGTTGTAGTGTAAATACAATTTATTTATTGCGGTTGAAAAGTATTCGCGACATTCTATTCTATCATTTAAATAAAGTAATGCTAAAAGTAATAATCTGTTTTGTTTGGTGAAAGAAAGACGACCGTCCGAAAACACGTTCTAACACCTCTACCTTAAAACCTCCATACAAGCAAGTGAGCAACACTTGGTGATGTTACAACTTTTTATTGTCTGTTGGTTAAAGTCGATTTGTTATTTTTAATAACCAGTGTTTTGATACCAACAATATCTTACATATGTGTACACAACAACTCGTGATATTTTTAGAAATCAGCTGGTGATATTCTGACATTTATTTCGAATGTATATGTAGATTTAGATTGTGTTATTGTTATGTATATGTATATATATATATATATATATATATATATATATATATATATATACATATATATGTATGTACATGGTAATAAATAGTCGAAGTGTGATCTGATGAATAAAGATACATGGGGATTGTTACTTCTTAGATGTGTTTTTTTTGTGCAAATTACATTAAAATTTATGATACTACAATGCTTACTTATTTATTTTAAATAGAATAGAAACAGAAGAATCCGCTTATAATATATTTAGGAACTACTACAATCAAGGACGTGTGGTTTCTTTTCTGGAAATTCAATAGAACGTACTTTATTCTTCAGGTGAATTAATATTTTGAATTCCATTTAGATTGCTACATTTCATCATAAATCTGGACTTTTCAAACTATAGCGAAATGCTTTACTGGTAGCGGTCAAAACTAGAACTTTTCAAGGTTCATATATAAATACCGTAAAATCAGTATTATTTACAATTGAAATAACGGGTTGTAACTAAACCATCGTGAAGTTTCTAATAGAATTTCTTAAATTAAATTTTAAATACGGGTTTTCTTGTCCCAACGATGATGTCATTGTTCTTGAACATGACGAAGGCATCGTTCGAAAGCTTCTACATAATTCTCTGATCCAGTTCACGATCGTTAGATCATTAGATACGAATCAAGATCGCTGGATATGGAAAACTATGTTGGCTACAATGGATACAAATCTGGACTCTTTCATTTGCTATCTGGGATCCCCCCAGGGTTCGAACTTGATTCATTTCCAAATGATCTAATAACATCTTTCGAATGTGACGCTTTAATGAGTCCATCCAAATATTCTCAGAAAACTTTCTTTGGTGTCCAATTTCTCAAATGCCTCTGGGATTTTAATCCGTTCGAAAATGGAAATTGCTACTGTTGAAGACACGACTCAGTGTCTTCAACAGTAGCAATCTAAATTTCATTTAGATCCAGTTCATGATCATTAGTGCGTTAGATATCAATCAAGATCGCTAGATATGGAAAACTATGTCGGCTACAATGGATACAAATCTGGACTCTTTCATTCGATATCTGGGATCCCCCAGGGTTCGAACTTGATTCATTTTTACTTAATTTATTTACAAATGATCTAATATCTCTCGAATGTGACGCTTTAAGGAGTCCAGTCAAATATTCTCAGAAAAATTGTTTCACAGTTTCAGTGCGACAGACAGTAGCAGTAGTTAAACCCTGAAGATGTCCCATACGAGTGAGTACGAAACGTCGGTAGTTATACCAGTGACGCGGTTCCAGCCCGGAAGCCCAGGATAGTATAAAATTGTACAGTTTAGCATCGTAAAAAAGCACAATTACATGCAATTAATAATCTGTCTTGGGTTTTCATTTAATAATTGTTTCCATAATGCAATTTATGATACACCAGAAGGACTCGAATTTACTGTCTATGTGGCCTAGTGGTGATGGCACATTTCCGGACAGAATAAGATCGCGGGTTCAAGTCCCACGCGAACAGAAATTTTTTTTAAAATTTTTGCATTACATATGAAATTTATAAATGGGTTGAAATTAGAATTTTTCAATTTAACATCGTAGGAGCGCATGAGTATATGAAATTAAATACCTTCTTTAACAGACAAAGGAGTATAATTTAATTTATACATTTCGTAGGTTAGATACATTACATAACGAAGATCTACAACCTTCTCACTTCGGTTTCTAATTATTTTTATTAACTATACGCGAATAACTAACATAAATACTTACACAATTCGAATATATTACTAAGCGAGAAAAACTTTTTAAGTTCAAGGCTTCCAGCGATCAGAACTCGTAAGACAATAGTTTAGATTAACATATAATTAGAAATTTGCCATTGGACATCCAACGGTGTAATTAAAATTATTTATTCGTGACACCGTTTCTAAATTCAGTTATTCCGAAAGATTCACTTTTGAGATGATTTTGTAGATGTTTGATAAATATTAAAATGCAAAATGTGTTAAAAATATATGCCGCACGAACAAAAATTGAAATCGTCGCATAATTTGAAATTGTTTTTCATTAAAAATAAATAATATTAATCAGATTCTTTGTATTGAAAGGTAAAGGGTTGCTTTACAAGTCCAAAATCAGATAAAATCGAAAAATTTTAATTTTTTCTCTGTGGCCTAGTGGTTTTAGACGTACGTGTACGATAAACGTAAAATTGTGAGTTCAAATCTCACCAGAGAAGAAAAAATTTTTTTTTAAAAGCTTTTTCTGGTGGAGTAAAGAAAGTCTGAAGAATCCAAGTGATATTAAATTAATTCAAGAAAACGTGAACCCGAAACAACCCTGTACGTTAACCTGGTGTACTCCTTGCCAAATAATTAGAAAAAATCAGAAAACACGAAGATCGTATTAGAAGAAAATATTTGGATAATCAACAGCGATATCTTAGGAAGCTGACGTAAACATATGGGAACGAACATTAAAGTAATGGTTGTACAAAAACCAGGCAGCACAAAGATAAACTTCGAATGACATTTTGTATTCTGACAGATACATAAATGCATGGAAGATGTATCCGGAAATAAAAATTGCTTAACTTTTCTTTACAAATCTATATTTTACTACCAATTTCGAACACACAGTATCATTTCATTTATAAACTACATATTTTACTACCAATTTCGAACATTCAGTATCATTTCATAACGATCTTTTTATACAGCCTTGGTAGTTTATTGCAATTCGAACGTCACCGTTTCTTGTTCCTCCACGAATCTTCTTCAACGCCTCTTCTGTCCACAGTTATGTGGCTTTATAGCATACATAAAGAACTCACGCCTGTTGACTAGAAAAAGATATGCATTATTAATTTCATTTACGTACTTAAAATTTTACACATTATTGGTAAATTTGGAATTTAACTGACCTTTTTCAAAGGTCATGTGCAGATAAATCGCGGCTAGAGACAGTAAAAGAACTTTCGTTTTATTAGAAGGAAGCCGTTTGAATGCTTTTAAAAAAATTCCATCGTTAAAACCGTCAAACACCTTCCACCTGTAATGATTGCATTAGGAGTCTGGTTTGAACCTGTTTATTTTGTTACTGAAACGATGAATCAAGTTCAATACAAAGAAGTAAGGAATCAATCTTGATTCCCATATATTGATTCTTTAAGTTCTTGAGATGTTGCCTATATATATTTTCGCAAGATGGGACACCATGCCATAAGGGCAAAATATGAAATAAATTTGGTCTTGTCATGGCTAGGTAATTCCCCAGATTTAAACCTGATTGAAAACGTTTGGAGAATTGGCTTGGCAACTAAGTACTTTCGGTTTTTACTGATAGAGAGCGTTGCTTTATTTTTTGTATAACGTATGTTAGTGCTGTACTTTACCGTTCGTCGCGTGATACTAGTCACATTGACGTAACTTCAGAAGCAAGTAGTGCGTGATTTTTATTAAAGCTATTAGTTGTGGGTTAATTTTAGATGGAGTGCAGAAACGAATATTTTCGACATATTTTACTATTTTATTTCCGTAAAGGAAAGAAAGCTGCTGCGGCTCACAAAAAGATATGTGAAGTTTATGGCGCTAATTGCTTAACAGAGCGCACGTGTCAGAATTGGTATAAAAAATTCCGTTCTGGAGATTTTTCCCTCAAAGATGAACAACGTTCTGGTCGGCCTACTGAAGTTGATGATGACCAAATCAAAGTCATAATTGAAGAGGATCGTCATATAACTGTTCGAGAGGTTGCGGAGAGGCTACATGTATCGCACACAACAATTGAAAAACATTTAAAATGTCTTGGGCTAGTTAAGAAGCTTGATGTTTGGGTACCTCACGAATTGAAAGAAATTCATTTAACACAAAGAATCAACTTTTGCGATATGCACCTTAGACGAAATGAAACCGACCCTTTC
Organism: Dermolepida albohirtum; assembly: GCA_031893035.1. Classification (NCBI taxonomy): domain Eukaryota; kingdom Metazoa; phylum Arthropoda; class Insecta; order Coleoptera; family Scarabaeidae; genus Dermolepida; species Dermolepida albohirtum. The sequence continues at coordinate 8,683 of JAVIWB010002540.1, forward strand.
TTAAAAAGAATCATCACTGGTGATGAAAAATGGGTCCTGTACAGTAACAGTTCGAAAACGATCATGGAGCAAACACGACAAACCAGCTCAAACCACATCGAAAGCTGAATTGCGTCCAAAAAAGATCATGCTGTCAGTTTGGTGGGATTACAAAGGTGTTGTGTTTTTTTGAGCTGCTTCCAAGGAACCAAACGATCAATTCTGATGTTTACTGTCAACAATTAATAAAACTGGATGAAGCAATCAAAGAAAAACGGCCAGAATTGTCAAATCGGAAAGGTGTAGTTTTCCACCAAGGTAATGCAAGGCCGCACACATCTTTGGCAACTCGTGGGAAACTATTGGAGCTTGGCTGGGAAGTGATGCCACATCCCCTATACAGCCCTGATCTAGCACCATCTGATTACCATTTATTTCGAAGTTTGCAAAATTCTTTGAATGGTAAAACTTTCACAAATGACGATGACCTTCACTCGCACCTGGTTCAGTTTTTTGCTGATAAGGACCAGAAATTTTATGAGCGCGGAATCATGCAGCTGAAAGGAAGATAGCAAAAGGTCATTCAGCAAAATGTAAAATATATAATTGATTAAAAACTATTCTTTGTTTAAAAAAAAGTGTTTTATTTTATACTACAAAACCGAAAGTACTTAGTTGCCAACCTAATAATATAAAATGAATTATTTATCCGTCTCGAAACACAACATTAGACTTATCAAGATAAAATATTGGGAATGCCTGGAGAAATGCAGATTTTACAAGTAGTGACGGTGTTATGTACCCGAGGAATGAGAATTTCTGTTCCAATTAAGACAAAGTGTGTATAAACTAAACATTAATTAAAACTCTTATATATAGTATATGTGTGTATGTACAGTGTAAATAAATATTGTTCACCTTGGACGTTGTTGTTATTTCGTTTTAATTCATTTTAAAAGGTGAAATTTATAAGGTGGTTCTAATTGGATTGTACGGTACTGTGTTTGAATACTTTTAATTCTATTTTTAACAGATAACCTTTCTAATTATAAAGTATATGGGTAACTATACACACAAGTTTCTAAATTTAATTAAAAAATGATATCTGATAACTATAACTTGAAGGAAATGAAATAAGAGAAATTCAAATAAATAATTATATATCTGACAGCGTCTTACAATTTAAGCTTCATTGAGTTGATTGAACGTTTCTAAAAAGGACTATTCGATCTTAAAAATATCTGAATGTATTGGGTTGAATGCCGTGTAAAACAAAAGAAAATAAGAGAAATTCATGGACAAAAAACATTGCCTCCTTCTCTCGTATAACACACGAATGTGTTGAGCGAAAAAGCGAGAACGCGTCTATCTCGCTGGTCGGCAACAAAGTTCCCAGAGAGTGTATAGACAGATACTTTTTCGAATAAACTCTTAACATTCATTTATTCAGAAAATTGCCAAAATAGCAAGTGGCTATCTTCTTCTGGACTTCCGGGCTTAAACCGCGTCACTTTTATAACTGCCGACGTTTCGTACCCACTCGTACGGGACATCTTCAAGGCTCAACTACTGCTACTGTCTGTCGCACTGAAACTTAGTTTCTCAGATCCTAGCCCGGAAGTCCAGACGAAGATAGTATAGACCATGACCGCGGAAGTTTATGTATGTACCAGATTAGCAAGTGGCTGTCTATTCTCGCGTTTTCGTTCAATATATTCGTGTGTTGTAGAGGGAGGCAATGTTTTTTCATTATATAGTAGCATGAATGTCAAAGTAAAAACTCTAATTTATTTACGAGTCGTATATACACTTCCAAAAAAACACAGTCGATGGTGTATATAGTTTAATGAGTTTTCAGAATGCTTCAGATCACCATAAACCTTATTCCATTGTGATTTTTTCAGATCTACTGCAGTACTCACATCTCTTTAGAGTCTCTTCACTTCTTAGGCATGTCGAAGTTGGTTTTGTTTACGATTTTTTAGCATCTATGTAATCCCAGCTCTGTTTCAATTTTGCACTTAATCTTAGAAATTCTAAGTCATCTGGTCGGGTCCTATCAAACGTCGGATACATTTACATCTCGGCAATTTGCCAAATAGGTGAAAGTTAAAAGGAATCATTCAAATATTAATAACACCCTGTTTACCACATAAGTTTCAGAAATTCACTCATCGTCAGGTAAACTTGTGTTATTAACGAGCGATTCCTTTGTAGACTTTATCGTACCATTTCGATAAAAATACAGGGAAATTCAAATCAATTATTGTCTATCTGACAGCATTTTAAAATTTAAGAGTTTCATTGGGTTGGTTGAACGTATCTAAAAAGGACCAATCGACCATGAAAGCATCTGAATGTACTGGGTTGAATGCCGTGTAAAAAAATGAAATAAAAGAAATTTAAATCAACAATTGTTTATCTGATAGCGTTTTAAAGTTTAAGAGTTTTATTGGGTTGGCTAAACCTATCTAAAAAGGATTATTATCGATGATAAAAACATCTGAATGTATTGGGTTGAATGCCGTGTAAAAAATGAAATAAGAGAAATTAAAATCAATAATTGTTTATCTGACAGCATCTTAAAGGCAATTTTGATGGAGCCTGTGGTTGATTAACTTAATTTTACGTATTTCAACAACTTGGTTGTCGAAATACGTATATAGAATACGAAAATTAATGCGGAAAGGGGTTATATATAAACCTTCAGTGATCAAGCATCTTAAAGTTTAAAAGTTTCATTGGGTCGGCTAAACCTTTCTAAAAAGGACCAATCGACTTTAAAAACATCTGAATGTATATTGGGTTCTATCGCGTAATTTAAATACCAAAAAGTTCTCTTTTATTACGTTTTTTTTTTCTTGAAATATCTATCAGTAATTAGACAAACAAGACACGGAATCTAAAGTGGAAGCTTTGTAAATGTAATACGTTACAGGATCTACAATTTTTATTTTCGAAATATCGTCAAGTTAATAAAATGGTAAAAAAAACCGACCGACAACTAGGGAAATATCTAATATGAGAAGGTGTTTGGTGTAACGAACGAAACGGACTCTTTATATACGAGAACTACGGCACGAAACTATTGCCATTAGCTATTAGAAAGGTGAGGTGGGACTGGCGCGACCTCCAAGCTTCACGGACGAGGTAAATGGCACCAAGTTCACGTTCAAGCATCACCGTCCGCGCTCCTTGTGGGTATAGGACAAACAGACGCTGATACAATGATTCCGTGCTTACAGCGCGAACTCACCGAAACTGTAGGCTAGCCGGCAGTTCTCATATAAATTCTAATGTACGTATGCATAATAAACCGATATGTAAATCAAAATTACAACGGCGTTTTCTATACCTGATTTGCCATATTATGTAATTAATAGCCTTTATGTAGTTATACGTACAGTCCATGGCCGGAACATTAGCGCCACCTTGATCGTTTTTAAATATTCTTTATTTCAACTAATATAATGTAATGTACCCCAAGATACGGTTATCTAATGCATATTTAATATAGTCAATGTATAATTATTTTGATGAAAAAAGTTAGGATTTCGGGTAATTCCACTGTACTTGCCACCGAACCTTTCATTATTCCTATTATCTATTGCGAATGGGTTCTTTTAAATGCATTGCGAATGGTCGTTGTAATAATTCAGTATCGAACATTCGATAGTATTTCAGTTCATGTTCCTATGTGATTCTGTGTAGGTTTTGTTTACATTAAACTAGTGAGTTTATATATTTTTCTTTGCGATACGAATTGACGGTATAGGTTGAGCAAAAGATATATCCGGTTGCACAAATAGAAGTTTTCCCACAAACAGTACAACACGTTAATTTGGTACGTAGACTTCCGCGGTCGTGGTCCATGCTATCTGCTTCTGGGTTTCCGGGCTGGAACCGCGTCACTAGTATATCTGCCGACGTTTCGTACCCATTTGTATGGGACATCTTCAGGGCTGAACTACTGCACTGAAACTGTACAACACGTTGCTTCTTTAATTAAAGAAAGGAGTACAGGTACGCTCGTTTTGTGGCAAAAAAGAATAAGTACGACTCGGCTTGATCGACGTATTGTAAAATTACACCAAGAAAACTAAGTAAATCAAAATTACAACGGCGTTTTCAACACCTAATATGCCATATTATGTAATTAAGAACGTTTATGTAGCTTCATATATAGTCCATGGCCAGAATATCAGGGCCACCTTGTGTAGCTGGCAGAGCGAGAGAGGAAAACGGAAAGCAGAGGGCGAAAATCAGCGATAACTAATCGAAGAAACAAGGACGGAGGCCCAACAATATCTGCGCCATTAGACGAAGGAAACGAAGGCGTCGCCCCGCTAAAAGATCCGACAACCAATAGGTGCGCGATACAAGCAGAGGCAAATGTACAGGCACCATGATAGGGACGAGTCACGCGCAGTAATACGAACAATATTCGACAGAGACCATCACCTGAAGATGGTAAATCAGAATTAACCGAAAAATCGCACCGGTTTTTACAGAACAGAAGCACACCTACGCAAGAAGAAATCCAAAACCACGCGTACATATATATAAAATATTCCACAACCATAATAAAATAGAATTTCAAATTAATTTATAAGATAACTATTCTAATAATAAAATTTTATGAGTGACATATATATAAATGAACCAAGTATTTTGACAACTATACTTAAAAGTGTTATAAAGCTATTAAATATATTCGAATTGCTTCTACCACGCACACTATTGTGCGTTCTTTTTTAAATGAAGCATACACGAGCTTCTTCCAGTTTGAAATCGTTTTGGCTCGCCGTAAAAATATCGAGCAATAATTGGAATCTAGATCGTAAACCTTTTTGTGGTTGTGATTGTACATAATATGTTTGTACTGCAGATTTTGTTTTGCTTCCTTCAATATTTAATCAACAACATCCTCTGCAAAACAAAATAGGTTAACCTGTTGATTTCTTTTGGTAAATGTAATGTATGTTTTTGAAACTTTGCAAAATTCGCCGTTTGTATTGACCAAACATATATTCAACATTTGTATTAGGAGATTGTTAATAAATTAATTAAAACACGATTGCAATAAGTAAATAATTTCCTGAATCACTAAGATTGATATATAACCCCTTTCCACATTAACTTTTGTAATTCTGTAAGTCATTAGTCAGAATTACAAAAAGTAATGTGGAAAGGGGTTATATATCAACCTTAGTCACAATTACAAAAGTTAATGTGGAAAGGGGTAATATATCCACCTTAGTGATTAAGTTAATCAACCACAGGCTCCATCAAATTCAACTTAAATAATTTCCATTTATTTCTTGAATATCATTAAAAAAATTATCAAAATTTTCTTCAGGAATAAACACCATTACCAACCTTTAACTTAAAATCAACTGAGTAACATAAATTTGGGCATATAAAGTAACAATTATTATTGAAGTACAGTTCAAAAATAATAAAGAATTCCTAAAAGAACTGCTTGAAAATTTCTAATAAAATATAAACGATAATCACTGAACCAGTAAAAACAAATTGGAACTATCTTGACAGTGAAAAATGACACATATACAGGGTAGTAAATTTAAGAAACTAAAATTCCCCAAAGCATAACTTCGCCTGAAGTTCGATCGTTTTAGTGCACTTATTGCTTTTGTCTATTAAAAGATAATTTGTGTAAAATTTTGAATAATGACATCCGAAGGTGTCTAATAAAGAAAATCTATCAACAATAACAGAAAGCCAGAATTGTTTATTTCCGTTCTTGTTATTAAATAAAAAAAAGTCCATATTTTAAAAAGAGAAAATGCGATTTTTTTCTGGACAACAGGATATTTAAACTAACCGTCAATTATGTGCAATTATCTTTAATTATATCTGTCCGTATACACATCGGTGAATTGAATTTGATATAAATTTTTGTGAGGTGAGGTAAGTTAAATTATTCCAGTGCAGTTATTTATGTAGTACAGCGATTTAGTTCTAGGATGTTCCTTTAAAAGATATATATGCGGTACATTAAAGTCACTACCACCCGCAAAGTACCCAATATTGTTATTAAAGAGAGATTGTTTTGTTGAAAGTAGGTTTAAAAGTAGTTTTCGAGAAATACAGTGAGGAATTGTCTGACATTTTCTAATCTAAAAATAAAATATAAAAACAAAAGCGTTCGTTTATTTCCTCAATACGAAGTATAATTATATCTTTATTTAAATGACAGCACTTTTTTGAACGAGTGTAAATTTAATTATCCGTTCTTTCAGAATTGAATTTACCGTTAAACGACAAACATCTTAAGGAAATGAATGTTAATATCTTTAGGTGCTAAAAAATAGTTTTTGTAAATGTTGCTACTATAAGTATGATATAAAACTATTTCAATTAAATTTGTAAATCGTACATTGATATAACTGCATTATATTATTATTATTAATGTATACATTGAGTGTTAAAGATTGTAATTACTTATAAGATTTATAATATCATAATATCTACATAGAGCGCGATGTATGTATGTATATGCTGATATGCCATCACTTTTACATCTTTTTAGAAGGTACAGTTACTTCTACATAAAGGTTAACGATGTACACACGAAAATATATCTGCTGAGTTCATGTAGAATGGTCTTTACGCCATGTAAACAAAACATTGGCAGTTGGAGCATATCTATAATTTATAACACGATAGTACAAAATCTTACTTTCCGAAAATTTGTATTCAAATGATATAGTAATGCACATACACACACGCACACGCACACACACACACGCGCACACACACACACACACATATATATATATTGGGTTGGCAACTAAGTACTTTCGGTTTTGTAGTATAAAATAAAACCAGGTGCGAGTGAATGTCATCGTCATTTGTGAAAGTTTTACTATTCAAAGAATTCTGCATCACTTCCTAGCCAAGCTCCAATAGTTTCCCACGAGTTGCCAAAGATGTGTGAGGCCTTGCATTATCTTGGTGGAAAACTACATCTTTCCGATTTGACAATTCTGGCCGTTTTTCTCTGATTGCTTCATCCAGTTTTATTAATTGTTGACAGTAAACATCAGAATTGATCGTTTGGTTCCTTGGAAGCAGCTCAAAAAACACAACACCTTTGTAATCCCACCAAACTGACAGCATGATCTTTTTTGGATGCAATTCAGCTTTCGATGTGGTTTGAGCTGGTTTATCGTGTTTGCTCCATGATCGTTTTCGAACTATATTACTGTAGAGGACCCATTTTTCATCACCAGTCATGATTCTTTTTAAGAAAGGGTCGGTTTCATTTCGTCTAAGGGGCATATCACAAAAGTTGATTCTTTGTGTTAAATGAATTTCTTTCAATTCATGAGGTACCCAAATATCAAGCTTCTTAACTAGTCCAAGACATTTTAAATGTTTTTCAATTGTTGTGTGCGATACATGTAGCCTCTCCGCAACCTCTCGAACAGTTATATGACGATCCTCTTCAATTATGACTTTGATTTGGTCATCATCAACTTCAGTAGGCCGACCAGAACGTTGCTCATCTGTGAGGGAAAAATCTCCAGAACGGAATTTTTTATACCAATTCTGACACATGCGCTCTGTTAAGGAATTAGCACCATAAACTTCACATATCGTTTGTGAGCAGCAGCAGCTTTATTTCCTTTACGGAAATAAAATAGTAAAATATATCGAAAATGTTCGTTTCTGCACTCCACAACTAATAGCTTTAATAAAAATCACGCACTACTTGCTTCTGAAGTTACGTCAATGTGACTAATATCACGCGACAAACGGTAAAGTACAGCACTAACATACGTTATACAAAAAATAAAGCAACGCTCTCTATCAGTAAAAACCGAAAGTACTTAGTGCCCAATCCATTATATATATATATATATATATATATATATATATATTCTTTTAACTATCGAAGTTTGTCGGTGTATCAATAACGCTGCAAAATACGAACATATACCGGCATTTATCTAATTCATTTGTAATCGCATGTGTTGAAGAAAGAAAGGGTGCAAACGTTTTTTAAATAGAGTTACGCGTTACGTTTCGTCAAGAAATCGTGAAAAAATAGAAACAGACGTACGCAGAGCTTGTGTGTTATGCACACATGTGTCACGTATAATACGGATAAAATAGTGTTTTGACTTTTGACTTATGAAGTTTGTCTTCTCTACGGTTCCGATATTGTTTATATTCCTTGTATTTCACCACTGTTATTTGTTATTGTTCCAACAGCTAATTTTTTATATTTATTCCACCATCCTCACCACCCCCAAGTTTATATTTTAGGTTATCTACGTAGGCTGCTTTTACATTTGTTATTTACAGGTATACAGGTTGGGAATACAGTATTTGAATCACTTAAGAAAACCGCATTTACGGTCTGTCCAGCTGGCACGACCTCCCCATGAATTGCCCCTCGAAAGTCAAAGAAGACAATCAACATTTTCGACTTGCTCATGCGAGCTTTCTTGTGGTGAGATAAGGCGGGGGTGTGCCATTCCGAACTTTAAAATAAACTGTACGGATCATGTCAAGACTCTCATTTGCGGATTTACCGAGCTTAACGCAAAATTTTATCTCTGAACGACGTTCTATTTCGGAGCATTACGAAGGCACTTGGTAAGGGTTCACGTAGGGACCAATTTACATTCCGCAAAGGCTCGGAGTCAACTGACACCGGTCGCCAAGTCACTCTAGAAGCCCCCACCACCATAACCACTAGTTAAAATCCCCCTCCGCCCCTCCGCCTGGTCGAGAAAGAATTAGTCCGGCTACTTTTGGCACAAACCTGTATATATATATATGAATGTTAAAAGGAATCATTCTAATGTTAATAACACCCTGTCTACTACATATGTTTCAGAGAATTACACTCTTCATCAGGCAGACTTGTGTTATTAACCAACGATTCCTTGGTAGAGTTTATTGTATCTTTTCGATAGAGAAAAGTAATGAATAATCATTGCCTAGGCATTATTTTTCGGTATCAAAAAGGTACGATAAACTCTACCAAGGAATCGTTCGTTAATAGCACAAGTCTACCTGATGATGAGCGAATCTCTGAAGCTTATGTAGTAGACAGGGTGTTATTAACATTTGATTCCTTTTAACATTCTTTTATTCTGCAAATCGCCGTGGTGTAAGCATCTGTCTATAATACGCGTGGAAACTTTGTTACCGACATGCGAGATAGACGCGTTCTCGCTTTGTCATTTAATAAATTTTTTTGTTGGAAGAGAGAGAGAGAGGCACTGATTATTCACTGTATATATATATAATAAATGTGTATGTATGTTATAAGCTAAAGGACTGTATTTAAAAAATATGTATAATAATATACATTTGAAATACACTACAGGCCATAAGTGAGGGATCAGTAGATGAAATTTAAAGAAAACATGCACGCTTAGTGAAACAAAACGTATATTTCTACAAAACTATATCTACGAGACAAATGAACAGTTTTCCTTATAAAATAAAATAATTTCAACATATTCTGTAGAATTTCTTATCACACTCGACTTTCGTCGAAGTATCCACCTCTGCGCTTAATGATTTCTTTACAAATATTAGGCAACCGCGATACAAGTTTCTGGAGCGTATCCATTGGTAAATTATTCCACACCCTTATAAGTTGCTCCCAAAGCTGTTTCTGCGATTGTGGACAGCTTTCTCTCACGTTTCTATCTAATTCATTCCACAGTAATTCGATAAGGTTGAGATCGGGTGATTGTGGTGGCCAAATCATATTTATCAACACCCCTTCCTCCTCTTTTTGATTCACATAGTTTTTACAAAGTTGGGAAGTGTGTTTGGGATCATTATCTTGTTGTAGGTGAAAACCTTCACCAATTAACCTGAATCCAGACGGAATTGCATGTTCCTCCAAAATCTTCGGGTACCCCTCTTTTTTTAAAATGCCTTCAATGCGGTACAAATCCCCGACACCATCAAAGGAAAAGGATCCCCAAACAAGCACAGAACCTCCCCCGTGTTTAACAGTTGGCACTACACATTCGGGTTACATCCTTTCACCCACTTGTCTTCGAACGAAAACTCGTCGATTACTACCAAACACTTGGAACTTTCACTCATCTGTCCATAACACCTGCTTCCACATTTCCATGTCCCAGTGTTGATGGTCCTGGGCCCATTGTAACCGGTTTTTACGTGGATTCAATAATGGTTTTCGAGCTGCAATACGCCCATGTAGTCCCGCCTTTGTCAAACGTCGTTTTACAGTAGTCAGTGACACCGGCTTTCGACGGCTTTCATTCAGCTCTGCTCGAAGCTGAGGAGCTGTGAGGCGCCTATTTCGTTTTGATAGTATTTTTAGGCGCAAATCCTCTTGTCTGGTAGTTACCTTTGGTTTCTGCGCTAAGTTCCTTTCTTTTCGGCATTTTTATAAGTTACTTTTACGTCTGTTCTCAAATACTCGTATTGCAACTTACTCGGACAAATGCTGCACGAAAACTAATTTTTAAGTTGCTAAATAGTTTACTATGAATTCCTAATACCATTATAATAATATTGCGTCGTAAACCCTATTAAATTTATTGGGGTATATAAAATATTTCTATTAAATAGACGCCATAAAACTATTAAAAGGATTCACAATATTTTTCAGAAACAAATATATTTATCTAATTTATAATAATAATCCGAATAATCCTTCTCAGAATTACATTTACAACTGTTATTTCAATTATTCTCACCAAAACAGGTAAAAGTCTAAGGGATGTGTCTAAAATACAAGTGTTTTGTTATTTATGATAAGTGATCCCTCACTTATGGCCTGTAGTGTATATTAAGCATCATAACTGAGATCTGGGTCAATTTAATTACCAGATATTTTATATACATATCAGAAATCAGTATAATACTAAAGTTTTGTTGAAAAAAGACCAAAGGATTACCAATTGCCAACTTGCTTATTCGCTAATTTCATTTTTATAGGACTTTGCCGATGATACAAATGTATATAATAAATAATATAGTAAATGCTAATTAAAATATAATTTTCCCTTAGTAAAGTAACGTACAGTTTGAGAGCATACAAAATGAATAGGTTAGACTTGAAACTAATAAAAAGAACGATATCTTTTAGATTTTGTAACGGAATTTGACTAAATCCAGAAATAATTTACTTAAACTATTCAAACTTTCACTTATCTACAAAAACGAAAAAAAAAACTAAATATAAACGATTCATATATGAACTTGAACCTAGCCTACTTAGCAAAAAGATATTAACAATATTCTAACGCTTGCACACGGCGATCAAGATACCTCCAGCGACCGTTGCAATAATGAAACTGCACATTTTTAAGCTGTTCCTTGTTCACCGGAAACGCATTATTAACGGGTGTCTGTCAATAATCGAACGGTACACCAATAAAAAGTATTACAAACACACATGTAAACTCCGCCAAGCTCGCAGTCCTTATTACGGACATATATACATTTTGCATTCATTCATACTTAGTGAATAAAATTAGCAAAAGTCGACGTCGATAGAGAGGAATGGACTGTATTTTATAATGATTATTGTCGGTCTCTTGTAGATGAGGTGTTGTAATACGACCTTGTGTTAATAAATTGTTTTGTTTTTTATATATATCTATACAGACATACATATTGTGTTATGTATGGGTTATAACATGCATACAATATTTATTTTTGTATGTATTCAAGATGATTTCCTTCCAAAAAAAAAGATACCTACATATTTCCAAATCTCTGAATCCGATGACGGAAAATTAGCATATTTAACGAATGAGTAGGATCCGTTAGATTGAAAAATTTCAGGTTATTAGGTAGTCAATTAATAACATAAAAATTGCACAAGTTCGAATTATTAAGATATACTACTGTGGGCAAAAAATAGTAAGACTTTGTTCATAATTTTTAAATTCTTAATTTATTCTTCCAAATCTATTTCGTCCCCCTCAAAGAAATCCCCCCTGGCCCCAATACACTTGTGCCAACGTTTCTTCCAATTCTCGAAACAGTTGTTAAAGTCAATTTTAGGAATAGCCTTCAATGCGCGTAGCGATTCACGTTTAATGTCTTCAATTGACTCAAAACGGTTTCCCCGGAGCGGTCGTTCGAGTTTGCTGAATAGCCAGAAGTCACACGGAGCTAAATCAGGTGAATACGGTGGTTGCGGCACGATATTGGTTGAAAATTTGGCGAAAAACTCACGAAGAATTAATGCAGTATGCGACGGTGCATTATCGTGGTGCAAAAACCAAGAGTTGTCGGCCCATAATTCTGGCCACTTTTTACGAATAGCATTGCGCAAACGACGCAGAACACTCAAATGGTATTCTGTGTTGACAGTTTAAGCGGTCGGAAGGAATTCGGAGTGCACCACACCTCGATAATCGAAGAAAACTGTCAACATAACCTTGATTTTTGACTTGCTGTGACGTGGTTTTTTGGGCTTCGGCTCACCTTTGATACGATATTCGGCCGATTGATCGTCTGTTTCCGGGTCATAAGCGTAGATCCAAGTCTCATCTCCAGTTATGATGCCTTTCATTTTGTCTTGATAGTCGGAAAGCATTGTTTCACGGACGTCAACGCGACGATGTTTTTCGAAAAAATTGAGTGATTCTGGAACAAATCGTGCTTTCACTTTTCTTAGGCCCAAATGATCTTTAAAAATGGTTTGCACTGATCCTTACGATATTCCAACGATGCCAGTAAGGTCTCTGACTGTTAATCGTCGATTCTCAAGCACCAATTCCTTGATTCTATTGACGTGTTGATCATCAGTTGATATTGATGGCCGTCCTGGACGTGGTTCGTCGTCAACGCGTTCTCGACCCTCTTTGAATAATTTGTACCAATCAAAAACACTTGCTCGCGACAAACAATTATCACCGAAGGCCTTTTACAACATTCTGAACGTTTCGGCACCAGAAATTTGATTCCGTACACAAAATTTAATGCAACTTCTTTGTTGAATAATTTCGCTCATTGTAAAAATCACCGAATGCACTTTTTGTACTTCAGAAAGACAAGCGTATACTAAACACTAATGATTATTTTGATATGACATTTGGGACAGATGTCACTGACAGTCATACCAACCTAGAAAAAAATTTTTAATTAAAAAGTCTTACTATTTTTTGCCCACAGTAGTATGTACATATAGGAGCCAGTTACATTTGGTTTCTGTTAATTTGAGGAAAGCATACGACACTGTCCCAGTAAAGAAACCGGAATTCTTTGTAAGAAAACAACATACATCTCCAGTATATTAAAACGGTGAAAACTTTTTATAAAGGAAACATCGGCTGCATTAAAAGACGACGGGACCTTCCAGAATACTTTTAAACAAACAAGGGTTTGAGACAAGGGTGTTGTCTGCCTCCTACGCTTTTCAAGATTTATATAAATTAGGTTCTGAAATATAGGTTGGAAAAATGTAAAAAAGTATAAGTCTAAATTGGGAAAGAAAACCTTACTACCACATTTACTGACGACCAGGTTGTTCTGGCGGAAGACGCTGAAAATGTGACATATATAATTAGGAAACTGGTGGAGGAATTTAAAAAATGTGATCTAGAAATGAACATGGAAACAACTGAATATATGACAATATGATATTTAGGAAAAGACTTAGATATTGATGGTAAAGTAATTAAACCCACTAAGGAATAAAAATATCTTGGAGTTACCCTAACAGATGATGGAAAAGATAAAAGAGACATATTGCAAAAAGTGGGAGGAGGAAGAGCAACTACGTACCAGTTAAATTCAATATTATGGTACAAAGATATCCAGAAAGAACTAAAAAAAACACATACTGAAAACAATAGTGGAGAGCACAGTTACATACGACTCAGAAGTGCAAGAATATGCAAAACCGAATGCAGCAGAACCTGTAACTTCTCATTACGAGATCGTATAAGAGCGGACAGAATTAAACAAATGATGAATTTAGAAAAAGCATTTACAGATACTATAGAGAAAAAAAGCTCTCTTGTTATAGCCATATGAGACAAATGATTGCAGATATATAACCCACTCAAGCTTGGCAATGGATCCCAAAGAGAAGAAAGGAAAGAGATAGACCAAAGAAGTCGTGGGACCAACGAATCCACATAACTCTACAACTCAACAACAAAAGGGTATTGAAAAAGAGTCGTGGTGGGACAAGAAACAGTGGCGTTCGAATTGCAATAAATTGCCAAGGCTACAAAAAGGTCGCTATACTTATACATATATAAATGTATCTCACGACGTTGTATTATCCTTTGAAGGATAGTTTCTTCGCTGACGTTTTAATGAAATCCCATTCATCTTTTTCTTAAGCCTTTGGATGGTGGTTTTCGCAGATGCGATGTGACAACTGCCTTCCGAAGAAGCTTACGAGAAAGATGAATGGGTTTTCATCGAAACGTCAGCACATTTTTTTCGTAAAATTATATCCGTTTCGTTACACCGCCAAATTAAAGAATAACAAATGATCTCAGAAATTTTTTACTGTGTAGACCAATGTCTACAAACTACGAGATATTAATATGTAATCTTGAACTGTCATAATAGCATTACATGAAAGTTACTTATCCTTTTTCATCTATAAAAAATAGGAAAAAAACGGCAAGGGGAACGATCACCTCGATATTAATAAACTAGGCTACGATATAATCGAAAATTTGTAAAAATATTGTATATATAAATGCATCTTCTATCTAGCGTAGAATATATTACGGGTATTGAATAAACATTTTGCGCGAAAATAAAAACATGAATCACATGCTGTCTATTAATTAGACAGAAGTCGATTTTAACTAATTTAAATTGCTGATTTTGTTTATTACTTAGTAATAATTCGCGAACGACTTTGAATATTTATTTGGCCAGCTTTTTTATTCGTTTTGTGGTATTTAAAATCATGAGAGAAATTTCGATTATCATCGGAATTACTTCATTTTGTCTATGTTTTTCGTCGTTTACGTCGTCTTTCTTCAAAGTTAGGCGTATTCAAGACAATTAGGCTTATTTCATGCGCCGTTCCCAAGTTTTAATACTGTTAATAACTACAATCTTCGGCAACTTATTGCCATCTTTCAGTGAATTAAGTATTAAGTAAAAATTTTCACAAATCGCAACGGAAATGAAGTGTTTGGAAGAAGAAAAATAGAAGAGAAACCTGACAAGACTACAAGGAATATTACACGTTTAAAAAAATATATTAGGAAAGTTTAATGTGAAATTAAAATACACAATTTAAAGAAGTTGAATCCATAATGTATGTTAATATGCTATGCAAAATGGGTACTTAAATATATATTGGGTTGGCAACTAAGTACTTTCGGTTTTGTAGTATAAAATAAAACACTTTTTTTTTTAAACAAAGAATAGTTTTTAATCAATTATATATTTTCCATTTTGCTCAATGACCTATTGCCATCTTTCTTTCAGCTGCATGATTCCGCGCTCATAAAATTTCTGGTCCTTATCAGCAAAAAACTGAACCAGGTGCGAGTGAAGGTCATCGTCATTTGTGAAAGTTTTACCATTCAAAGAATTCTGCAAACTTCAGAATAAATGGTAATCAGATGGTGCTAGATCAGGACTGTATGGGGAATGTGGCATCACTTCCCAGCCAAGCTCCAATAGTTTCCCACGTGTAGCCAAAGATGTGTGAGGCCTTGTATTATTTTGGTGGAAAACTGCACCTTTCCGATTTGACAATTCTGGCCTTTTTCTTTGATTGCTTCATCCAGTTTTATTAATTGTTGACAGTAAACGTCAGAATTGATCATTTGGTTCCTTGAAAACAGCTCAAAAAACACAACAGCTTTGTAATCCCACCAAACTGACAGCATGATCTTTGTTGGATGCAATTCAGCTTTCGATGTGGTTTGAGCTGGTTTATCGTGTTTGCTCCATGATCGTTTTCGAACTATGTTACTGTACAGGATCCATTTTTCATCACCAGTGATGATTCTTTTTAAGAAAGGGTCGGTTTCATTTCGTCTAAGGTGCATATCGCAAAAGTTGATTCTTTGTGTTAAATGAATTTCTTTCAATTCGTGAGGTACCCAAATATCAAGCTTCTTAACTAGCCCAAGACATTTTAAATGTTTTTCAATTATTGTGTGCGATACATGTAGCCTCTCCGCAACCTCTCGAACAGTTATGTGACGATCCTCTTCAATTATGACTTTGATTTGGTCATCATCAACTTCAGTAGGCCGACCAGAACGCTGCTCATCTTTGAGGGAAAAATCTCCAGAACGGAATTTTTTATACCAATTCTGACACGTGCGCTCTGTTAAGCAATTAGCACCATAAACTTCACATATCTTTTTGTGAGCCGCAGCAGCTTTCTTTCCTTTACGGAAATAAAATAGTAAAATATGTCGAAAATGTTCGTTTCTGCACTCCATTTAAAATTAACCCACAACTAATAGCTTTAATAAAAATCACGCACTACTTGCTTCTGAAGTTACGTAAATGTGACTAATATCACGCGACAAACGGTAAAGTACAGCACTAACATACGTTATACAAAAAATAAAGCAACGCTCTCTATCAGTAAAAACCGAAAGTACTTAATTGCCAACCCAATAGATATAGACAAATGAATTAAAAATAATTTGATTATTCATAAAAGAGAATTTGAAGAGTACAAAAAGAATTTTAAAAAAAAATTGAAAAGTGAGAATATTCCGTGTTGCAGGGCGAGGTAAATAGAAGTTTCATCAGAAGGGTGGATCCAATTGTATTTCTATTTAATTTTCCATGTATAAATTATTTAAAATCAACTATGAAAAATAAAAAATTATTTCTAATGTTCGTATTCCTTGAATCATGAAAACAATAAATCAATCACTTTAAATGGACATAAATGATTATTTTATTTATTTATAACGTGCGGAGATAATATTTCTATTCTTCTAACTTCTTTTCGTAAATTTAAACATAAATCATTTCTATATTTAGGCGCAAATATTTGTTATAAAAGGTGCTGTTTACTGTAGGCATCTATACCTTGTAATTTATAAATGACAAAAACATTTAACGTTAATGAAAGAGTATAACTGGTTGCCAACTTTTAGTAAAATTTAGACAAGGTTATAATGTTTCAAATTGCGCGTTTTTTTTTAAGAATAAATAAAATATAGATGGCGCACAGAATTTGTCTGGGTATGTTGACATTTGAAAAGTATGATGTATGACATTTATAAAAATGGCTTCGTACACGCTACAAAACAACGCGTTCAAATTGTTGAATTATTTTATGAAAATCAGCGTTCTATGAAAAGGGTCTTTAGAAAATTACGTGAACTTTATGGTTTACATAATCGTAACTGTGAATGGCGCCTGTTATTACGCCATGATAACGGATTGTTTTATTATTTTTCATTAAAACTACAATGTAGTTTTTTAATATGATCGTCATTTAATTGAACACACATAATCCAACGAGAAGCTAATCTTTTTAAATCCTTCTCAAAGACTTTTCTCGGAATGTCTACAATCTATCTATATACAGGTTCTACCTCATTTAACCCTAGTCGTACCACGTGATTTTATAACGAATCATACCACAAAGTGACTCAGTCACATATGAGAACCATGGGAATAATTAAAATGTTATTGTTTTTATTTATAGTTTAAATTCATTTATTGTTTATCCAAATAAGCTAAAGGGTGAATTTTATGGTTTACATAATCGTCCATCTGAAAGCACTATTGGTCGAATTATTAAAAAATTTCAAGAGACCGGTTCCGTGGAAGATCAAAAAAGTGAAAAATACAATCGTAATGGTCGTTCACAAGAAAATATTGGTTTGGTTCGTGAAAGTGTTGCTGAAGATCCTGAAATGTCCATTAGACGACGTTCACAATAACTTGGACTTAGTGGATCAACAACATGGCGTATTTTACACAAGGATTTAGCTCTGAAGGCATATAAGGTTCAAATAACACAGGAACTGAAGCCATTAGATCATTTAAAACGTCGTTCATTTGTCAATTTCATCAATGAACAACCAGCTAATTTTTCTCAAAAAATAATGTTTTCCGATGAGTCATATTTTGAACTTGGTGGCTATGTTAATAAACAAAATTGCCGTATCTGGGGTGAGGAAAATTCACGAATTATTCATGAGAAAGCTATGCATCCTAAACGAGTTACTGTTTGGTGTGCATTATGGTCAGGTGGTGTAATTGGACCTTACTTCTTTGAAAATGCTGCTGGTGAAGCTGTAACTGTCAATGGTGATCGATATCGTCGGATGATAACCGAATTTTTGTGGCCTGAATTAATGAATATTGATCTAGAGGATATGTGGCTTCAACAGGACGGCGCTACACCTCACTTCGCACACGAATCAATTGATTTATTCAGAGAAAAATATCCTGGACGTGTCATCTCAAGAAACGGTGATGTTAATCGGCCACCAAGATCATGTGATTTGACACCGTTAGACTATTTTCTTTGGGGTTACGTGAAAAGTCAGGTTTATAAAAACAATCCGCAATCAATTCCTGCTTTGAAAGATGAAATTATTCGTGTCACTAGTGAGACAGAGCCTCAATTATGTCAAAATGTCATTGAAAATTTTAACAAAAGAGTGGACGTCTGTGGAGCTGCAAGATGAGGCCATTTGGCAGATATTTTTCGCATAGAAATGTCATAACTGATACTTCAATTACCAATAAAAAGTTTTTGAAAGTGAATGCAAATTATGTGTTTTATTTTTTAGGGTATTAGTTTGTTGTCCTCATTCGTTAGTTATTTTGACTAGTGTATTGTAGTAACTTGCATGTCTATTTCACTAAATTTATAGCGCTTGCTAGCAAAACGAGAGTGTGTATTTATATAACATTGGTAAATGATGCAATCTAAGGTACCTGTTACAGTAAATGCAATTTTTACATTTTAACTTATGCGTGGATATATGTACGTATGTATGTATAAATGGTGTTGTACTATAAGAGGTATAATAAAAGTGAATGAAATTTACGCGAAAGTTAATTGCATATTGACAGTTGTTGACATTTTTTACATATGGTATCTGCATTTAATTAATTCATTGTTGCATTGATAGAATTGTCACAGAGATAATAAACTACACCTTTTATAACATTGCAAAGAATATTACTTTAATGAAAATATATGTAAGTTAGTGCGTTAAGTTCGTCTCAGGAAAGGGTGGTTTTCTTCTTCTTCCTACAGAATATGCCGTCAGAAATGAGTCCGGCCTCACTGGTGGCGATGGTATATTTTGAAGGCGGTTGGATATACCCGAAGTCGAGATTCATATGCGCATAGTATGTGTATGAATGTCGGATTAGATTGATGATAGCGAATCGACGGCGTTCTTTATGGTTGCACGATTTTATTTAATTCGTTCGTTTTAAAATTTGTGTTCACGAGTTTTATCATTAAACTCGCGAGCACAAACTCAACTCGTGAGCAAAGTAGGAAAAAATTCTGCTCGGGAGCACAATTTTATTAAATTCGTTCGTTATAAAATTTGTGCTCGCGAGTTTTATCATTTAACTGGCGAGCACAAACTCAACTCATAAGAATAGTTCTTTTTAATATAGAAAATATAACTCGCTCGAATTGAATTCGTTCACGAGCGAGTTTAATTCGAGCACTCTCCGTACTCTGTATTAGATTTTTTAACCGATTTTCGACATTATAATACCTTGGCACTATTATTAAATGTATTGTTTACGATATCATTTTACCGTACAGTATTTTTGTGTGTAAAAGATATGTTAATAGCAGACATCACCGGTTAAATGCGCAACGTGATGTACCATATTATAAATTTCTGTATGACTTTATTTTTATGTTAAGTGTATGCAACATTCCACAAAGTATTGTAGACAATGAAGAATTTCGAAACTTTTGGGGGAAATACGTTCCGGAATGGAGATTGCCAATACGAGGTCCATTACAATATAATTTTCCTCTAGTGAAAAACACGATTACAGATCAAATAAAAGCAGAGTTGGAAGATCCAAAAATATGACTGATGATAGATGAAAGAATGGATGCAAGAAAGAATAGTATTTTAAATGCGTTAGTGCACACTTTAAAGAGCGTGAGATTTCACTGGCTTTTCTTTTACGTAGTAGAATATTACAGAATGCTAACGCGGAAGGATAGTAGAAACAACGATATAAAACATACCTTTGGGAAGTTCAATATATCGGCAGCCCAACTTGTAATGTTGGTTACAGATTGAGGTTCGAATATGGTTATAGCTGAAAAGTTACTAAAACAATCTTATCCTCAATTGGTTCAAGCAAACTGTTTGCTCCATGCATCTTGTATCTGAATTTATTGGAAACAGTTATCCAAAAGTAGACCAAATTATAGTTTCGACCAAAAAAGTTTTTATTAAATCACCAAAACGCATCCGTGACCTCAAACAGGCTTGTCCGAACATTCCTCAGCCACCACAAGGCAGCTCAGGATAAAAAGCATCATTTAATTGTAATCAGTTTGCGAACTGGAATCAGTAAAAAAGAAAATGGATATTGAAATACACGAAAATGTTTGAAAAAGAGAAAGACAGTAGTTGAATATCTTTTTCATTGTTAATCATGTTCATGTATTTCAATATGCATAATATAGCAACAATTATTTTGACAATACTGTGGCTTCAAACAGTTTGAGGAAGCCAGAGTGTTGGCGAAATAATTGTTACTCTTTTTTAATAAAGTTTTCGTGTTTAATTTTGGTTTTTCACTGATTGTACTTTACTTGAAGTAAAGTACAATCAGTTAAACAATACGAATCTTATATTACTTTAATACTTTTTAAAATATAAACTACTGTCGCTTCTAATCAAAAGAATTACTATCTTAGGATTCTGATGGAGTGCAGTGAGGGGTGGTAACTCCACCACCGTTGGCGTAAAGATGGCTGCCAGCGGTTGAGGAGTTCCTCGGCCTCGCAGCGTTTCTACGTAACCTGCCATCACACCAAGCCAGGAAATTAAAGTAATACGTGCGTATACACATAATATATTATTGTTCATGTTCCACAGGAGTCGGGCGGATGTTATATAACGTATGTATATGAAACCTATGATATATTGGTGTATCTACACCTATATTATAGAAGATTGAAAAAATTCAAGGTTGGTCGCAGACTCGAATTGGTTTAAAATAAAAACAGTATGTAGTTTCTTATTTGAATAACAAAGTTACACTTTTGGAATATTTAAATGAATACAGGATGAAATGTAGATGTAATTTTGAATTTCCGTGGAACCTTGGAAGAGTTACACTACCGGTCATATTTATTTGCTCACCCCAATTTTATGTGTTTCCTGAAATACGGATTATCTTTCGAAAAATCTGTATTATAATTATTCAACAATATTATTAGTGGAAGTAATTCCATATGAATTTCTACGAAAATCTTAAATTGTTTATGATATATCGTAAAGGTGTCATAAATTGGAAAAATACCATCAATATTATATAGGCTAATCCCTACCGTATTAACAGTTTTACCTGCATTTCCGAAAGGTATTACCAATATTGTGTTATTGTACTAACTAATTACAATATTAGGATGTGTTATTCAAAAAGGAAAATAAATTTTATGTCAGTCATCGTTCATCTTTTGTTGCGAAAACAGTGAAACAGAGAGTTATTGTGAATATTTTAATGCAATGCCGAAGACGAAGGAATTATCTGTTGAAGTGCGTGCTATGATAATTGCTTATCATCGTACGGGTAAAAGTAATCACGAAATTGCAAAAGAATTACCATTAAATCGCAGAACCGTTGATTATAACGTTAAAAAATTTGAAGAAAGTGGTACATTTTCCAACAAAAGAAGATCTGGACGATGCAAAGCGACGACATCTGCAGATGACCGGCATCTAATACGGATAAAATTGCTGCTGAAATGAATAGAGCGCGTGCTAAACCAATTAGTGTGTCCACGGTAAAGAGAAGGTTAAGGCAAGCGGATTTATACGGAAGAATTGCTCTGCGAAAACCACTACTACGAAAGCAAAACAAGATAAAACGACTAAATTGGGCTAAAGAACATAAGCATTGGACAATTGATCAGTGGAATAATGTGTTGTGGACAGACGAATCGAAGTTTGAAGTTTTCGGTAGTAAAAGGCGAATATTCGTAAGAAGATCCGGAGGAGAAAGAGTACTGCCAGAATGTATTGCGCCTATCGTAAAACATGGAGGAGGTTCAGTAATGATTTGGGGGTGTTTTGGTGGAAGATCTGTAGGCGATTTCGTCAAAATTGAGGGAATCCTAAGAAAAGAAGGCTACAAGGAAATTTTAGAAAATAACGCTGTTCCTTCAGGATTCTTGGCGAAAACTTTGTATTTCAACAGGACAACGATCCGAAACACACTTCTAGATTATGTGGCGATTACTTGCGTCAACTAGAAGAGCAAGGACAAATATCTATAGTGGTATGGCCAGCTCAAAGTCCTGATCTGAACCCAATAGAGCTTCTTTGGGAAGAATTGGACCGGAAGGTTCGAGAACGGGCTCTATTATCCACCACTGTACTGTGGGCACAACTTCAAGAAGCCTGGGCACAAATTACAGAAGATACACTGCAAAAATTAATTGAAAGGATACCGCGGTTATGTGCCGCAATGATCAAAAATGAAGGTTGGCACATTGATGAGAGCAAAATTTAATAATAATTAATGATAAAGTTTTTATATAAGAAAAATGTAACTATTTTAGGTTTATTTTACACTATTGTATTGGTACAATAAATAAATTTTCAGTACACATTTGATAGTTTAATAATTTTGGCTAAAACTGAGGATGGGCAAATAAATATGACCGGTAGTGTAAATTACAAATTGAGGCGGTGTCGGTAATAATTATTTTACATTTTGTGTTAAGTCCTTAGAAGAGTGTACAACTACCCCTTTTTCTATTTCCGTATAAAGGTTAAGTAGGCGTTTCCCAACTTTTGGGTCGCGACCCAATGTTGAGTGACACCAAAATGTTTGCCAGTTTCAAAATGAAAAAATACATGCCATGTAATATTACTACAGATGCAAACATCATCTTATAATAATTAGTTCCATTGTGTTAGAACGCTAAGTATACAGCGTGTCCCAATATTTTCAATAAATTTGATAAGTTTTGTTCGATTTTACCCTCCTAACACGTCTATCACCTTAAGTCGATGTACGACCACGTTTAAATACCGCCTTCTACTTTTTTATTGCTAAGAAACTAGAAACATAATTGCTAAAAGTTGATCTCGACAATTCTGATTTCAATTGCTGCTAAACCTTCCAGAATAAGGTATTTAATTTAAGAAGTAATTAAATATCTTATTCTGAAAGGTTTAACAGCAGCAATTGAAATCAATTTTTTCCCATTTCGATATGTACAAAAGTTGTTTTATTTAAACTCAGATGAAAATTTATTGCACGTACATTAATGAATTACAATTAATAGATGTAATAGATTGTGGATGTAAACGGTGTTTTAAATTTCACGGTTTTCTTAAAGAATAAATAAAACACATAATTTGCATTCGCTTTCAAAAACTTTTTATTGGTAATTGAAGTATCAGTTATGACATTTATATGCGAAAAATAATATCTGTCAAATGGACTCCTCTTGTAGCTCCGCAGACGTCCGCTCTCTTGTTAAGATTTTCAATGACATTTTGACATAATTGAGGCTCTATCTCACCAATGACATGAATAATTTCATCTTTCAAAGCAGGAATTGATTGTGGATTGTTTTTATAAACCGGACTTTTCACGCAATCCCAAAGAAAATAGTCCAACGGTGTCAAATCACATGATCTGGGTGACCAATTAACATCACCATTTCTTTAGATTACACGTCCAGGAAATTTTTCTCCCAATAAATCAATTGATTCGTGTGCAAAGTGTGGTGTAGCGCCATCTTGTTGAAACCACATATCCTCATCTCAAAAATTCAGTTATCATCTGACAATATCGATCAGCATTGACAGTTACAGTTTCACCAGCAGCATTTTCAAAGAAGTAAGGTCCAATTACACCACCTGACCATAATGCACACCAAACAGTAACTCGTTTGGGATGCATAGGTTTCTCATGAATAATTCGTGGATTTTCCTCACCCCAGATACGGCAATTTTGTTTATTAACATAGTCACCAAACTCAAAATGTGCCTCATCGGAAAACATTATTTTTTGAGAAAAATCAGCTGGTTGTTCATTGATGAAATTGACAAATGTACAACGTTTTAAATGCTTCAGTTCCTGTGTTATTTGAACCTTATATGCCTTCAGAGCTAAATTCTTGTGTAAAATACGCCATGTTGTTGATCCACTAAGTCCAAGTTATTGTGAACGTCGTCTAATGGACATTTCAGGATCTTCAGCAACACTTTCACGAACCAAACCAATATTTTCTTGTGAACGACCATTACGATTGTATTTTTCACTTTTTGATCTTCCACGGAACCGGTCTCTTGAAATTTTTTAATAATTCGACCAATAGTGCTTTCAGGCGGACGATTATGTAAACCATAAAATTCACGTAATTTTCTAAAAACTATTTTCACAGAACGGTGATTTTCATAAAATAATTCAACAATTTGAACGCGTTGTTGTACCGTGTTCGAAGCCATTTTTATAAATGTCATACATCACACTTTTTAAATGTCCAGACAAATTCAGAGTGCCATCTATATTTTATTTATTCATAAAAAAAACGCGCAATTTGAAACACCTTTATAAAATAATATCTAAGTATTTAAAACTCGTGTGTAAAATCGAGGATATTTGTCGTAGGTTGTAGAATAAGTTCCTTGAAAATTAATTGATTACTAGAAACAAATGAAAGATCGTTTTATAAATGTTCTTAAAGAAAATTTAGTTTTTTTTTCTATTATAGTAATCAAAATCTTTAACTTTTTTGCTTACTTACAATCTAGTCAAACAAAGCGTCAGTAATTCCCAACAATTTGACTTTTTTGTATTATTTCCATGTCCATGTTATTAATCATCTTTAATGATTTAATCTCTTAAACTCCCAAACAATAAATCAAGTAGGTGATAAGTCTGTGGAATAAGTAGCGATAAGTTTACTTTGCGTTATGCAGTAGTCAAATAAATTATGAGAAACCAATAGAATATACCGTTGCGTAATCTGTTCACTATAAAATGTTTTATTTACAGGAGGCTTATTAATTTTCATTCTTTAAAATGACAGTAAATATGACGTTGGTAATTACACCATACATGTATAATTTTGTGAACATCTACGTTTTATTAGTGGAGTTGGGATATTTTCCCCGCAAACCGTGATCGTAACAAGGCGAGCGTACGTACAAACGGACGACCTTGCGATGTATGCGTTATTTGTGTCACTTATAGTTTGGTTTATATTAATCACAGCTGATGTGTAGCGCAAAATGGATAGGACTGACAAAATGTCTGCAGAATGACGTAAGTTTCTACATTTGTCTAGGAAAGTAACGTACGCGGTGCTGAAAAGATGTTCTTATATTTATGACCACTCAACATCTACGGATGTAATGCACATAATTAAAATAATCTTTAGAAATTGATAACAGATCTACAGACAATCACAAATTTATCTTAATCTGGGAAGATGGAAATCTTTGTTTTAAATACTCACAAACTTTTCTACGACATACATATGTTTTCACTTTCATAGCAGTGAGTGTACATCGTTCACAATTTGCATTGACTCCACTATATTTCCTTCATTATTATATTAATTTTTTGCTTTCTTTTTCTGAGAATGACACAGCTCTTTCGAATATCTTGACTAGTCTACAAAAAGTTCGAAAAAACTAATTCAAAATATCATTAAAAATAAATAAAAGTTGGTGGTGATACTTATTAGAATATTGAGTCAACTGTTTCGCCATTTTATTGTTTTGATAGTTTCGCTGTCAGATATACCAAAGACTTTTCGAATGAAGACACTAATTCGGCAAAATTTTTTATAAGACTTCAATCACAATATGGTAATGAAAACTTTTAATATGGATGATCGGTGTATTGTGGATTGCCGAAGTTTATATAAAGAATATTGTCATTTAATTTGACATTAATAATACTTTAAATTGACTGCTTTCGTTTGTAAAACAACGAATGTGAGTGTTTCAATTACGTCTGTTTAGATATTTGTGGATTGCCGAAGTTCGTATTTTGAATATTTATGTATTACCATTGTCATTTAATTTGAAACTAATAGTACTTTAGATTGACTGCCTTTGTATGTATTCGGTGCGCAATTAAGTTCTCGCTGTTTTTCAAGAGATGGCTCCAGTAGTAAGTGCTGGTCGATTGTGACGTAACCAAAATGTCATGAACCAAGCTTAGATATATGGTAAACAAACCGCTTTGACACATTAGTGATTTTGTTTTTGCATCATATACTTCTGGTTGTGTGAAAACGTCTGATTTTGGGCCAAATAATCGTCATTTGCGGGAAGTGTTGCTTTTCTTCTTTCATTCGAAGAAAACGGCGGCTGAAGCGCATCGAGAACTCCAAAAAGTTTACGGAGATGCTGCTTCAAGTGAAACAACGTGCCGTGATTGGTTCCGTCGCTTCAAAGACGGTGATTTCGATGTTGACGACCGTTCGCTTGAAGGAAGACCAAAAACCTTCGAAGACGCTGAATTGGAGGCATTGCTGGATGAGGATCCGTGCCAAACGCAAAAAGAGCTTGCTTCAGCATTAGGAGTTACCCGCCAAGCCATTTCCCAGCGATTGCATGCGTTGGGAATGATTCATAAACAAGGAACTTGGGTTTCTTATGATTTGAAGCCAAGAGACGTTGAGCGTCGTTTTTTCGCCTGTGAACAACTGCTCCAGCGGTTGCATCGTTACGCGTGTTGAAAAATGGATTCATTACAGCAACCCAAAGAGAACAAAATCATGGGGACTGCCCGGTCATGCTTCTACGTCGTCAGTTCGGCCGAATATTCACGCTGCGAAGGTTTTGCTGTGTATTTGGTGGGATCAGGGCGGTGTTATTTATTATGAGTTGTTGAAACCGAACGAAACCATCACTGGGGAACGGTATCGAACTCAGTCGATGCGATTGAGCCGAGTACTGCGCGGAAAGCGGCCACAATACGACCAGAGGCACGAAAAAGTGATTCTACAGCATGAAAACGCTCGGCCTCACGTTGCCAAACCCGTTAAAACCTACTTAGAAACGCTCAAATAGGAGGTCTTACCCCACCCGCCATATTCCCCAGATCTTGCGCCTTCCGATTATTACTTGTTCCGTTCGATGGCACATGGTCTGGCTAATCAGCAGTTCCGCTCATATGAAGACAACTCAAAATGGCTTGATTCGTGGATAGCCTCAAAAGACGAACACTTCTACCGTGACGGTATTCGAGCTGTGCCAGAAAGATGAGAAAAAGTTGTCGCTAGCGATGGGCAATATTTTGAATGATTCATTTGTAAACATTTTTTCACAATAAAGTTGCAGTTGCATCAAAAAACAGCGAGAAAAGTTGCGCACCTAATAAAAGAACGAATGTAAATGTTTCAATTACGTCTGTTTAGATATCTGCGGATTGCCGAAGTTTATATATCGAATATTTATTTCCATTGTCATTTAATTTGAAACTAATAATACTTTAGACCGCCTTCGCATGTAAAAGAACGAATATAAGTGTTATGCAATCTGCGTACTTTTTCCCCAACCCCAATACAATCCGTTAGAAAACCTTTCTGAATAATTGTTTTATTTAAAAAGTTTTAAAACGATTCCTATGTTAATTTCCAAAATATTTGATTGTTATATTTAAAAGTACAATCTTTTTTAAACTTTACATAATTACCGTGAGAAATAACCTATTTTAAATACATACAATTGTGCAATAATTACAATGACTTATTACTGATAAGAAGACGAACCTTTTAGTGTTATCAGTACCTAATTCAAGTCAAATAAAAACATTTTAGCCTATGAATAGAGATATCTAAATAGACATAATTGAATGTTCGTAAAATTAAAAACAAAAAAAACGTATTTCCGTTAACGTAGATTTTATCAATTGTTTAATCTGGACTGGCAGACATGAAAATATCGAGCCGGCAATTAAATAATAATTCTTTGATCGCGTTACCGCGAAGTGTGTTTTAATTTCCTTGATTTATTCTGTACGTACTTCTGTGGTCGAGATGTGAGTATACACATTGAAACTTTACACAACGCGTTTTCGGGTTTTTAATCTGTACGTGGAATTATGAATCAGCTTGGACTTGATATTGCACATTGTAATAATTCGCAGATTTATTTTCTGTGATGTTATTGGAACTGGGTAATATCTGTATTTTAAAGGAAGAGAGCTGTATTGAGACATAGATTGTTGTTACTACTCTAGTCTTTTGCTTTCGTATCCAGCCCCGTAAATATAAAAACTTTTCTTCATAGGTGTCACCAGTTTCTGTGGAACTGTAGTTTTAAATACTTAGGAAGATATTATAATACGAGGGCGGTCTGAAAAGTTTCCGACCTAACAAAGATACAAGACATTTTAAAATTTATATTTATTGTTCTACATAGTCTCCTTGTAACTCTATACACCTCACCCAGCGATGCTCATATCTCTTTAACCCGTCCAAATAGTACTCGGCGTTTTTCTCTGCAAAATAATTGTTCACGAAGGTGATTGTCTCCTCATTTGACGAAAATCTCTGTCCTCCGGGCGCAATTTTTAGATGAGGGAACAAAAAGAAGTCGCTTGGGGCTAGATCTGGTGAGTGAGGCGGATGGTCAAGCAGTTCAAACCGTAATTCGTGGATTTTCGCCATGGTGCGAGACGACGCGTTGTCTTGGTGAAACAGGATTTTGTAACATTAGCAAGCGCCACCCAACGCGCGAACAAATTTCTCATGCCTAAATCTTGATTTAACATGTGACAAACACGTTTTTTAGACATATTCATAGCCTTCGCTATCTCTCTCACTTTAATTCGACGGTCGTCTAGCACCAATTGGCGAACTTTAGCGATGTTTTCGTCAGTAGTTACAGTTTTTGGGCGTCCCGAACGTTCGTCGTTTCCCAAGTTCTTACGGCCACGTTTAAATTCAGCTGCCCAAAACTTCATTTCAAATATTTAATGACAGCGATACTCGGTACTCACATCGACTCACTCAAACGACTTTCAAATAACAACTGTGCGTCCAAAACGGCTGAAACTTTAGTGAGTAGCTGATAATAGATACACAACTACATTCCCTAGCTTTTATTGTTGAGTGCTGCCATCTTTACGTTGAGGTCGGAAACTTATCCTCAGTTGCTTCATGTAACCTGTTTACTCCATGCATATCATCTTGCAGCTGAATTTATTAAAAACAATTATCCAAAGGTAGATCAAAAAAGTTTTTTATTAAATCTCAGAAATGCATTCATGAGTTTAAACAGGCTTGTCCGAACATTTCTTAGCCAACACTGCCGATATTGACGAGTTGGGGAACGTGGCTTAAAGCTGTTTTATATTATGAGAAATTTTTACACGCTATCAAACCTTGTATCTTAAATTTAAATCCGTTAGATGCTCAAGCAATTTCAAGTCAGCGGCTGGTTTCAGATATCGAAATCCATACTCAAATAGAGCAAATTTCCGAAAACAATTCAATTCTTTTAGATACTATTTCCAAATTAGAGAACATCAAGCTGTCATTACATGAAGCTGTAAATATAGTATATTACCTCAAAGCCTCGTTAGGAAATCTAGCAGAGAGTATAGGAAGATTAACAACGGATAAATTGTGTGCGGTTATAAATAAGAATCCCGATTTTCAAATTATAGTGCGTATAGACAAGAATTTAACTGAAAACAAAGAACGCGAACGTCCTTTTTAAATTCGCGAACATCACATCATTAGATGCAAAACACTCCTTCTCCAAATACATCGACATACTACTGTGGGCAAAAAATAGTAAAACTTTTTAATTTAAATTTCGCGCGAAAACCCATTCGTCGAAATATTTTTTTCTAGGTTGGTATGACTGTCGGTGACATCTGTGTCAAATGTCACATCAAAATAATCATTAGTGTTTAGTATACGCTTGTCTTTCTGAAGTACAAAAAGTGCATTCGGCTATTTTTACAATGAGTGAAATTATTCAACAAAGAAGTTCCATTAAATTTTGTGTACGGAATCAAATTTCTGGTGACGAAACGTTCAGAATGTTGCAAAAGGCCTTTGGTGATAATTGTTTGTCGCGAGCAAGTGTTTTTGATTGGTACAAATTATTCAAAAAGGGTCGAGAACGCGTTGATGACGAACCACGTCCAGGACGGCCATCAACATCAACTGATGATCAACACGTCAATAGAATCAAGGAATTGGTGCTTGAGAATCGACGATTAACAGTCAGAGACCTTACTGGCATCGTTGGAATATCGGAAGGATCAGTGAAAATCATTTTGAAAGATCATTTGTGCCTAAGAAAAGTGAAAGCACGATTTGTTCCAAAATCACTCAATTTTTTCGAAAAACAGCGTCGCGTTGACGTCTGTGAAACAATGCTTTCCGACTATCAAGACGAAATGAAAGGCATCATAACTGGAGATGAGACTTGGATCTACGCTTATGACCCGGAAACAGACGATAAATCGGCCGAATATCGTATCAAAGGTGAGCCGAAGCCCAAAAAATCACGTCAAAGCAAGTCAAAAATCAAGGTCATGTTGACAGTTTTCTTCGATTATCGAGGTGTGGTGCACTCCGACTTCCTTCCGACTGACTAAATTGTCAACAAAGAATACTATTTGAGTGTTATGCCTCGTTTACGCAATGCTATTCGTAAAAAGAGCCAGAATTATGGGCCGATAACTCTTGGTTTTTGCACCACGATAATGCACCGTCGCATACTGCATTAATTCTTCGTGAGTTTTTCGCCAAATTTTCAACCAATATCGTGCCGCAACCACCGTATTCGCCTGATTCAGCTCCATGTGACTTCTGGCTATTCAGCAAACTCAAACGACCGCTCCGGGGAAACCGTTTTGAGTCAATTGAAGACATTTAACGTGAATCGCTACGCGCATTGAAGGCTATTCCTGAAATTGATTTTAACAACTGTTTCGAGAATTGGAAGAAACGTTGGCACAAGTGTATTGAGGCCAGGGGGATTACTTTGAGGGGAACGAAATAGATTTGGAAGAATAAATAAAGAATTTAAAAATTATGAACAAAGTCTTACTATTTTTTGCCCACGATAGTATTTTCACCTGGCCATAGGAGTATGACTGGATGGCATACTAATGACACAATACTAGAACGACTTTTTGCGTCACTCTGCATCAATAACATAAAATAAAATTAAAATTAAAAGTAATTACATTTATTGTGTTTAATATTGATAGTAACTGAGCCGTACGCTACTGCGAAAGCACTCGTTTCTGCAACCTTATTCATAATGACTTGGAAAAGTTGAAACTAGTTTCGAAAAATAACAAAGTAGTGATACAAAAACATAGTAAATGACTCATTTGCTTTTTATTGTGCATTTATAATACTTTAATTGTACCTTAATTATTTCATTTAGAAAATTACACACTTGTCTGTTAAATAAGTTGAATAATACAATGGAAGAGAGCGTTCAGATTCGTATAAATGTACATATGTATTTTGCTTACAAATGAACGCGAAAATCCCCTGCCAATATTTATAAATTCATTTATGTTAAAACCGTGCATTCTGTCTCGTGTTTCCCAACGGAACGTATCGCTGGGACTTGTGTGTAACTGATAAACTGATAAAAACTATTCAATCACCGTGTCATTTTTTTAAATTGCGCTATTGAGGATTGTGTTTAAATTACGAGAGGTTTTTCATTATCAATGTGTCAAGTCTACCTTGCGCTCATTTCCTGTGCAAACAGTGTTCCGCGAGTTACAAAAGAAAATTGAAACACTTACTTGTAGCAAGATGTAGATGGTGCAATAGATTTAAAAAAAGTACCGTCAATTATTTAGGACTGCCTTTGATATTCTACTGGTATATTTCTGTTGTAAATGCTAGTTGAGTGATGGATGTTTCGCAACATTATATTAAGAATCGAATTTACCTGCCCTCTCGAAACGAAGGTGTAGAAGCCCAAGAATATTTGTTAAGGTAAGGCAATATAGAAAGAACCGAAATGTATTTATTATGTTTTTATTTGATAACGAATGCTTGCTTCGTATTATTTCCATTGCTAATTATAAAAGCCTAAGTTTCTTTATTTGCACTAGCACCAAATACTCCGTGAATAATATCGCAATGTTTGATGTCATGCGGTTAAATTCTCTTTAACACGAAGTCTGTTTTTCATTCTTAAGATAATAACTGATGTGGCCTTTACTTGATGCAAATGCGTAACAAAATTAAATATAAAAATTTTTTTATTTTAAAAATGGTAATAATTGTTTCGCCAACATTGTGACTTCTTCAGACTCAGAGGTAAATCTAATAAAAACGGAATATACGAGGTGTACTGGAAAGTCATTACCGGTTTTTTCGTAAAAAAAACTACATAATTTTCAAGAAAATGGAAAAGTTTATTTATTCAAAGTATTGGCCATTTGATTCTGCACACCTTGCCCATCTTTCAGGCAATTTATGGATGCCATCCCACAAAAAACTGTTTGTCCTTTGAGTAAAACCATTCACCCAGCCGTTTTCTATCTTCTTCGAAATTGGTGAAGTGCTGCCATGCAAACGCGTGTTCCATTGATGCGAAAAGGTGATAGTCGGACGGGGCAAAGTCTGGAGAGTGCAGCGGTTGCAATATTATGTCCCACCCAAGTGCTTTCAGCGCTTTCTTGTTGTAAAATTACTTTACCGTATCGTGGAGCCCATTCTGGACGATTTTCTATCAAGGCATGGTTCAAATTGATAATTTGTTGTCGGTAGTGATCAGTATTAACTGTTTCATCAGAATTCAACCGTTCGTAACACACCACGCCACTCTGAACCTATCAAACACAGAGCACTGTCTTGCGACCAAAACGATTTGGCCTTGGAGTCGATGGGCCAGCTTTGCCAGATGATAACCATGATTTTTTGCGTTTAGGGTTTTCGAAATAAATCCATTTTCCATC
This sequence comes from Dermolepida albohirtum, assembly GCA_031893035.1. Classification (NCBI taxonomy): domain Eukaryota; kingdom Metazoa; phylum Arthropoda; class Insecta; order Coleoptera; family Scarabaeidae; genus Dermolepida; species Dermolepida albohirtum. Next base: position 41,764 of record JAVIWB010002540.1, read on the forward strand.
ACTCATCACTATACGATGCGGAAATGTCTTCCGATTGTATCTTTGAAGCAACATTTCACAGATGATTTTTCGATTTTCCATCTGCCTGTCATTCAATTGATGTGGCACCCAGTTTCTCATCTTTTGGACATTTCCCATTGCTCGTAATCGGTCGCTAATCGTTTCTTGAGCCACATTCAACGCTTCTGCCAATTATTGTTTGGGTTGGGTCTTCATCTAATAACTAATGCAATTTCGCATCTTCAAACTTTTTCGAAATTACCAGAACGTACTTTGTCTTGCGAATCGAAATCACCACTTTTGAATTGTCGATACCACACCTCATATGTTTTTACATTGGAGTATGCCCACCGTAAGTTTCTACCAGCAAACGATGACTGTCAACAGCTTTTTTCTTTTGATTAAATAAGAAAAGTAATGCATGCCACGAATTTACTTTTTCACGCACGAAACTCGACATTTTCAAAGAGGTATAAATCTATGACGTTGTTACTTTCGCAAAATATAACATGTATGGCTTTGAAGCTTGAAGTCAGTAGAATAAAATGCCATACGTGTCAAATCATAACATTGCATACTTAAGCCTAGCGACATCTATTAGAAAAACCTGTAATGACTTTCCGGTACACCTGGTATTCTAATCAACTAAACTAATTTAGGGGCGGAGGTGATATACAATTACAAGGAAATAAGTTTAAAAGTGGAAAATTATTCAAACCCACTTAACCATTCAATAAATTATTACATTTTTTAGATGTTTTTATTTCTATTTTCAAGTAAAAGAATTCCCTGCAACTAGTCCAAAAATTCAAAAAACCTTAAATAGCAATAGCACTTTACTTTCTTGTGACATTCAAAGTTAGTTTCCTAGCATTCTTTCTATAATAGTTATTCATGTTTTTGATGAAATTTTAGTTAAAAATAATAATAATACCTTTATTTAGGGAATAAATAAAACACTGTCTAAATTTCACACTATATTATGCATTAACTGCGACTAGTTTTATCTGTTAAGACATTGTCGAGGAAGTACAATACAGGTTACAATCTCCTTAATATAGGAAAACGAAAGTCAATAATTATATCCGATTACAAGACAGGGTGAAGGTAAAATATACATGCAGGAATCCTTAGTTCACAAAGCAAGTAATTTTAGGGGAATATTTCAAATCAAAACGAAACAAAATGTTTGCAAAGGGCATTAACAGTTTATTCGATAGATAGAATACCGTAACATACACAAGTATGACATACGGATATTTTTTTTAAATGTTTTCCAAATTTATTTTATTTAGAAAATGTAAACGACCAAACATTTTGCAACAATATATCTAGAACAATATATTCCCATCAAATCTTTTCTTTTAAACGCTTAAAATATTAATTATTACCATAAATGTAAAGGGTTTACCGATACTGACACAAGAATTTTTTTTTTTAATACGAACCCACCCTCGAACGTTTTTCACGATTTGTCAACGTCAAAACGTCAGTCAAAGTTAACATTTTTATCATGGTGAAGTTCACGAACGAGTAACGTTTGGAAATTATTAAAAATTACAACCGTAATTCTGAATCGGTGGTCGTAACTGTAAGAGTACTTACTCCAATTTTCAGTCGTAATAATCGTCTCACCAGACAGGCTGTGCGTGCTGTAGTGGATAAATTCGAGTCTAAATATTGACTGTTGGATGTTCTTATGCCAGTGAGACAACGCACTGGTCGAAGTACCGAAAATATCGAAGCTGTAAGTGCTTCAATTCGAAATGGGCCAAATTAGTCGATTCCACGCCGTTCGCAGGAATTGGGAATCTCTCAAACTACATTGTGGCGAATTTTGCGTGAAGATCTTGACTTACACCCTTTCAATTTGAAACGCCGAAACTTCTTCGATTGGGCTCTGCGAAAGTTTGAAGAAAATCCTGAATTTCATCGAAAAATCTTCAGCAATGAAGCTAATTTTTGGCTTAATGGCTTTGTCAACAAGCAAAGTATGCGTTATTGTACAGCAACAAACCCACGTGTGCTTCAAGAGGCTCCATTACCACCACAAAAAGTGACAGTGTGGTGTAAATTTTATGCTGGAGTTGTGATTGGATCATATTTCTTCGTCGATGAAAGTGATCGCCATGTTATAGTCAATGGAGGTCGCTATCGTGATATGTTTGAAAACTATTTTTGACCAGAGTTGGGTGGACTTGACATCAGCGATATGTGGTTTCAACGAGATGATGCCACATGCTACACAGCTGGTCAAACAATTGGTTTATTGATGGAGAAGTTCGGTAATCTCGAGGAAATGATCCAGTTGAGTGACCACCTCGCTCGTGCGATTTATCGCCGTTGAATTTCTTTTTATGGGGTTACATTAAGTCGTTAGTTTATGCTCACAAGCTAATAACGTTAGAGGAACTCATTGACAATATCGAACGCTGTTAGATATCTTTTTACGGGGTTACGTTAAGTCGTTAGTTCATGGCAACAAGCCAACAACGTTAGAGGAACAATATCGAACGCGAAATTGCCAACGTACCGGCCGATATGTGTGAAAGAGTGGTGGAAAATTAACTCCAAAGAATCCACCGCTACAAACGTGCTCACGGCGGACATATGAACGAGATCGAATTCCATAGTTAAATAACAGTCGAACTGAAAAGTCCCCGGTCTACCATAGTAAAACACAGTTTTTTGGCAAAATTCGATTTTATTATTCAACATAGTTGCCTTCGAGGGCGATACACCGATTATAGCGTTCTTCCAACTTTTCGATACCATTTTTGTAGTACGAATTGTCTTTAGCCTCGAAATAGGTCTCAGTTTCGGCGATCACCTCCTCATCCCTGCTAAATTTTTTTCCCGGCGAACATTCTCTTGAGGTCTGCAAACAGGAAATAGTCGCTGAGGGCCACATCTGGAGAGTATGGTGGATGGGGAAGTAATTCGAAACCCAATTCACTTAATTTGGCCATTGTTTTCATTGATTTGTGACACGGTGCATTGTCTTGGTGAAACAGCACTTTCTTCTTCTTCATATGGGGCCGTCTTTTTGCGATTTCGTTCTTCAAACGGTCCAATAACGCTGTATAATAGTCGCTATTGATGGATTGGCCCTTTTTAAGATCATCTATGAATATTATTCCATGCGCATCCCAAAAAACTGACGCCATAACTTTTCCAGCTGACTGTTGCGTCTTTCCACGCTTTGGTGCCGGTTCATCGCATGCAGTCCACTCGACTGACCGTCGATTGGACTCTGGAGTGTAGTGATGAATCCATGTTTCATCCATTGTCACATATCGACGCAAAAACTCGGTTTTATTACGATTTAACAGCTTCAAACACAGCTCAGAATCATCAACTCGTTGTTGTTTTTGATCGAATGTGAGCTCGCGCGGCACCCATTTTGCACAGAGCTTCCGCATGCCCAAATATTCATGCACGATGTGTCCAACACGTTCCTTTGATATCTTTAGGATGTCAGCTATCTCGATCAACTTTACTTTACGGTCATTTAAAATGATTTTGCGAACTTTTTTGATGTTTTCGTCGGTGGCAGCCTCTTTTGGTCGTCCACTGCGTTCGCCGTCTTCGGTGCTCATTTCACCACGTTTAAACTTAGCATACCAATCAATTATGGTTGATTTTCCTGGCGCAGAGTCCGGAAACTCCTCATCAAGCCATGCTTTTGCTTCAACGGTATTTTTTCCCTTCAAAAAGCAGTACTTTATCAGCACATGAAATTCTTTTTTTTCCATTTTTTTAAATAACAAAAGTAGCTTCACTCTTAACGCAATATCTCAGTAACTAATGGTCGAATTGCTGTCAAATTTTGACACGTTTCGTTTGAAAGTTAGTACTATCTAAAAAACATATGGATTTAACAACAGTAACGCCATCTATGTGTCAGACCGGGGACTTTTCAGCCGACCTGGTAAATATAACATATGTACTGTACCTGGATGAAATTTCAGCCCAATATCCCAATATCCCAATTATTCTGCGTTCAATTTAAATACAAAATTGTTACGTCCTTATTGAAAAACCCGACATAACACAGCCGTCAGTCCCTGTCGTATTTTGCAATGCAGAGAGATGCTTGTAATTTATTAGTGATACAGTCTACTCTACTAACTTGAAAAGGGGGAAGTTAGAAAATTTCCTGCTAAAGTATGTTACGTAATCCCATAATTTACCTACATTTGGTTTAAATAACTTATAATTCAGTTGTGCGACGTGCAAATCAATGAATAAAATATCAATTATTATATTTAGCATCAGTTATGTGGAAGAAAAATAGTAATATAATAATATGTTGGACGTATTTTATATTATACCTGCATATACTGTTTTTTACATTTCGGTTGGTCAAGAATTTACACAACACGACAAACCATAACCATTTCGGCACCTTGCTGTTACTAAATGGAATAGTAAACTAATACAAATATTTACACAATTATTTATAAACGAAAAAAAATCCCATCGCAAATATTTATTTTATTTTTTCCAGAATAGATAATATTGGTAGAATTCTTTCGTTTCGTATTTCCAATTTGTTGTACACTAAAAATAGCCATGTCTTTTGTCGTTATCACGCTGTATACGGGAAAAGTTAAACGTAAGTAACTCTATTGAAACCGCAGTAATGAAGATTGTACTTTGTTTCGTCCATTTTATGACATTTAAACGAACGTTTTAAAACGTAATTTTACTTAACAGTTTTAATACATATTTTTATTCACATTAACATGCAAGAAGAGGTGTAAATGTTTAAATATTAAATAATTTATGCAAACATTACGATAAAAGCACACACTTCATTGTTATTTCACTGTGTTATTTCATGTTGTAAAGTAAATAGTGAGCTCGGCGATATATAAACTAAGTGGTCGTTCAATAAAATTAAGATCGATTTGGTGTTACGAAAGCTTTCTCCTTAAGTTTGATGAATGAAAACAAGACGAAGGTTATAACTAAGATAGTACGAGGGTAGCCGTTTATATTTCGGGAATAGCAAACAAACAAAAATTTTATTATCGAAAATAGTTTTATTGCTTTTCAAAATATTCTCCTTCAAAATCAATGCACTTTTGCATTCGTTTAAACCAATCCGAAACGCATTGCTGCCACTGTAAGGGCGGTATCTCCAAAATATGAGTTTTGAATGGCTCAACTGCCTTTTTCGGCGTAGAAAACCGTTGACCACGAAGTTTATTCTTCACTTGTGGAAACAAAAAGAAATTACACGGTGCTAGATCAGGTTTGTACGGCGGATGGCTCATCAATTCAATGTTTTGCCCGGTCAAATATTCAATTGTTTGAACCGACCTGTGAGAGCTCGCATTGTCATGGTGGAGAATGATTTGTCGTTTTCGGTTTGTTTTCCTTATTTCTTCAAAAACTTTTGGCAAACAGATAGTTGTGTACCATTCGGAATTGACCATTCTATAACTCTCTAAAGGCACGGTTGCAACGTGACTGGTTTTTCCGAAAAAACAGGCGACCATTATCACTATCTGGCTCATACGTATAGATCCAAGATTCGTCACCTGTAATATATACTTTATAAATGTTCTTTGAAGCACCGCCATTGTAATTTTTGTGCATTTCTCGGCACCAATTGACGCGAGTCCTTTTTTGAGCGGTTGTCAAATTTTGTGGTACCCAACGTGAACATAGCTTTTTAACGGCTAAATATTCATGCATGATCTTATGCACGCTGGTGTTACTAATACCTAGAGATGCCTCGATCTCACGGTGTGTCACATGGCGGTCTTGCAGTTTCAATTTAGACACTGCATTAATGTTTTCTGACACAACAACATCTGTGGGACGACCTTCACGAAATTAGTCGTCCAAAGAATGCCGTCCAAGTTTAAATTCACTTTACTAACGATATACTGTAGTTTTCGATGATGCTTCATCACCATATGAAGAATTCAGCTCGTCGGTGCATTCTTGTTGAGATAATCCACGCCGAAAGTTAATTCCATTTTTTCGCTGACATAAAATGTTCAAGTTACTGTCAACAATAGAAATAGCAACCGGATAATAAAACTGTCAAGGTAAATATATTGTCAAGAATGATAAACTTCACGATGCAATCATCAGATCGTAGGCAACACTAACAGTGTTGCCAGTTCCCGAAATATAAACGGCTACCCTCGTAACTATAATAGCACTTATAAAATCAAACACCATATAGTTCATACGATTTTCACAAGTCGTCAAATATGTGAAAAATCCATTGAGTATAACAATCCGGGGTACATATGCTTTGTCGATCTTACAAATGCCTTTGATAGTGTGAAAATTGCCGAATACACGTGACACGAAACATATAACAAATTTGGAAAAGTAGGTAACTATAATCAAGCGGCCAGCACGAAGCTGATTCACTATCAGTTACAAACATTAATACTTGTGTTGTCGAAGTTTCGAACGTTTGTAAAGTGGTAAATATTACGTCTTTAGTGATTTCAACAGCACACGATTGAAGTCTGCTACTGACTATTAAATATAGAGCTGACGAGCTACTTGAATCTAATATTTGAACTGTATTATATACAGATTAATGCTATATGTAGATTTACATATTAAATATATAATATATCGTAATGTGTTTCGTGTATTTTACCCACAAAATTTTCGACGAAAAACCATCTATTGAATGTAGTCGGTTTTCAAGGAATTGAAAATTGTTATAAAATATCGTACAGTTTCTCTCTTTCGATATTTTAGACGGTAAAACTGCTTAGTAATAGACATAGGTATAGTCGATTATATGTCTCATTATAAATATCAATATTTCCCACAGCGAACCCTTTTTTAACCGATAGGAATATAAACAACGGACACATATCTATATTTGCGGTTTAACTATCTCCAATAACAACCCACTGTGTTTATAAATTTTACACTACATAAGTGTTCATATTTAATGTCGTTAATTTTGTATTATTATAAATTGTGTGAAAGGCATTGAAAATAAAAAACAATTAGCATCTTATCAATAACTAACGATAAATTAAGTAAGGGATCGTGTAGCACTTGTTGAAAATAGAAGTGTGTCGATGTGATGTTCAAGGATAAATAAAAAAAAAGATATAAATATTTTAATATCTAGATATATTTTTTATGAAAATATGGAACAGAAAAAAGATTCAATATGTGTATAAGGTAATAGGTTGCAATGTAGAAAAATAAAAAGGTATTAGTGCGATACGTCACTTTTTTTTCATGGCTAGAGTAAATAACGTGAAAATAAGACCTTTCAAATACAAATTTTTATTAATTTCCTACAATTGTACGTGTTGCAAATAACGACCGATTATTTTCTTGAGTGACTGTACACTACGAAAGTCAATATTTTTTAATAGGAAATGATGTAGGTAAAAAGAAAGAGAATTTAACATTTTTTTTTGCATAAATGACGAATTCATAACATTAACAATATTGAGGAGGTACTCAGAGACTGTGCGAATACATAAGAGTTAAAGCGTCTAGCTTATATTCCAGTTCTAGCCCTGTTGAGTTTCTTTTTATTTAAAAAGTTGAAAAGGCATCCAGCTGAAATGCATTTTAGGTTTTTAGATCTAATGAAGCACGCAAACAATATTGTGCGCAGCTCCCGACGGATTTTTTTTCTAACAATATCAGAATTGAAAAACTACAATAAGTGCATAACTGTAGAAAAAAATAACAACATAATAAAGAGGTATTATTGTGAAGGTAACAGAAAAAACTCCTTTCAAATATATATCTTTGAACATTTTCGACAATTTCACATGTTATGAATTATACCCGAATATTTTCTTGGATGACTGTACGTTAGGAAACATACCCTTTTTAAATATGCAAAGGTCTGGGTGCTGATATTAAATTGCCTGTCTTTGTATTACAATTGTTGAATTTATGAATCAAATCAATGACTTCATAGAATTAAGGAATCTATTTTATAGTTCAAACCTAGATTGATCAAGTTTCCTTGTATTCAAAAGCTTTAAAACCCATATCAGGCCAGTGTTTTGCATCAAGAAGGCTACTAAACAATATTGTGCACAGTTGCCGGCAAAATTTTTGTTCTGATGGTATCAGAATTGGAAAAACTGATATATGATATGCGCATAAGAGTGCAGAAGAAAAGTAACATATAATAATAAAAGGGTATTATTGTGGAGATAACCTAAAAAAGACTTCTTTCAAATATATATCTTTGATAATTTTATTATTATTGGGTTGGCAACTAAGTACTTTAGGTTTTGTAGTATAAAATAAAACGCTTTTTTTTTAAACAAAGAATAGTTTTTAATCAATTATATATTTTCCATTTTGCGCTCAATGACCTTTTGCCATCTTTCTTTCAGTTGCATGATTCCGCGCTCATAAAATTTCTGGTCCTTATCAGCAAAAAACTGAACCAGGTGCGAGTGAAGGTCATCGTCATTTGTGAAAGTTTTACCATTCAAAGAATTCTGCAAACTTCGAAATAAATGGTAATCAGATGGTGCTAGATCAGGGCTGTATGGGGGATGTGGCATCACTTCCCAGCCAAGCTCCAATAGTTTCCCACGAGTTGCCATAGATGTGTGAGGCCTTGCATTATCTTGGTGGAAAACTGCACCTTTCCGATTTGACAATTCTGGCCGTTTTTCTTTGATTGCTTCATCCAGTTTTATTAATTGTTGACAGTAAACATCAGAATTGATCGTTTGGTTCCTTGGAAGCAGCTCAAGAAATCCCACCAAACTGAAAGCATTATCTTTTTTGGATGCAATTCAGCTTTCGATGTGGTTTGAGCTCGTTTATCGTGTTTGCTCCATGATCGTTTTCGAATTGTGTTACTGTACAGGACTCGTTTTTTCTTTTTAAGAAAGGGTCGGTTTCATTTCGTCTAAGGTGCATATCGCAAAAGTTGATTCTTTGTGTTAAATGAATTTCTTTCAATTCGTGAGGTACCCAAATATCAAGCTTCTTAACTAGCCCAAGACATTTTGAATGTTTTTCAATTGTTGTGTGCGATACAAGTAGCCTCTCCGCAACCTCTCGAACAGTTATATGACGATCCTCTTCAATTATGACTTTGATTTGGTCATCATCAACTTCAGTAGGCCGACCAGAACGTTGCTCATCTTTGAGGGAAAAATCTCCAGAACGGAATTTTTTATACCAATTTTGACACGTGCGCTCTGTTGTGCAATCAGCACCATAAACTTCACACATCTTTTTGTGAGCCGCAGCAGCTTTCTTTCCTTTTCGGAAATAAAATAGTAAAATATGTCGAAAATGTTCGTTCCTGCACTCCATTTAAAATTAACCCACAACTAATAGCTTTAATAAAAATCACGCACTACTTGCTTCTGAAGTTACGTCAATGTGACTAGTATCACGCGACAAACAGTAAAGTACAGCACTAACATACGTTATACAAAAAATAAAGCAACGCTTTCTATCAGTAAAAACCGAAAGTACTTAGTTGCCAACCCAATATTATTAATTATAAATTATGCCCGAATATCTTCTTGGTTGACTGTACTTACATTAGGAATCAAGGCTTTTACATGGAAAGGTCTAGGCTATAAGTAAAAAAAAGGAGATATAAAATTACCTGTTTTTGTATTACAATTTTCGGTTTAGGAATCAAATCAATGACATCATAGAAGTAAGTTCTTGTGGAGATAACCTAAAAAAAACCTCTTTCAAATATATATCTTTGATAATTTTATTATTATTAATTATAAATAGTGCCCGAATATTTTCTTGAGTAACTGTACATCATAAACAGCATTTTTTAAAAATATGTATGGGTTTTAAGTAATAAGTAATAAAATAAGGATTTAAAGCCAGTGATTTATAAACTTCAAATAATGTATTCCAATTATTAACTCGTCTAATGTATATAATGTCCAAGAAAAAATGTATTTTAACAGACGTCCAATATCCAACATCATCTTTGCTGTGTGCAACTTGGTATTATACACTTTTTGCCATGCCTCAAGAGGCTGAATCTCTTTTTATCGTAATATGATGGTAAGCAAAAAAAAAAGAAGAAACACGCGAGCGGACAAGTAACTAAAGCAGTCTTATACATAGAGAAGGTATAGTTTTTACCTTCGGTTATCTGACCAGCTCTCGCTGTACAGCAAAGAAGCTAAACCAGATCTGGTTCGGTAAAATCAACTTGTTATTAAGTCGCGCGCATTGAATAGCAATGGGTCTTTTTTAGAGTGCTGTTGCTCGATCAACAGTTGCACGCTCTCATGTAGAATTCATGACGCGTGAGAAATTCGTTCTTTTTTATTCCCGCTCCATTCTTTCATGGCCTCTTCGCGTTTTCCTATGCTTTTTTTCTGTATCACTTATTGTAATCCACAGATACGTAGAGAGAGAATTCCCGGAATCTAGAGATGGAGAATGTGTGGTGTACAGTGTGCCGAGGAATTTTCAGAAGATAGGGGAAGGCCAAGCGATATCCGCTGAATATAGGGTGTTCGCGAGACTGCACGGTCTTATGCGGGATCGCCGTCTGAAGAATACGTGGATTACGTTTTTTCACAGCGCTTCTTATGCGGGACACTCCCACAGGAATAACAGAAGTGGAAAGTTAATGATAAGGGAACATGATTTTGTTGTTTTTGTCAAAAGGAATGGTAGGTATTTTAATATTGTTTACTGCGGTATAATTAAAATTTAAATATGTTGATTGTTGAGGTCGTTATTTTGTGAAATTCCATTACTCTGAGGAATAAATAAAACACTAAGGAATAAATAAAACACTTTATCTAAATTTCGCACTACATTATACACAGTCTCTCGCAGAGAAAACCGAACTTTTTTAAAATAGTAATTCTCAGTCGCGCCATCTATTAAAAAAAATATGCGTCGGTAAGGTAGATATTTCACCAATGTTATGTCAAAATATCATGACATTTGTATCATTACAAGCAGAGAAATTGCGCATAAAGTAACAGTGTGTATTTGGCATTGGTCGAAAAATGAATATTGAACAAAGAGCAAATATCAAGTTCCATTTTAAACTCGGTAAATCGTTTACTGAAACGTTTAATTTGATGAAAAAGTGTATGGTGATTCGTGTTTACCACGTACGAGTTTTTATAACGATATATAACAATTTAAAGACGGTCGTGCGGACATAAATGACAACGAACATCCTGGTGCAAAAACATCTTTGGTTACAGGAAGTAATATCGAACTTCTATCTGAATTTATCAGAAATGAGCCGAAATCCTCATTGCGACACGTGGGAATGGAATTATATATATCCAAAGATTCAATTCGTCGCATTTTGACAGTACTTAGTACTGAGAAAGATTTGTGCAAGGTTTGTACCACACAAGTTAACTGAATTCAACATTATACAGATTTGAATAAAGACTCAAAAAAAGACGAAAACTTCAGGTATTCTATTGTAATTGGCGATGAGACGTGGTGTTTTCAATATGATCCAGAGACCAAGCGTCGAATCTCTGAATGGAAGCATCCAAACGAAGAAAGACCGAAAAAAAGCCTTTCGGAGAAGTCAAAAATGAAGACAATGTTGATTTGTTTTTATGAGTCGAAAGGCATAGTGCACAAAGAGTAGCACCAACTAGTCAAACAGTCAATCCTGTATATTATCTTGGTGTTATGAAGCGTTTTTTTAGCGTGTATTGGTTGTGTGCACTCTCAATATCGTGAAAATGGTAGCTAGCGTTTGTTACATGATAATGCAGCATCTCATTGCTCGACGCTTATTACTGATTTTCTAACTACAAATGGAATTTTAACCATCAACCATTCACGGTATTCATCGGATTTGGCCCCCTGCAATTTCTATCTTTCCACTAAACTACATTTGTCGATGAAAGGACAGCGTTATGCCGACGTCAAATCCATTAAAAGTGCGTCGACAGCGATCTTGAAGGACATCTCTAAAGATGAACTTAAAAATTCATTCGACATGTTAATTGACCGTGCGAAACGTTGTGTTGAAGCCGAAGGCGACTACTTTCAATAAAATAAAATTTTATTAAATAAGTAAACTTTTGTTTTTATTTTAAAAAAGTTCGGTTTTCACTGTGACAGACTGTATATATTTACTGCGACTAGTTACGTCTGTTAGGACATTGCCGAACAAATGCAATACAGGTTACAATCTCCGAAATATAGGTTGAAAAGAAATATCAGAAGTTAATAAAGGATTCGAATTAAAACAAGTCTAAAAGAATTTCGAAATATTGTATAGCATATAGTACAAGATTTAAAGATAACAACGCCAAAGGATGAAAAAATGTAATTGAGGTTATGCACCGGCAAAATTTTTAGAGATTTTAGAGGAGGTAAAAGGGTTTATTATCAAAGACTTACGATACCAACTATTACACTTTTTGTGTCAAATGATTGTGGACACATTTAAGGGCATCAAACTCTCAGACCTTGTTCATAAATTTAACTAAACTCCTGACTTTAATCTATTGTTTGCTTAGAATCATAGGAACTTTTAAATTACGATTAATTTTTCGGAATATAGATATATTATGTTTGTGTTGTGTCAAAATCTATATATAGATTACTCGCTCTAGGAGTTAATGTAAAAAAAAAAGAAATGATAGAAGTAAACGACGAAAATAAATTGGAATAATTGGGAGTACAAGATTGGAATCAACAGAAGCTAGCAATAGATGCAAAAAGGTAGTCGTGGACTACCAGAATCTTTGAATAACAAAGTAATAAATGGGAAAAGAAATTAAATATTTTATTTCTTAACCTATAATATTTATTGTTGAATTTGATGGAGCCTGTGGTTGATTAACATAATCACTAAGGTTGATATTTAACCCCTTTCCACATTAACTTTTGTAACTCTGTATACGCATTTCGACAACCAAGTTGTCATCATCAGCAGACAATTTCAAAGTGTCGCACCTGGTAAAACACGGCGAAAAAACACCTGTACGAAAAACAAACTCCGTACGCGATCTACACCGCTCAGAACCAAGATGTACACTGTGTGTTTGTTTCACAAGATTTTTAAAAATTATTTTTACTTAAACTAAAATGAACTACATTGAAAAAAGGGAAATACGGTCACAACCGATAATTGCCTGCATGTGATTTATTATAATGTTCATCCTCTGACATTAAGCAGACAGAAAAGGGTCGATTGCAGAGGTCCTGTCTCATTGTTCACCACATGGTTTAAATTACTTAAGATGTGCATGCTTTCATACGTGTCTAATTCTCGATAATTATACACGTTCTTTATCAAATGTAAACAATCCATATTAACACTGCGGTTGTTTTCTAATACATGTCTCGCTATACCCGATTTTTCTGGTCGGTTGAATTTTATGTGCAAGAGGTGTTCTTTATAGTGTACATCTTGGTTCTGAGCGGTGTAGATCGCGTACGGAGTTTGTTTTTCGTACAGGTGTTTTTTCGTCGTGTATTACCAGGTGCGACACTTTGAAATTGTCTGCTGATAATGACAACTTGGTTGTCGAAATGCGTATACAGAATTACAAAAGTTAATGTGGAAAGGGGTTAAATATCAATCTTAGCGATTAAATATAACATTTATTAATAAAACTTCACTAACTATTTGCTTCCTAGTACATAATTGTTTTTAATTTTTCCACATATTATATATTTATTTTTAGGGAAGTGTTATGTATGTTTAATTGAAGTTAAGTCCAGCCATGATGAAAACGCAAACGTCAAAAATCTAGAATATACCAGCAACGCCCAGGTTATCAAAAACAACAAACGATCTGCCCAGCACCAACTCAGAGACCATCTAGAAGTAATCCTTAAACTGTTAGACGTTCCCCAGAACGAAAGTCATATCCAAACGTATATCATGTGGCCGTTTCTTGGCTCCATGACCAGGGATCCTAAGAAGAATATCATCAAAAGATGGAGAGATGAACCTAAATTACACGTTTTTGAAGATACACTGTCCAACCAGGAGAATTTTAGACTTTGGTTTACCAATAACGTAATCAAATCTCCAGCTGTAAAAGAAGAATATTTCTTACATCTACTCAATAGGTAAGTTAATTTTTGTCTTTTCATATATAAACTTTAATTTGAAATTTAATCATTAAAAGAACTAAATTAAATCTTGCAAAGAAACTTATCTATTTGCGTTTATGGCCAAATAGAGATAAGTAGACATTAAAGTTTTGCAACTTGTTGTACTTTAATTTGAATAAGTTTATCGATGTGAATCTTCATAAAGACGCATCATAATCTTATTAATTCTTCTAATAGGTTTCAAACTGTTTAAATCAGTTCTAAACGATAACTAAATTCTTTAAAACGTTGGTGCTAAAATTGGAGTCAATATTACTATGGCTTTGAGAAAGAAATGTAACACAAAAATATCAATGAATCCTAAAAAGACTAATTTTGGCCAAGAAAACCATTAAATTTAAACTTATGATGAATTAAGAACTGTGACTGATACCATTTCAAATGGGGTTTACGAATATTCGCCAAACAATTTGAAGTACGATCATTTACTTCAATTGGGAATAACTTATGATACATGAAATAAGAACAAAGTTAAATATAAATAAATGTCTCTCGCCCGTATTAAATTTTGGAAGCAACATCAGAGTCTCAACATTAAGGTCGAACCATCCTCCGAGTAACGACGGTGTAAATATATTTCTAAATCGTTTGCCTACGTTAAAATGCGCAGGAATTCTGTTTGAAAATTGGCACCTATCCAGCTTTCTCGGCGAGGCTGAACCAAGATGTTAGTTCTTCATTACTCATCAATACTGTATGATTTTTTTGTATGATTTAAATCGTGAATGATCTGTGATAAAAATGTTTTAGTTTAAAAATATTAGGTCTATAGCATATGGTCCTTATTTGGCACAACCTATCATCCTTCAAGCATCAATTAATATTCAGTAATCACTAAGGTTGATATATAACCCCTTTCCACATTAACTTTTGTAATTCTGTATACGCATTTCGACAACTAAGTTGTCATCATCAGCAGACAATTGCAAAGTGTCGCACCTGGTAAAACACGGCGAAAAACACCTGTACGAAAACAAACTTCGTACGCTATCTACACCGCTAAGAACCAAGATGTACACTATGTGTGATGTACAGTGTACATCTTGGTTCTTAGCGGTGTAGATCGCGTACGGAGTTTGTTTTCGTACAGGTGTTTTTCCCCGTGTTTTACCAGGTGCGACACTTTACAATTGTCTGCTGATGATGACAACTTAGTTGTCGAAATGCGTATACAGAATTACAAAAGTTAATGTGGAAAGGGGTTATATATCAACCTTAGTGATTAAGTTAATCAACCATAGGCTCCATCAAATTCAATTAATATTCGGTAGATTCATTTTTAAAAATATCTTCCCAAAATTTAAAAAATGCTTGGTTTGCAAAATATTTTGACGGGTGAAATTTCTGTAATACTATGCAATAGTTAGCATTGCGATGGTTGCAATGCCAACACCTTATTTGTAATATTTTTCTGTTTTTCTTTTGTTAATAATTCTTTGTAAGTGAATCCATCTTCACCGTTTCATTTGTATATGTTTTCAGCGTTCTTATAGCTTTCCACGCCGTCTTAGACTTCCCAATAGTCCATCTATTTCGTGACATTTACTTTCCTAATAGTTATTTTTCCTCTTTACATTATCCTTTTTTACTAAAAAGCAGTATCTCTGGTATATTTATCTCGATCATTTGTAGCTAGCCATTGTTTCTCTTTTTAAATCTATACAACGAAGAAAGTTTCGAAATTTAACGAAAGCATCTTTCTGGCTCTGCAACTATGATACGCATTGATGGCTGTATTATAAATTTTGTGTTTATTGACAGGGTCGTGAATTTTTAACGCGCCAATCTTCTAGGAACAAATACTATAGGTCTATTAGACGGACCTAATATTCCGTTTTGATTTAAAAATATTGCGCTGAAATAGTTTGTATTCGCCTTATTAAACATAAAAGTTTCAAAGGAAAATGGTCTTTTTCAAACGACGCTTAAAAAAGGCATCAAAAACGCTGTCATTGCAAAGTATTCGCGACCATGAATCCGGAATTTTTATCTAACCAGTCGCATAGTTTATTCTGTCCATTCCTATGAACAACTACTTTATCTCCTTCGACGTAATCTTTTACGGTACGTGATCGGCGATCTCCAAGACATTATGAGAGCAGTTTGTGTATATAAACGGCCTAACATAGTATACATTTAAACGATTGTTGTCCAATAAGAAAGACGCTTGAGTTAGGACTGTGACACCAAATGATCTTAGACAGGATTTATCATCGCATGGATGTGTGCAGAGTTGCTGCTGGTTTTGCAGTTGCCTCAGGTGCATACTTATGTGTCGAGGAAAAGGAGAAAGAAACGAATCTGTTTATGGTGGATTTTTATTGGTTTCTGAGAATAAGAGTTCTTCTTGGTCGACCCGAGGTAAGTGTTCAACAGCTACGTTATTTTATACGCATACGTTGAACAAATATAGTGATCGTTTA
The DNA here is from genome assembly GCA_031893035.1 of Dermolepida albohirtum. Classification (NCBI taxonomy): domain Eukaryota; kingdom Metazoa; phylum Arthropoda; class Insecta; order Coleoptera; family Scarabaeidae; genus Dermolepida; species Dermolepida albohirtum. The sequence goes on from JAVIWB010002540.1 coordinate 58,281, forward strand.
GGTATTAATTACCTCTTGTGGAACGGTTAAGAAGAACCATAAAATCTTACGTCCATAGACGTACAAACACGTTCTGAAATGTAATTTATTATCCACCGTAAAGAGTTACGTTTTGACTTATCTCTTTAAATTTATGTCTGTTTGAAAATACATATGGTTTTTCTTCTTCTTTTTGAACTTCATTGGAAGTCTTCTGCATGGCGACAACCTACCATCTACAACTTGTTTAAGCGGAAGTGATCTTACACAATGTTGAATAGTTCAATGGTAAAAATGACTTTGTTAATTAACAAGTCAATTAATCATTTGTTTGCGGTTTAGAAGTGTACTGTAAAGTTACACGTATGTATGTATGTAGTAATAATGGCAAGTATAAAAGTTCACATAAACACGTGAGCTGACGGAAGTTCAGTCGACGAATATTTCATTTTTATTTAACTTTAGCACCGTAATCCTATGTAACAATTACCGTTTAACCAATAAAGGTATTTCCAAAGAAAAATATATATACTACTGTGGGCAAAAAATAGTAAGACTTTTTAATTTAAATTTCGCGCGAAAACCCATTCGTCGAAATATTTTTTTTTCTAGGTTGGTATGACTGTCAGTGACATCTGTGCCAAATGCCACATCAAAATAATCATTAGTGTTTAGTATACGCTTGTCTTTCTGAAGTACAAAAAGTGCATTCGGCGATTTTTACAATGAGCGAAATTATTCAACAAAGAAATTCCATTAAATTTTGTGTACGGAATCAAATTTCTGGTGCCGAAACGTTCAGAATGTTGCAAAAGGCCTTCGGTGATAATTGTTTGTCGCGAGCAAGTGTTTTTGATTGGTACAAATTATTCAAAGAGGCTCGAGAACGCGTTGATGACGAACCACGTCCAGGACGGCCATCAACATCAACTGATGATCAACACGTCAATAGAATCAAGGAATTGGTGCTTGAGAATCGACGATTAACAGTCAGAGACCTTACTGGCATCGTTGGAATATCGTAAGGATCAGTGAAAACCATTTTGAAAGATCATGTGGGCCTAAGTAAAGTGAAAGCACGATTTGTTCCAAAATCACTCAATTTTTTCGAAAAACAACGTCGCGTTGACGTCTGTGAAACAATGCTTTCTGACTATCAAGACAAAATGAAAGGCATCATAACTGGAGATGAGACTTGGATCTACGCTTATGACCCGGAAACAGACGATCAATCGGCCGATAATCGTATCAAAGGTGAGCCGAAGCCCAAAAAAACACGTCAAAGCAAGTCAAAAATCAAGGTTATGTTGACAGTTTTCTTCAATTATCGAGGTGTGGTGCACTCAAAATTCCTTCCGACCGGCCAAACTGTCTACAAAGAATACTATTTGAGTGTTATGCGTCGTTTGCGCAATGCTATTCGTCAAAAGAGGCCAGAATTATGGGCTGACAACTCTTGGTTTTTAGCACGATAATGCACCGTCGCATACTGCATTAATTCTTCGTGAGTTTTTCGCCAAATTTTCAACCAATATCGTGCCGCAACCACCGTATTCGCCTGATTTAGCTCCGTGTGGCTTCTGGATATTCAGCAAACTCAAACGACCGCTCCGGGGAAACCGTTTTGAGTCAATTGAAGACGTTAAACGTGAATTGAAGGCTATTCCTGAAATTGACTTAACAACTGATTCGAGATTTGGAAGAAACGTTGGCACAAGTGTATTGGGGCCAGGAGGGATTACTTTGAGGGGGAGGAAATAGATTTGAAAGAATAAATTAAGAATTTAAAAATTATGAACAAAGTGTTACTATTTTTTACCTTTAATCAGAGAAATAGATGGTAGACACAAAGGTGGCAAACTAGTTACTATATCAGATAGGACATTTAAGATCCGCTAACGCAATATTTGCCGATATTATTTCGTGAAAACAATTTTTTAAATTTGCAAATTTCCTATTTAAGAAACTATAAAATTCCACCATCAAAATCAATTTTCATTTTACAGATTCATCCTTTTGAGTTGCGGAGTTTTCGTCGACGAAATAAATGCTGGTATGATGGCGCTTTTGAACCAAGAACAACTGGATATACTGAATAGTACCGCCTGCAAGACTACCCAAGGTTTTCCTCTGGTTGTACATGGTGCAGCGGGCACGGGAAAAACGTTGTTGATTTTAAAAAAATTGGAACAACTCTATCATTCAGGTCAACTAAATGAACACAATAGAGCCCTCTATATTTGTTACTGGCCAGGAATAAAGTAAGTACAAAGTTTTTCGTTTAAAAAATATTTGTTTAAAATTTTCAAACAATTCCTGACCTTATCAAGAGTTTTGATCACTTAAAACTCTAGAATCTTGGCGAAAATAAATAAAATAGTTTAAAAGTATTCAATATAATGGTCTTTACCATACATTTCGCTTTTAAACATTGCCAGATCATATTTAATTTTGATCATTTGAAACCTTAGAAATCTGGCGAAATTTTAGACCCTTAAATAAAATGAGGCTTAGGTTTAAAGGTGCTCAGTAAATTAATTTATCAACAAAAAGAAAACAACTAGCTCTGCTTTCAAGGTTCCGATATAAGTTTCAAAAAGCTGTCCATAGTTTCATGTTTTCAAAATTAATTTTATTGAAAAACTTTAAACTTTAACCACTGTATTTGCAAAATTTTATTATTGATTGATTTGATAAGATGAAAATCACTACACTGCTCCTAAATAACTCTACAATTTCATCAATTTATAGGTGCGAAGTCGAACAAAAACTGGAACAGTTAAATTTACGTCCATACGTAGATACAGCCAGATTTTACATCTCCCAATCTGGATTTTTAAATCGAAACAAGTCCGTATACAAGCACATCTTCATGGATGAAGCCGAAGCGGTTTGTCTCTCGTTCGACACCTCGATAATGACGGAAACGTTATCCACTATTTCCCAGAGATATCGACACGGAAATTGCGACAAAACAAACTGCCGGCACGACGATAATAACTCTTGTACCGTCTCACCAAACTGGGGTGAGCTTTGGTTTTTAGTCGACATGCACCAAGCGTCTCTGTTTCTGCCCAGAGCCACTCCTTCAGTACTCAAAAAGCCGGCCATTATATTAAACAAAGTAATGCGATCTACTGGTAATATCTACAATATCTTCAAGCAGTTTTATTCCAATCCTATGCCGAAGCTACCCCAACAGATTCTAAGCAAAATTAACATACCCCAAATCAGTCTTGGACATGAAATATGTGGACCGCCTGTATTTTGGGTCAATATCGATGATACGGGTGTCGAAACCGATCTCGATAAATCCAATATTTTTTCTAGAGTCACCGTGAAAGTTATCGTAGACTTGTGCGCCACCAAAGGCTTTAAACCCAACGACATCTGCGTAATACCATTCATAATAAATGAATGTTACCGTTTGAGTACGTTAAACGAAGAAATACAGTTTCATTTCGTCGAAAATGGGTTTAGGCCAAACGGTGTGGGAGAAATCGAAAATTTCCTAGTCAAAAAGGAAAATAACGATTTTTTGGTGTCGTGGGCGTTGAAAGTGAAGGGAATCGAGTTCAAAGTAGTCATACTTGTGATCGACGAGGATGATTACGACCCTAACGATTCCGAAGATAGAAAGAAGACGTACATTATGGTGTCTAGGTGCACCTCCATGTTGATTATTGTTAGCTCCAGTGAAGTGAAGAGGAAAATAGATCTTAACAATGAATTCGTGCCTTATCTATTCCAAGTGCAGTTATAAATATTAACTTACTTCGAAGAATGTAATGGTCGATCTCTGAATCTAAAATATTTGTGATATTGTTTCTAATTATTTTTATTGATCTAATCCAATATGTGCCTTATATTCTTATATAACTATTACAAGTCTTTTTTGTACTTACGTTTATATTTACAATTTTATATCATAATAAACAGTAGTTTTTAAGAGTTTGTTTTTTATGTAAAATATACTTTTACCTTCAATATTATTATTGTTAAAATACGTTTGCAAATTCGATAAAATCAGTCAACTATACCTTGTCTCAGAATAAGAAGGAGTGATTCAAATATTACGCCAAAATAGTACATATATTTAAGGGATTTCATTGGTTCTTAAACAGGCAAGTTTAATATGTACTACTGTGGGCAAAAAATAGTAAGACTTTGTTCATAATTTTTAAATTCTTAATTTATTCTTCCAAATCTTTTTCGTCCCCCTCAATGTAATCCCCCCTGGCCCCAATACACTTGTGCCAACGTTTCTTCCAATTCTCGAAACAGTTGTTAAAGTCAATTTCAGGAATAGCCTTCAATGCGCGTAGCGATTCACGTTTAATGTCTTCAATTGACTCAAAACGGTTTCCCCGGAGCGGTCGTTTGAATTTGCTGAATAGCCAGAAGTCACACGGAGCTAAATCAGGCGAATACGGTGGTTGCGGCACGATGTTGGTTGAAAATTTGGCGAAAAACTCACGAAAAATTAATGCAGTATGCGACGGTGCATTATCGTGGTGCAAAAACCAAGAGTTGTCGGCCCATAATTCTGGCCTCTTTTTACGAATAGCATTGTGCAAACGACGCATAACACTCAAATAGTATTCTTTGTTGACAGTTTGGCCGATCGGAAGGAATTCGGAATGTACCACACCTCGATAATCGAAGAAAACTGTCAACATAACCTTGATTTTTGACTTGCTTTGACGTAGTTTTTTGGGCTTCAGCTCACCTTTGATACGATATTCGGCCGATTGATCGTCTGTTTCCGGGTCATAAGCGTAGATCCAAGTCTCATCTCCAGTTATGATGCCTTTCATTTTGTCTTGATAGTCGGAAAGCATTGTTTCACAGACGTCAACGCGACGCTGTTTTTTGAAAAAATTGAGTGATTTTGGAACAAATTGTGCTTTCACTTTTCTTAGGTCCAAATGATCTTTCAAAATGATTTTCACTGATCCTTCCGATATTCCAACGATGCCAGTAAGGTTTCTGACTGTTAATCGTCGATTCTTAAGCACCAATTCCTTGATTCTATTGACGTGTTGATCATCAGTTGATGTTGATGGCCGTCCTGGACGTGGTTCGTCATCAACGCGTTCTCGACCCTCTTTGAATAATTTGTACCAATCAAAAACACTTGCTCGCGACAAACAATTATCACCGAAGGCCTTTTGCAACATTCTGAACGTTTCAGCACCAGAAATTTGATTCCGTACACAAAATTTAATGGAAAAATCGCCGAATGCACTTTTTGTACTTCAGAAAGACAAGCGTATACTAAACACTAATGATTATTTTGATGTGACATTTGGCACAGATGTCACTGACAGTCATACCAACCTAGAAAAAAAATATTTCGACGAATGAGTTTTCGCGCGAAATTTAAATTAAAAAGTCTTACTATTTTTTGCCCACAGTAGTATAAATGAATGCCAGTTATCAGCCATTTTTCATAACTTCCCAAGCAACAATTTTTAAATTTCGCGGGTGTTTTAAGTTGCCCAAGGAAAAAATAACTACATCTAAAATTATATTTTATTTTATTACAGCATGAATATTAATAATTAAGGTGTATATTTCAAAATCAAAATTAAAACGAAAACCGTACGCATTAAAAACATGTTATTTCCTAATTTCTTGAATGAATTGAAATCATAGCTAACCTTTATTTTTACTACTACCAACTCAAAACTTCCGCGAAATTTAAAAATTGTTCCTTGGGTTATAAACGTTTAATTACATTTTTGCATTGTTTTACTATATTTTTCTGTATTATTTAATAAAATCTGTGCTTTTAAGTAAAAAAATAAAGTAAGTGATCACCAAGGTTCTAGCATTTATTTTTATATAATAAAGAAAAAGATTAATATTGTTGACAAACTGCTACATTCACAACTGTTTATGTTTCATTTTTATGGTAAGTTATATTTTTAAGCTGTGTTCCGCGTTTTAGCAAGATATTTGAATCACTACTTCTTATTCTGAGATAAGGTATAGTGATAAAATTCGATGAAACGAATCGATAACAGACGTAATGTTTTCAAAGGTTTAAAAAAAAACGCTTTAAAAGCAAAAATTTAAAAAATTATCGTACAACAACAATCGCTCATGTGCTGACTGACACTTTGGAGGCTCTAAAAGCGATGTTGGTGTCAAAACTTACACAACACTTTTGGTTTGGTTTCATTACTTTTTATAATAATAAAAAGGCAACTGTTTTTCTGTTTTTTATTTACTAACTCATGTATAAACAAGTATTACAAAAATTACTATTTTTGATGTTGAAATGGTCATCGCTAGAGTTGGGATGTTTTCCCACGGGCCAAGATCCTAACGAGGCGAATATACGAACAAACGACCTTGCTATGTATGCGTTATTTATATCACTCATGTTTTGTTTCATAAATAACACACATTATTCATGACTGTTGTTGCATAGCGCAAAATGGATAAGATTGACAAAATGATGGTGTAAGTTTCGACATTTATTTCGGAGGCAACGTATGCCGTGCTAAAAAGATGTTCTTATATTTAAAAAATGGCCACTCGACATCTACAAATATAATACATGCACAATTAAAATAATCTTTAGAAATAAATAACAGATCTATACACGCACCAACACAAATTTGATTTAACCTTTTGAAATCGAAATCTTTGTTTATAACACTCTCGAACTTTTCTACAACAAGCATATTTTTTATGTCGTTTGTAACACATAGCAGTTCCCAAAGCATGTGTAGACACACACTTGATACCTTGGCGATTCACCCCATAAATGAATGGGGACTGAGAACTTTGTCGACCAGCGAGATAGACGCGTTCTCGCTTTGTCGTTCATCACAAGGATGTATTGGACACCCTTGTGATGGACGAAAGAAGGAGGTATGGTTTATTCATCATTTTTCTGTATCGAAAAGATACGATAAGCTCTACGAAGGAATCGTTCGTCAATAACACAAGTCTACCTGACGATGAGTGAATCTCTGAAAGATATGTAATAGACAGGGTGTTATTAACATTCGAATGATTCCTTTTAACATTTATTTATGCGACCAATCGCCGAGGTATCAAGCGTCTGTCTACACACGCTCTGGCAACTTTGTTTTCGACCAGCGAGATAGACGTGTTCTCGCTTTTTCATTCAATACATTCGTGTATTAGACGAGAGAGGGGGGTAATGTTTATTCACAGAGTAATTAACCCTAATTTAACATTAGTACGTCTTGTGCATGTGTATTGTCGTAAATTTTAACTTTTAGAACTAAATTAAGGCCGATGTAAAATACGCATGTGTAGAACTAATATTAAGGACAAGTTAGAATGAATTCATTCCGTATGAACCCACCATAAAGGAACAACTTCTATCTATTGGGTTGGCAACTAAGTACTTTCAGTTTTTACTGATAGAGAGCGTTGCTTTATTTTTTGTATAATGTATGTTAGTGCTATACTTTACCGTTTGTCACATTAACGTAACTTCAGAACCAAGTAGTGCGTGATTTTTATTAAAGATAGTGGTTGTGGGTTAATTTTAAATGAAGTGCAGAAACGAACATTTTCGATATATTTTACTATTTTATTTCCGTAAAGGAAAGAAAGCTGCTGCGGCTCACAAAAAGATATGTGGAGTTTATGGTGCCAATTGCTTAACAGAGCGCACGTGTCAGAATTGGTATAAAAAATTCCGTTCTGGAGATTTTTCCCTCAAAGATGAGCAACGTTCTGGTCGGCCTAGTGAAGTTGATGATGACCAAATCAAAGTCATAATTGAAGAGGATCGTCATGTAACTGTTCGAGAGGTTGCGGAGAGGCTACATGTATCGCACACAACAATTGAAAAACATTTAAAATGTCTTGGGCTAGTTAAGAAGCTTAATATTTAGGTACCTCACGAATTGAAAGAAATTCATTTAGCACAAAGAATCAACTTTTGCGATATGCACCTTAGACGAAATGAAACCGACCCTTTCTTAAAAAGAATCATCACTGGTGATGAAAAATGGGTTCTGTACAGTAACATAGTTCGAAAACGATCATGGAACAAACACGATAAACCAGCTCAAACCACATCGAAAGCTGAATTGCATGCAAAAAAGATCATGCTGTCAATTTGGTAGGATTACAAAGGTGTTGTGTTTTTTGAGCTGCTTCCAAGGAACCAAACGATCAATTCTGATGTTTACTGTCAACAATTAATAAAACTGGATGAAGCAATCAAAGAAAAACGGCCAGAATTGTCAAATCGGAAAGGTGGTTTTCCACGAAGATAATGCAAGGCCTCACACATCTTTGGCAACTCGTGGGAAACTATTGGGGCTTGGCTGGGAAGTGATGCCACATCCCCCATACAGCCCTGATCTAGCACCATCTCATTACCGTTTATTTCTAAGTTTGCAGAATTCTTTGAATGATAAAACTTTCACAAATGACGATGACCTTCACTCGCACCTGGTTCAGTTTTTTGTTGATAAGGACCAGAAATTTTATGAGCGCGGAATCATGCAGCTGAAAGAAAGATGGCAAAAGGTCATTGAGCAAAATGGAAAATATATGACTAAAAACTATTCTTTGTTTAAAAAAAAGTGTTTTATTTTATACTACAAAACCGAAAGTACTTAATTGCCAACCCAATAGATTGTGGTTGTCCCTGGTCGGAACTAATTAGTGAACACATCCTTGAATAAGAACAACTGAACCACTCTTATATATAAATCTATCGTATAGTATAGCAGTGATTACTACAGTTTGGAGTTTGGGGATTCCCCTACGCTTCGAATTATTATTTTTTGAAAATAAAACTACAAAATTCAACTTTAAATTAAATTTATTACTATATTATTTACATGTAAAATTTTGAAATATGAACAATTTTTTTAAAAAAACAAAACAAACTTTCGCTTCAAGCGAATGTATATATTATATTTATATATATATATATATATATGACCTCTATAAGTGCTAAAAAATGTATACAATTTGCTTGTCAAAATAACAACTTCATCATGAAAATTGTAAGAAAAACAACCACTTTGAGTCTCGTCTTCTTTATCGCATTTATATTGCCTGGGTTCCTCGATAAAATGCTAAAATGAAAATCTCTTTTTCACGATTCCCAAATGGAAGCGTTAACGTGGAGAGATATGACGAAAGCAATCGCGTAAAATTCCTCGGTTAAAACTGCGCACGCTTTCTTCACGGCCGATATCAGTATCAAAACGTTATATGTTAACAGCTCAGGACGATAAACTCCCCGCAAAAACAAAAGTATCACAGTATAAAATGACGGCAGAACATACTAACATCGGTTTAAAGTAATGTAGTGCATGTCAGAGTTTAAAATTGTCGCTTATTTGTGTTTTTTTTTTAGGTAAGATTCCTTGAAATGATTTATATAATAAATGAAGGGATGATCACTTAAGGTTGATATATAACCCCTTTCCACATTCATTTTTTGTCATCGTCAGCAGATAATTGAACAGTGTCGCACCTGGAGAGCTACGGCAAAAAGTAGTTTTCCAGGTGCGACACTGTTTAATTACCTGCTGATGATGGCGACTTAATTGTCGAAATACGTATACAGAATACGAAGATTAATGTGGAAAGAGGTTATATATCAACCTTCAGTGATTAAGTTAATGAATCACAGGCTCCTTCAAAATTACCTTATGAAGGGATCTATACAGAATGTTTGAATGTCCACTCTTGGAGCAAAAAGGGGAGTATATTTAGAAGAGGGGGAAAGTTGCTGTAGAATAAAACCCTATTTCTCTTTCTCAACAAGCTGATGATTAACTTGCTTTAGAGTGTCGTAATATAAATCAAAAGAAAAGTCACAAGATACTAAAATCCTAACTAGTTTAAGATGGGAATTTTAAAGAGCGGAGACTGAGAAATGGGGAAAAATGGCATTGCATGCCGTAAGACAGATAGAGAAGGGTAATATATTGGAGCTTCAGAGTGACGTAATATAAATCAATAGAAAAGTCACAAAATACTAAAATTCTAACTAGTTTAAGATGGGAATTTTAAAGAGGGGGGACTGAGGTAGGGAAAAATGGCATTTCATGCCGCAAGACAGACAGAAAAGCGTAATAATGTGGAGCTTTAGTGTGTCGTAATATAAATCAATAGAAAAGTCACAAAATACCAAAATTCTAACTAGTTATTGATGGAAATTTTAAAGAGCGGAGACAGAGATGGGGAAAAATTGCATTGTATATCGTAAGACAGATAGAGAAGTGTAATATATTGGAGTTATACACATTTATTGCTATCCAAGCGATTACAATTAAATAAGTTATTGACAGTGTTGTCGTTTATTTGAAGGGTGCAATAATTTTCAGAGTTAACAATAATATTAAAAAGTGTCTGCACCAGCAATTAATAATTTGTTTCCAATACAGAAGAAATCACCAGAAATCTATGTAAAGAGGATTCTAATACGGGCATTAAATGTATGAGGTGTGCAATTGTGTGTGAGATCGATTGACTCTTTAAAAATGTAGAAAATGCATTTGACAATTTTTATTATTACAATTAACATTCGTTATTATTTAGATAAATTGGTAATATCAGATGACGATACATAGAAACTCTGAAAATATGAATTTGGAACACACATGCAGTATTCGTCAAGAATATCAGACAAATATATATTCGTTTTGACGAACAATTTGCCAAAATATTTAACCAGCAACTATGAATATGTACAAGCACAATGCTACCAACAAATTTTAATTCTTCCCACCTTCTCTTCGGCAACGCATACAAGTTTACTGGTCAAATATACAATTCTTCACTCACTACTACAGTACCACTTTACTTAGACTTACATACCACAGTGATTTCTACTATTTACTCTTTGAAATGTTAAAAAAAAGACATGGATTTTATATAAACATCAACCCAAGACTTCTTGTGGAACTAAGTACAAGCTTACAAATTTGTACAAACCTCGTAATACCTGACATTTTTGTCGGTTCACATAGAAATTTTTAAAGCTTAAGGTACGAAAAATGTTCAAATTAATCGTATTCCCGAAATCGATATTGGTGAAATATGCCTCAATAAAACACGTATTTATATCAGAAATCGAATATGAATCATTCTACGCTACCGAAACTCAATTTTGAAATCCACTGTAGCCCAACCAGTCGATGAATGGAAGCCTACTTCAATAGTTACGTTAAAGATTTATTATAGGTAGTTGTAATTGGTGTTAGGAGTTGGCAGTGTGAGCGTTAGGTCAGCGCCTCATGCTTCGAATAAGTGCAAGGTGTTTAACAAGTAATAAATGTAAATAAACACTTTTTAAATAGTTTTTTGTATGTAAATGCATAAAATGGGTAAGATTGGTTAAATATTTGTAGCATCAGGTATATTTTTGCAGTTTCATGTAACCAGGAACAAATATTCTTATATGCAGAGAACGACCGCTCGACATCTAATAATGAAATACTTGCATAATTAAAATCTTTGTTTGTACTTAACCCTTTCAACGCGGGGCCTATTTGACCAAGATGTCCCCATGGGGCAGCAATTTTACCTCACAATAGACAAAACGATACTGAAGCGTACAGGGTTCCTTTTGTCGAGATAGAAATAAGTGGGAAGGAGAAAGAGCCAATGAACGGCGTCGTCTTGAAGGCGCATCTGACGCTTCACATCAACCCCTCACATGAGGTACCGCCGCGTTGAAAGGGTTAACGGATCTGTATGCCCACTATCACCAAAGACTGTGTTAATCTGGTAAAATCTAAATCTTTCATTAACACACTAATCTACTTTAGCAATAACACTAATGTTAGTATTCGTGTTATTGCATGAAGAAACTATTGAAACGTACCTGGATAATGTAAATATTTAACGTATCTTATCCACTTCGTGTATCTGCATACTGTAAATGCTAATTAAAAGGCTGTTTATTTACATTTGTTACCTGTTAAACCCTTTACACTTCTTAATATTATATAATAATATTTAATAATGTAAAATAAACTAAATTAGAGGATCTCAATGAAGAACGTTCTCTTCGGAAACGCGTTCAAGTTTGGTTAAATATGCAGTCCACCCTTCCTACTACCTTTCCCCTTTATGCAGACCTAGGCACCACAGTAATTTCTACTGAATTTAAGAATGACAGCAGTTACTAATATATTTAACGGTGGGTTTTATATAAATATACATACCAGAGTTCTAGTAAAAAGAAACAATAATAGTTAACATTTTTTTGTCAGTCCAAATAGAAATTTTTAAAGTTTATGATTCAAAAAATCGAATTCAAATTAGCCACACTAAAGTCAACATTTACATCTTGTATTGTTGGAACATACCTCAATGAAACACACTTACATACATCAGAGTTTGAATATGAATCATTATACACTATCGAAACCCTGAAACTCAAATCCGATGGAATCTAACAAGTCGATGAGTGTAACCCTACTTCAACAATCATGTTAAAGGTTAATTATAGACATTTTAGAATGTAAATGAACTAAATCATTATAGATTTAAGATTCGAAAAATCGAATTCAAATTAACCACACCTGAAGTCAACGTTTACATTTCTTATTGTTGGAATGTGCCTCGATGAAGCACTTAGAGTTCGTATATGAATCTTTCTATGCTACTGCAACCCTGAAACTCAATTCTGATGGAATCTAACAAGTCGATGAGTGTAACCCTACTTCAACAATCGTGTTAAAGGTTAATTATAGACATTTTAGAATGTAAATGAACTAAATCATTATAGATTTAAGATTCGAAAAATCGAATTCAAATTAACCACACCTGAAGTCAACGTTTACATTTCTTATTGTTGGAATGTGCCTCGATGAAACACTTAGAGTTCGAATATAAATCTTTCTACGGTACTGCAACCCTGAAACTCAATTCCGATGGAATTTAACAAGTCGATGAGGGCAACCCTACTTCAACAATCATGTTAAAGGTCGATTATAACCATTTAAAAATGTAAAATGAACTAATTCATTGTAGGATCTGAACATAAAAATTTGAATTTCAATTTATTGCTTTTATGTATTTAAAATGTATTTGAATTCAATTATTTTTACACTCCTCAGTTCGAAATTCATTATACTACAACGTGTGATAGTAAATCGTCGGGTAAAGCGATAATTTCAAACTTCGAACACGTTCAAAAGTTGTCAATCACTGTCCTACGACTCCAAATATACTCGTCTTCATTTCGTGCAAAGAAAACGTATATTCAAATAAATACGACTTGGAAATAACCCGCGTCGATACAGAAGTATGTCCGACATACTCTTTTAGACTCCGTAAAACATTGAAATCAAAATCAAATCGAATTTATTTGAACATACAGTTCATAAAAGTTTACAATATAAACCGCTTCTGTCCAAAAATTAATGTAACGTGTATTTATATATTTAGCAAAAAAAGAAATAAAGGAAGCTGCATCTAGGAAAGAAAGAAAAAAAAACTAAAATTAAAAAAAGAAAAAAAAACAATAAAAAACGACTTTTCAGTATAAATGAAACGATGGGCGTTTTTTTTTTGTTTCGTTTTAACGTCTTTGCACGATCCGTCCGGAGTGGGGTTAACTCGTACGACACATCTGTTGGGAGACTATTTGGGGAGAGATGTCGTCCCTGACTCTGTGGACCATATTGACCAGCATAGCTTCGAATGGATCCGTAGCCATCCGGCGTTGATTCTCTTCAATTACTAAACAGGTATCCGTTATTAGGTATGGATTACTTGAACCATCCTAGAAGTAATAATAATAATAATAATATAATTTATTGCTCAACAGTTTAAGCAGAGTTAACAGTTACTAAAACGGACTTCTGAGATTTCGAAATCGAGGAGAGAGTTTAAACCCAGTTAATTGATAACACAAAGTACATACAATAAAAAATAAGTCATTACACTCCATGGAAAGAAAAGAATATAGGAATCTACTAAAAATAATTAAGAAAAAAATAAAAGCAAAAACCAAAAATACGCCAGTACAACTTCAATGTCGACCTCCAGTGAATATGTCAATGTATACAATATTATCGTTGTTTATCATATGGATTAATGAACATCTCCAAAAAATGTGTATCCTCAGCGACCGGTAAAAAAATGTAGAAAACTATCAAGAGGTCATGCGTAGAATATTCAAATTAATTGCAGAAAACAAGTCAGAACAGTCACGAATGGCCACTGCTTAATTTATGCAGGGTGTTAGAATGTTGGACCCAATGTATTACATTGCAAAATGCTGAAAAAATTCTCAAAAATCTTCACGCGAAAAACATTTTGATCCTTCCTCGTACATTTTGTCTCAAAAACAATGAAAGAAGCCCTCTAAATGTGTTAAAGCGCTTATGGAGATAATTGTTTATTTGGGATGATGTTAAAGGGATCTATTTCAAAGGAATTGAGGACATCCAAGCAATTGCAACGGGTGTTCTTATGGAGATAACTTCGAATAACCACGAAGAAAACTGTGTAGGGACTGCAAGACTTCAAATAGTTTTGCATCGATGGATTGGCCTTCGCAGTCCGTAGAGGCCAACCTAAATGAAAATGTTTGAGTTCTTATGAAATAGACACTTCGCGGAAAATGTGTATATGAAATTTTCCAAATATCTCCCAATATAAAGAAGATACGGTGCTCATTACCTACAAAGTATGGGCAAAATTTGGTTGCACGATTGGGAAATCGTTGTGAGGCAATTCTTAAAAATAATGTAAACTGGACGCCATATTAAATATTGGGTGTACCTTTGTAACAATATTGCCATTTTTTTCCTAGTACCCTCTTTTTTGTTTAAATATTAGTTAATTATGGTAGTATATAGAATGGATGTATACCTCTTTTGATGGTGACCACAGTCTAATGCATGGATCTATACCGCTCGAAGCAAGATAACAGGCACTTGGATGGGGTTGAATGCAATTCACTATCGAGCCATCGCCTCTAAGAGCGGTCACCACTTCCGTAGTTTTGCGATCCCAGATGAATATCAAGCCATCGTCGGATCCGGCGCATATAAAATTACCATTCTCGCCTGCTCAGTTAATAAAGCGGATCGTTAATAACTTATGAAACGAGTAAAGCACAAATTAATATATTTTACGATATTCCATGTTCATATTATTCAGATTAGACAAGCTAAGGCATGAAAACTTACACTTTCGATCAATGAATTTCAACATACCGGAATCTTATTACAAAAACTGTATTCACCTAAATAATTAACTTCTTTTATATCAGTTGTCATATTGCAATGTCCCACAAATCTCATTTCGAAATCCAGGGAATTCCCCCTCAACTCTTTCTCTTGTTTGGTCATGAAAATTTGTTCGTTTTTCTCGTCGGTGCAGCACATCTGTATATTAGCAGCTAGATCTTTGCTATCTTCGTATGGGAAACGTTTCTGAAACAAACTGAGCCAGCTCTTGGCCTCTGGATACCATTTCAATTCTATCAAACACTGGATAAAAGACACAAATGCTTTTTTATCACTTGGACGCTGTTTCATGGCACTGAAATAATATCTGGTTGCCAAATACATATCTCCAATCCTGAAAAGTTAATATTACTATTTACAGAAGAGAAAATATATGGTAAAAAGACTTAAATTACCAGTTTCTTTGCACAAGCTTTTCTGCTTTCGTTATATAGTCTGAAGTGATTTGATCTTTACTCGATAATGAATTTGGTTGATCTATATTTACATTAACCTAAAAAAGGGAAAGCCTTACTCCTATATACTGTATTGCGATCATCTTTCATATTTATGTAATAGAATATATTTACCTCTACATCATAATATAAACAATCACCATTTTTATAATTCTTCGATAAGTTATCGGGCAATACCATTTCATCAATGTGTCTACTTTTGTTTAAATCATACAAATATATATGTTCTCCACCCAGATTTACTAGTAGTTCATCCCCACTAGCATTAAAAGTTACATATGTGGCAGCTAATTTATTAGTGAAATCATTGTAATTATCTTTCACTAAATGACCAGGTGCATAGTACTGCACGCAGTTAATATCTTGGGGTTCGGGTGGTTCCCTTTTTGGATTCTCGAAACTATACGGACTCTTAAATTGTGATGTTCTAACCATGCGCCGATCATATAATCTTGTATAACAATCGTTAGCTCCTACTGCGATTAAATGTGGTCTTGTTGGGTTTACGGCTATACATTTTAAGTCTATTGCTGTTAATTCGATGAATATTGTACTTTTCACCATGCACTCGTGCGGTTCTCTTAAATCATACTGTATAACTAAACCATCTTCACTGGCTGACCAGAATAGTAAAGGTTGATCTGGTGCCTTTGCAAGTCTTTTTATCCTTCCACAATGGCAAGTGCAAGTTACGTGTGGTGCACTAGTTCTTGTGTCATCTATTGAACGTACCAATACACGACAGTCACCAGCACCTGTTGCTATTAAAGATTCATCTCCTAAAAACTAAAATTGCAAATTAGTTTAATATTAAAGTAATTTATTCCAATTTAATTAAAATTTATACAAACTTTAATAGAAAATATATTGCCAATGTGGGATGTTGAAATGACATTTAGGCATTTATGATTAAATGGGTCCCATATCCGAACATGTGTGTCATCTGAGCCTGAAGCTAAAAGTCTAAATATGTTTTTGGGATTTAAATTAAGTCATAATAAACATGATCACATTTTCATACCTTCCATCTGACGTCCATTCTAAACAGTTCACACATCCACTATGTCCATCAAGTTGATGTTCCAAAGTAAATCGCTTGAGCAAAGGTTTAGTAAATTGAAAATTTTGTTGCAGTAACTTTGCAGCTGACGAGTGATTTTCACGACTATGCAAATAGTTCACTATATTATGATTATTTTCTGTGGCTTTCAAAGGGTAGTACATCTATACAATGACAAGAGATTGTGTATGAACTAAATACCAACAGGCAAGTATGTTTTAGTGAATTTACAAAAACATCTTACCTTTGACTCTGTATTTACACATTATACATGTATATCAAATCAAAATGTGGCGTTCATAGAAAAACGTCGCGTCAAAAATGTTTTGCTAGGCTAATTGGTAATGAATCAACGAAAAAAAATTTTATTTGAGTTAAAAGTGTCAGATTTCGTCAGGGTTCAGTCATAGTGAAATTTAAAATGTTTATAAACTTCAGAATGTGTGATTGGCTATACTGTTTCGTTCATTAAGTTCGAAATAAAATTATTCAAAATTGTGAAAATTAGAAACTTTTGTTAGTAGTTTTTTATTATTGCATTTAAAATTTTAAAAATATATGAAATAATAATTTATTGTCGGTCGACTAAACTATGAATATCTTCAGAATGTAAATATATATTTTTATTTAAATTTTTTTAAGAAACGTGGGTACGCGGTCATTTTTACATTTTTTTTAATTAAAAAATAATTGTATAAATACCTATGTTTATACTGTTAAACTAAAACATTTTGTAAAACGAAATACTTTATTTTAAATTTAAAGAATGTATGTAACGTCTGTGTGCCTTCATATTATAAATATCTTCAAATGGAAAGGTATTAAAAGCTTATAATGAATTATAGAGGTAAAATTGAAGAATTTATGTTGTAGAACTTCATTTTCTGAAAAAATGGCCTCTTTTGAGCCAATATTCAAAGTATGGAATTAATATATTTCATATTCTAAAGGATCATGGTTTTTGGTTGGTAAGCAATCAGAATAATGAAGATTGCAAGAAAAATTTTAAATGATAAATATTATGTTATGGTTTATATAAACAATGGATAAATCAAAACAAGAAAAGGAAAATATCGAATCATTTTATTGCAAATCACAGCGTACAAGTCCATTAAGAATGTTCACACAGATAGTTGCGGCATGCACTTTTATGGTAACGTAATATTTTATGTTTCATAGGTTTATGGAAAAGAACTATCAAGAAAATTAATAAAAAAAAAAAAATATATGTAAACAATAAATACATGTATAAAAAATATCTCGGTATAAAATCATTTAACAAATAGCATAATATATATTTAATAAAACAACAACCATAACCATTATAAAAATACTGAAATGGTTAGTTAGGTATATATACATATATATTACGTGTATAACAAATAAATAAGAATGTAAGAAAACAATATTAAGTCAAATATTTTGGTGTATATCCACTAACAAATATGTTACCTTAAAAATGATAAATCTAATATAAATAATTAATTACATTAAATCTAAAATATTCTATTTATGTTTCGGTACAGATTCCAATGTACATACAATAATTTATTATAAATATTCTTTGATTTTCTTAAGTTAAAACAGTTTTGATAGTCACAGTTTAAATTGTATATATTCGAAAGAAACCGTTTATAAATCTTTTTGTTAGTGCATAACACTTATTTCATTTATATATATATTTAAAAATACATTAACAAATAACATGAATTGGAACAGTAGAATTTCTTGCAGCTACCCTTTGTAGAAGCATATCTCCAAGATCTTTGGATGTTTCATGCCAGACGCATTTACCTATGATTGGGACATCTTCTAAAGCGGCTCGGAAAGCAACAAGAATTGTCAAACACATGCCTTCTTCTTCTTCATTGCTAGGATCATGTTCTACCTATAAAGTGATATATTTTAAAGTTCATTACATTCAATATAATTTTCGACGACACTTACAGATAAAATTCCATGGGGTCTGTGTTGACCCACTTCTGCACCGAACAGTTCAATCATGAACTTCCTCAGTGTGGAATGTACAGATTTGGCTGGATTAATTTCACAAACTGGTAAGTGCCAAGCATTTCTTTCACTAATTAATACATGGACTCTGTTTGTAGCACGTTTTTTTATAACAATAACAGTTCGTAATAATAATTTTCTGTGTGATTTTAATCCTGGCAGAAAGTCACTGTGCCATGTAAAATCCTTTTTATATCTTGCCGCCATGTAAGCTCTATATTAAAAAAATTATTTGTGTAATATAAAATATGTCTTTTTTAATATATTGGACAAACCTTGCTCTTTCAATTAAGTGTGTAATATCTTTAGCTCTCAAATTTAATTCATCTAAATCTAAAATCCATTTTGCTTGCAAAGATTCTTTATCTGCTTGTGCTGGTGTTTTTAAATTTCCACTTATTACTACACCAGTTAAAACAAACCTTATCCATGATCCTCTGGCACATTCAACCATTAAAAGTGTTGTACATTTTATATTTAAACCGGTTTCTTCTAACACTTCCCTTATAGTAGCTTTTAATATATTCTCACCTTTTTCCATGCGACCTGCAGGCAAATACCTAAAGAAAATCAATTTTTAGAGAAAAGCTATGATTATAATTTACTAAATTCTGTTTACCATTTACCGGCACAAGATTGTTTGGCCTCTTGCATCATTAAAACTTCATTGTGTTCATTGATCAAGACGCAAGCTACAATATAGGTTATTGTCTCTCCGAGGATGGGTTTGTAATTTGGATCAACCGTTGGTGCTACTCCTTGAGATTCTAAGGCACTGTTTTGTTCTTCTAATGTAAAATCACATATTTCCGATTCTTCAGTTTCCAATGGTAAACCCTTAAGCACTTTTAGTATGTTGTTCTCAACATTATCAGGCATTTTTAAGACTATTTTCTTGTTAGTCACTAAATTAATAAAAAGAATGAAATTGCACTTGCATTTATATTAGGTAAGATTGTAATTAAATTTAAAAAAATAGTTGCCTTCACGTAAATTAATTTTTCAATTACTAAAAATGAGATTAGTTTGGATTTATAGACTTTAATTTGCGATTATTTGAAATATGACGCACACAAAATATATTCAGATATACTGCTGACATTTCCGAAATACGGATGCGAGTAATTAATACATAAGACATGTAGTAGACGAATATACATATATGTATGTATATACTTATTTTACTATACAGTGCGTCAAAATAGTATGTATTGTAACTCTTACGAAGCTACACAATTATATATGGTATTGTGGAATGTTTGAACTTCCAAACGAAAATGAACCTTATGCGCAGACTGTTTATAGAACATATTCAAATTGGTATATTAATCACAAATATTTATCATAGACCATAAAATAAGTTGTTCTACGGCATTCCCTTGCTAACACACCTAAAACCGCACACTGATTATTAATCTAAAACGCTTCGCGAGAACCCGTTAATAACTTTAAACTCTTTTATTAGGTCGTTTATCATATATCGTGTATATACGTGCGTCTGACTTACGAGCTCATTCATTAACTGCGCTTTACTTTGATCGTGTTATTAGGTAACATTTAATACCCAATAAGTTTGTAAGGAAATAAGCATCTATCAGTTGATTCGTAAAGATGGAATGCTAAAAGCTATTTTATCCGCCAAGAAAAGTCATTTTTTATTCGTTACCATGTACGTATGGATAAGTACATAGACTTTTTTGCGACATCTTATGTAATACTTAGAACGAATTATAGGTTATGTTTTAATTTTTTTTTTAAATTCAAAGCTTAAATATCTTTATCTAATTGTTCATTAGCAGTTATAAAACAAATGTAATTAAAAAATATTTATTTTAAATAACATAAGTGCGTTACAAGTCATATTATGTGTTCATCAATTGAAATTTAGTTCTTTTTTGCAGTATACAGGTGGCCTGTATGTAATAAGACACAATCACGTTGCTCTTCTGATACAAAACGATGACCTGATCCAGCTAAATTTGCGCATTAGATAAATAACACAGGCGTGCAAAAAATACTTTTTAAAAATTGTCTTAACTTTAGTCACTTTTTTGTGTTTTTCAGTGCTGTACTCAAGAACGAAAACAGTTTTTTTCTATTACGTAAGGCTTTGTCACGAAAAACAGATGTATTTTAGAAATAGTAAGCCAAATATAAATTTATAGTGTGCGGATTGTGTATGGAATTTGTTTCGTGCAGGTTTTTGCCGTAATTTCCAGGTGCGACACTGTTTAATTATCTGTTGATGATGACAACTTAGTAGTCGAAATATGTATACAGCATACGAAAATTAATGTGGAAAGGGGTTATATATCAACCTTAAGTGATCAAACACTAATTATTATGAATGTACATATATTTTATTTTACATTTTTATTTACATTTCGCTTCCCACAAAACTTTGTTTTGTGCTTCTTCTGCTGTAGGATCGCTGGAAATCGTCCCTATTCCAGCAGTAGTCGATTATCATTTCAACATTCCACCTTGCTTGACATCACTTTTTCATTTCTTTTATATCATGGTGAAATCTGTCATATTGTTCCTCGCTGACAGCACCAAGAAAGTAGTGTAGGTGTGAGTGGATATAATGTAATTTTAGACTCATGTTACAGCCTAAATTCTTGAAGCTTTCCAACATTTCAGCTACAATGGCCTTGCAGTCAGGATCCTTTTCGTTCCCAAGAAATCTGGTTACAACAAGTTTAAAAGATACCCATGCTGCTTTTTCTTTTGAGCGTATTTTTGTCTCAAAGTTGTCAAAGGTTTGACAGCTAGCTACTTAGTGTTGCCACCCAACCAAATTAATATTTCCCACGCCTAATTTTAATTATTAAGGTTAAACACTGTAATGCTTACTTGATTGAAACGCCTAGTTTTCGATAATTTCATGTGAAATTTGTTACTAAACTGTGCGTGATGGAATTTTTTTAAAATTTTTCCTATAATCAACATACAAAGAAACTATAAAAATCACTGATTATATTTTAAACAATTTTTTCCGTCGCAGGCCTGTGTAATTAATATTGAGAGAAATAGGAGATAAAAATTTTTTTAAATTGGGTAGAAAGATCTGGGCAGTATGTTGCAAAGTTTTTGAAAATTGGTAAATTGAAACTTTTTGAGTTTTAAAAAATGATCAGGGGCCAATATGAAAGACATTCATGCATTTTAAAATTTTTAATATAGGCATTATATTCAAATTTTCTAATCAAACAGATATTAACTAAATTTCGCCCGTTACTATACTGTATTTCAAAATGAGACAGAGACGAGTTTCTGAACAGACCCAAATTACGGTTTATTCTCATTCGTTGAGAGCAAGGTTAAATTACATAGTCGTATCTATAATGACGTATTATTTGAACTCTTTTAAACTAATAAATAAAATTACATGTGCTTTCTAAAGAAATACCTTGTTTAGACACATAAAAACAATAATTTTAATGTGTAAATTGTGTAAAATGCTACCGATTTACTTACTTTTTTTATTCAAATATTTTACGAATTTTATAGGTTAGAATTTGAGCTTGGGGTCTGTTCAGAAAATTGTCTCTTTAAAGTAGTATATAAGAAGAATAGCGGAATAAAAGACGGTGTTAATAATTGCGTTACAGTTTCCAGATGTATGTATACTCTCTGTTCTAGAATAGAGAGCTTCGATGTTTTTAATATTCTGTGATTAAAAAAGAAAAGCAAGAAACAAAACAATTAAAAAACAAAACTTTATTTGTAGGTTGTAAAATCGCTTAATTAAAATATTAACATATAATTACAAATTAGTATTTGCTTAAATTACGAAAAGTATGGCTATGTTTTAGGCGGGAAGTCTGTAGATTTTTTTGCCACCCTTGGGCGGTAATTGCCCTTGAACTATCTGTCCAGGTTCTTCGGGCAGTTCTTCTTCAGGGTCTTCGCATCTGCCGCCAGTTTCATAAGTGTATTCCCTCCTGACGCCATCTGGATCCGTATAACCGTATTTTCCACGCGTTATGCAATCGATACCAATTGTTTCTTCCTTGAAAGTGCCGTCTTCGTTTTCGAAGCCCCAAGTGATGCTACCGTCTTCGTTGTCCGTACGATATTTACGCAATATCTGCACTGGCGGTTTTCTATT
Source organism: Dermolepida albohirtum (assembly GCA_031893035.1). Taxonomy (NCBI): domain Eukaryota; kingdom Metazoa; phylum Arthropoda; class Insecta; order Coleoptera; family Scarabaeidae; genus Dermolepida; species Dermolepida albohirtum. Next base: position 81,129 of record JAVIWB010002540.1, read on the forward strand.
TCTGTACGATTTGCGGGAAGTTTCATCTTCGTATTCAACCTGTTGCGTTGGTCTTGGAGGCGGATTGCTTCTAGTGGGTGCTCTGTACTGTTCTTGCACTGTCGATGGACGCTAAAATCGGTTACAAAAGATTAATTTAAAGAGGTCAAGGTCATTCACTCAATCTAATTAAAGGACAATTATCGAATTTAATACCTGGATAGGTCTTCTTACTGGCGCGGGTTCTTCTCTATACTCATTCTTCGGCACCGGCCTCACATTCACTAAATTATCTCTGAACAAAGGAGCTGGCCTTGCTCCGGCTATGGCAGAGGGTCTAGCGCCACCTATGGGCGAGAGTTTCGGTCTGACATTTTCTCTGAGATCTTGCCTCAATACCGGAAGGGGACGTTCAGGTCTGAATTGTACGGGCTTCGGTGGTGGATCGGATTCTTCTTCGCTGACCGCTTGATTTACGGCGCTCTGAAGAGACGATATACCTAATTTGGCGACCTCGTCGTCGAAATTGGACGAGATTTCTTGAATTGGCTCCTCTTCCGGCTCCTCGACGACTGGTCGTGTCTCTCGAAGGGGTATTGGAGCTGCGTTACCGATCGGTCTCCTTAATCTTATAGGAGCAGCGTCGTAGGACTGTTGTATCCTTGGTCTGGCTTTGCCTTGTGATACTAGAACTGCTCCAGGGATGTTGAATCGTTGGGGAGCTTGTGCAAACGTTTGAGATAATATCTGAAAATATGTTTTACTGATCAGACATTTAGGAATGTAAATATCTATTGGATAGTTATAAACTTTTCCGATTTGAAAATTTGAACTTTTGGGAAACAACTACTTAAAAAATTTCGTACTAATAATGTTAAAGACTTAATATTAAAATTGAAATATTTTACTTTTATTTTAGAATTATTATGTGGTTCATGATATTATTGTTTCATCCTGCCTTACTTTAAAACATATGTGGGTAATCACCGGCCAGCGGACCGAATACCCCGCTGTAAGATTTGATCCGACCCGCGAGACATTGTCCTATTATTTCATGTCTGATATCTTTCGCTAAAAATTATGAACACTACTTTAAAAAACTACTATAAAATGCAAAACCTTTAAACACGACCCGCGAACGTATTTGCACACTAAAGTTTGGCCCACAACATGTCAGAGGTTGTCCATATCTGTTTTAAAAGATACGAAGCAAAAATGTAGGGTTACAAAATTTGTAATTAAACGTGATCCATCTCAATTGCGTGGGGTTGGCAATACGACTTGCTTGACGACTCGGATTATTCAACTTTGTTGTTTATGTTTATTATTTATTATGTAACTAAATGAGGTTGCTTTCGATCTTAGAAAGTTCATAAGTTAAATTATGTTCGACTATAATTCTTTTTTGCAGATTTTTACAACAAATTTACTCAATTTTAAACCACAATAATAAGTATAAACGTTACTTGATACTTGACAGTTAATATTTAGACATATCAAAGATGAACAACATAAAGTGTGCTTCAAATTGCGCGGTTTTTTTTTAAGAATAAATAAAATATAGATGGCGCACTGAATTTGTCTGGGTATATGGGCATTTAAAAAGTGTGATGTATGACATTTATAGAAATGGCTTCGTACACGGTACAACAATGCGTTCAAATTGTTGAATTATTTTATGAAAATCAGCATTCTGTGAAGAGTTTTTAGAAAATTACGTGAATTTTATGGTTTATATAATCGTCCATCTGAAAGCACTATTAGTCGAATTATTAAACAAATTACAAGAGACCGGTTCCGTGGAAGATCAAAAAAGTGAACAATACAGTCGTAGTGGTCGCTCACAAGAAAATATTGGTTTTGTTCGTGAGTGTTGCTGAAGATCCTGAAATGTCCATTAGACGACGTTCACAATAACTTGGACTTAGTGGATCATCAACATGGCGTATTTTACACAAGGATTTAGCTCTGAAGGCATATAAGGTTCAAATAACACAGGAACTGAAACCATTGGATCATTTAAACCGTCGTTCATTTGTCAATTTCATCAATGAACAACCAGCTGATTTTTCTCAAAAAATAATGTTTTCCGATGAGGCACATTTTGAACTTGGTGACTATGTTAATAAACAAAATTGCCGTATCTGGGGTGAGGAAAATTCACGAATTATTCATGAGAAACCTATGCATCCTAAACGAGTTACTGTTTGGTGTGCATTATGGTCAGGTGGTGCAATTGAACCTTACTTCTTTGAAAATGCTGCTGGTGAAGCTGTAACTGTCAATGGTGATCGATATCGTCGGATGATAACCGAATTTTTGTGGCCTCAATTAATAAATATTGATCTAGAGGATATGTGGTTTCAACAGGATGGCGCTACACCTCACTTTGCACGCGAATCAATTGATTTATTGAGAGAAAAATTTTCCTGGACGTGTAAAGATCATGTGATTTGACACCGTTAGACTATTTTCTTTGGGATTATGTGACAAATCAGGTTTATAAAAACAATCCACAATCAATTCCTGCTTCGAAAGATGAAATTATTCGTGTCATTGGTGAGATAGAGCCTCAATTATGTCAAAATGTCATTGAAAATTTTAACGAAAGAGTGGACGTCTATGGAGCAGCAAGAGGAGGCCATTTGGCAGATATTATTTTTCGCATATAAATGTCATAACTGATACTTCAATTACCAATAGAGTTTTTGAAAGTGATGCAAATTATGTGTTTTATTTTTTCTTTAAAAAAAACCGCGAAATTTGAAACACTCTTTTTAAAAATAAATACGAACTGATTCATTACAAATGCGAAACTTTTATTACCAACTACGGATAGTTGAAATATATTACGATTAGCAACGTTCTTTTCCTCACATGTACCGCATGTTTACGCATAACATCTAATGTAAAAATTAAACATAAGTACATGTTCATAACATATGCACATGTTTAAACGTTCTATATTAATATGTTAATTTAAAAAAAATTACCGCTTTACACCATGACCGTTATACAACGAAAGTTGTCCGGAAAGTTGTTTTCGGTATGTCAAATACATACAATAAAAATAACCAACGGATAACAGAATAATATAGTCACTAGTTATGCAAGTATTTCGTTTAATCAATCCGTACTAAATAAACTCGAATAATTTCACTTTTATATTACGGCTTTTAAATAACGAATATTGCTATTAAATGTTCGCAATTTCACCTTACGTAAAAATAATTAAAAACTTACATTCGCCGTTCAATGATAACATATACAAAAATTGATGCTCGTATTTTGTGTTGGTAAATTCAAACTTGCTATTACAACATTGACTCTTCCTCATTTCATTGTGTCTATCTACTTTTACGAGGCAAAAATGTTACAAGAGTTGTTACACGTGAAATAAAAATACTACGAATTAATATCTTTGAAATTTTTAATCGTATTTCTCAACGAATACATTCGATATATAATTAATAAGTTTAAGAATAAGGAAAGGTATTGCACGTTGTGTTTATTTGTTCAAACCAAGCGTAACGTTGCCCAAAAACTTCTTTTCTATGTCTATGTGGAATGTGGTTTTGAAATAAAATTCATTTCCATTAGTTACGATTGATAGATATATACACAATGTGTTTCAAGTGAAAATATCAACTTTTTTTAAAATAGTAATTCTTAGTAACGCCATCTATTAAAAAAATATGCGTCGGTAAGGTAGATCTTTCACCAATGTTATGTCAAAATATGACATTTGCATCATTAGAAATAGATAAATTGCCCATAAAGTAACAGTGTGTACTTGGCATTGGTCGAAAAATCAATTTTAAACAAAGAGCAAATATCAAGTTCTGTTTTAAACCCGGTAAATCGTTTACTGAAACGTTTAATTTGATGAAACAAATGTATGGTGATGCGTGTTTATCACGTACGAGTGTGTATGAGTGGTATAAACGATTTAAAGACGATCGTACGGGCATAAATGACGATGCACAACCTAATGCAAAAAATCTGTGGTCTCGGAAAGTAACATCGAACATCGAACACGCATGAATTTATTTAAAATGAGCCGAAATCTTCATTGCGATACGTGGGAATGGAATTAAATATTTCCAAAGGTTCAATTCATCGCATTTGGAACTGAGAAAGATTTGTGCAAGGTTTGTACTACACAAACTAACTGAATTCAAGATTGTATAGACTTGATTAAAAACTCAAAAGAGGGCAAAAACTTCAGGTATTCTATTGTAACTAGCAATGAGACGTGGTGTTTTCAATATGATCCAGAGACCATTTGGGACTGAGAAATATTTGTGCAAGGTTTGTACCACACAGGCTAACTGAATTCAACATTGTACAAACTTGATTAAAGACTCAAAAAAGGACGAAAACTTCATTAACTGGTGATGAGGCGTGATGTTTTCAATATGATCCAGAGACCAAGCGTCAGAGCTCTGATGGAATCATCCAAGCAAAGAAAGACCGATAAAAAGCCATTTGGAGAAGTCAAAAGTGAAGACAATGGTGATTTGTTTTTATGATTCAAAAGGCATAGTGCATAAAGAGTTTGTACTAACTAGTCAAACAGTCAATGCTGTTTATTATCTTGGTGTTATGAAGCGTCTTTTGGCGCGTATTCGTCAATGACAATGCACCATCTCATCGCACGACGCTTATCACTGATTTTCTAACTACAAATGGCATTTTAACCATCAATCATTTACCGGATTTGCCCCCATGTAATTTCCATCTATTCTCTAAACCACATTTGCCGAAGAAAGGATAGCGTTATGCTGACGTCGAAGCCATCAAAAAGGCGTCGACAGCGATCTTGAAAGATATCTCTAAAAATGAACTTAAAAATTCATTCGACATGTTAATTGACCGTGTAAAACGTTTTATTGAAGCCCAAAGCGACTACTTGAAATGTAATAAAAGAATTTTACCAAAATAGGAAGCTTTTGTTTCTATTTTTAAAAAATTCGGCTTTCTCAGCGACAGACTGTATATATGTATAATGGAACAGGAAGAATGGAGTGTTTGTGAGTTTCCTTATTTAGTGATTCTTTACTTTCAGGAGTTTTAAATATTCTTCTTTTCATATATAGTCAGTCACAAAAGTGTTCCTACACCCCGTGACTATAATAAAGCATATTTATTTCCATTTAACAGCAGTAAAAGACCAATTTTTATAAGACTTTCCTCTATTGTACACCATAAATTTATAAAACTATTCAAGTCTAGGTTACTACCACAATTGCAGCACAAAAAGTAATACTATTTGTTAAAACCGAATAATCTTTTTGCGTAGTTTCTACTCCACTGAATGTTCGACATTCGTGACGGTCAAGACGCAGACCAATATTGCCATGTTGAATTGAAAATGAATTTGTATTCAGACGGCAAATAATACGTTTCAAGTACCACTAAATTGTAGTCGATTTTAAAATACTAGACATGATATTTTGTAAATATGTGTATGAACGTATGTATACACACATTTTCATGGGTACGTTCAATATGTATAAAGGTACGTAATCATTCTCCGTTTCTAATGACTTTAATTGGTTCGTCAATGCCAAATTCTTCCGTTAAGTTTTTCAATTTCTAATAGGTATTGCGAGGAAACCTTGAAAGGTTGTTCTATATACATATATACGCGTCATTTCAAATGAAATATTACGAATAAATATTAAATGTGTAACTTCTAGATTTATAAAAAGGTTGGCTGATAATTCAATAATTGGATAAATACGATTTAGTTGGAGGTTTAGAAAATTTATTTTTCGTGTATTTAATCAAAAAGAGTGACTTTTTTATTAGAATGCAATTATTTCTTCGCCCAGCAATACTCTTATTCAGTGAAACACATTTTACGTAACAACTGTATTCGAGGGAAACTAATTTCTCTCGTCAGATGTCCTGTGGGACTCAGATCCGACTCTGGTAATGCAAGACGACGTAAACGTAAAGAAAGATTGTATCAAAATTTAAATCTGCTCATTATGCTAATACAAAAATGACGCCTAGTAATTCAATTCTTTTTCCACTTGAAAATGTTTATGCAAAAAGAACTAGAAAAAAATCCACCTAGCCATAACAGAAACAACTAATTCTACCTTGTTTAGTAACGTTCAATAATGACAACATTATTCCCGTGCCAAATTTTAATTCAATTCATTCATTATTGTTTGCTTTATAAGTGTTTCGAGATTAAATGAGTTTCGTAAGGTCACAGTATCATCAAATTCTTGACAAAGAAACGGGACGAGTTACGTACGAGGGAGTTCTCAAAATATCCGCAATGGCAGCGCTGTGGGTCGGACTTGCCAAGCACGTATTCGTGCACGTGACGCAACTTGTTTTGCGTTCGGTGCAGTCGGTTCTTTCGCCTAATAAGGTTGTGTCTTATTACAGGCATTTTCTTGTAAAAGCATTTCCGTTTGCTCATCGTTTTTTGTAATATCAGACTTAAGTGAACAGCGTTTGTGAAATTTGGAGGTTCCAGGAAGACTGTGTAACGGTGTGCGACGAAAGAGGCCCGATTTGTGGGAGTTTTTCCACCATAACAATGCACATGCTCACACAGCCTTATCAGTTATTTTGTTATTTCGAAGCCCAACGAAAATATTTTTCTTGATGGAATGCAGTCGTTGCAAGAGATATGGTAAAATGTATTGGGGTTAAGAGAGATTACGTTGAAAAATACTATTAAAAGAATCGTAAGTCTTTTGTTTCATTGTAAAGTGGAAAGTTTTTCGAATTCTGCTCATAGTATATAGATTAAAAGGTGCTATTATATACGTCTGTAGGGTAGTAGGTGGCATGGTCGTTCAAATGTTTTATTCTCTCAGGTTTAAAGCAAAGTTGTTAGATAAATTCTGATATTAAAATCGTTTTTAGGACCTTCGAAAGTATCAGTACGCAAGCATTTGTTAATATATAACGACTTTGGGAAAATACCAATTTTTACGAGTATACCCCTTTGAAAAAATTGAAATTTTCGAAAAAATAAAAAGTATGGAATCTAACCTTCGCTGTACGTAAAACAATAATTCTGAACTAGCTCAATACAAATTAACTACTTTTTCAAAATGAAATAAATGGGAGTTTGGGATAATCCATTTCCACTTTTCAAAAATTCACATTTCGACATGGTCTTTCAAATGTTTTATTCTTTGAGGATCAAAGAAAGCAAAGTTTTTCTACAATTTCTGATATTAAAATCGTTTTTAGGACCTTCGAAAGTATCAGTAGGTAAGCATTTGTTAATATATAACGACTTTGGGAAAATACCAATTTTTACGAGTATACCCCCTTTGAAAAAATTGAAATTTTCGAAAAAATAAAAAGTATGGAATCTAACCTTCGCTGTACGTAAAACAATAATTCCGAACTAGCTCAATACAAATTAACTACTTTTTCAAAATGAAATAAATGGGAGTTTGGGATAATCCATTTTCACTTTCAAAAATTCACATTTCGACATGGTCTTTCAAATGTTTTATTCTTTGAGGATCAAAGAAAGCAAAGTTTTTCGATAATTTCTGATATTAAAATCGTTTTTAGGACCTTCGAAAGTACCAGTACGCAAGCATTTGTTAATATATAACGACTTTGGGAAAATACCAATTTTTACGAGCATACCCCTTTGAAAAAAATGAAATTTTCGAAAAAATAAAAAGTATGGAATCTAACCTTCGCTGTACGTAAAACAATAATTCTGAACTAGCTCAATACAAATTAACTACTTTTTCAAAATGAAATAAATGGGAGTTTGGGATAATCCATTTCCACGTTTCAAAAATTCACATTTCGACATGGTCTTTCAAATGTTTTATTCTTTGAGGATCAAACAAAGCAAAGTTCTTCGATAATTTCTGATATTAAAATCGTTTTTAGGACCTTCGAAAGTATCAGTAGGCAAGCATTTGTTAATATATAACGACTTTGGGAAAATACCAATTGAAATACCTTTGAAAAAATTGAAATTTTCGAAAAAATAAAAAATTTCGCTGATCAAACAAAGCAAAGTTTTTAGATAATTTCTGATATTAAAATCGTTTTTAGGACCTTCGAAAGTATCAGTACGCGAGCATTTGTTAATGTACAAGAACTTTGAAAAAATACCAGTTTTTACGAGTATACCCCTTTGAAAAAATTGAAATTTTCGAAAAAATAAAAAGTTTGGAATTTAGCCTTCGCTGAACGTAAAACAATAGTTCAGAACTAGCATAATATAAATTAATTAACTTTTTTTAAAATGAAATAAATCGGACTTTGGGATAATCCATTTTCGCTTTAAAAAATTCACATTTCGACATGGTCTTTCAAATGTTTTATTCCTTCAGGATTAAAGCAAAGTTGTTAGATAAATTCTGATATTAAAATCGTTTTTAGGACAAGTAACAAAATAATAATTCAGTAAATAAGGTGTCTCGCGAAAGTTCAGGCATATGTTTATTAGACATTTTTAGCTTGAAATTGCTTAAACTGTGGTAATCATGTCATAGGATACCCGGTATAAAATAGTGAGAGAACTGTGCGTTCATTTCTCAGATAGAAATGAATGCGCTTATATCGTTTTAATTAATTGGCATTTAATAATACATCTGTTGACCTAGCAAACGACGACGTATGCATATAAACACATCTGAACTAATTAATTTAAAAAAAAGAAAATCGTTTTGACGCGTTTCATTTTTAAGTCGCAAAATGTCATGAAATCGTAAATTAATCGGTGTCTGGTCAACAATATACTCCATTGACACGATTATATAATTACACGGTGCCCCGTAATTGTTCCAGAAGAAAAAACAATTACAATACCCTTATTCTCTTCGATTTTATTATTTATAAATAATTCGCTATTAAATTGTAAATTATGAAACAATATTTCAGTTAAAAATGACTTCGTAAATATCATAGAGCGGTAAATGCAAAACCATACGAACGAAACCGGATCACCTTGTACAATATTTTCTAAAAATATCAACCAGTTTGTTCTGCATTGCACCCATTAAAGATCTATTTCACGAAGTTACAAATCACCAGGCGTACGTAATGTACTTACAACTACAATGAACTTGAACTAAGCGAAAAACGAAAGTGATCTAATCTATGTGTGCATGTCCAGCGCAAAAAATAAACTCCACACATACACGAAAAGTTGGACGGGGCAAAATCGTGTGAAACAAAATCCTTGCAAAAGTGATGTCCTTGCATTTATACAATGCTAAAATAGGAAAAAACCCATAGTAACTAGATAGATTCTATGATCCTGTTAATCGTGTTATTCCGCATTGCATATGTATGTGTTATTGCACGGAGAAAATGCCAGGAATTTTAATTTTTGCAACTGCATTGCACCAATATAAAACTACTTTAGTGCAAATTAGACGATTTTGTTGTTATAAATGTGAATATTGTTGATTTTTATAAGTAGGTATATGATGAATAAATATGGAAAATAAATTGTTTCTACAACACTTCGTTTCTTAATATTCTTCTAAACGGTTTTTTTTTAAATTGAGACATTAAACAGAACAAATTTTATTTAAAACTTACAATATAAAGCTTATAAAAGTAAATTTATTGACCTTTTCCAGATCTATAGGGTAATAAAAAATAACAAAAATGAGGTCGACGATCCATTCAGAAACGTTTTTTGCACGAAACTGACAAAGAACGATTAAATTATAAACTTTATCATACAAACTTATCGTCTATCTAATTTTTACTTCGAATACGAGGGGAATTAGAAAAGTTTTCTCCCTAAGAAGGAAATAAAAAACTACGATTTTTTAATAATTATTTTCCAACGTAAAACTCAAAAAATTTGGGGCTAAAAATCTTTGCTGCGAACTGAATGCTCTTGCTTGGACTATGTGGTTTGAACGAGCCGATGCAACTTACTACTCTACCAGTCAAATAATTCACTTAGTCAAATAGAAGTTTGAATAGATTATTTCCAGAAATGGACCAGGCAAATATCGTCCGTACTTATGTGATTTAAGATCCCCAGACTTGAATGTTAAAAGAAATCATTCAAATATTAATAACACCCTGTGCACTACATATGTTTCGGAGATTCACTCATCATCAGGTAAACTTGCGTTATTAACAAACGATTCCTTTGTGGAGTTTATCGTAACTTGTCGATACAGAAAAATTATGTACGACACACGAATATATTTGAACAACAGAACTTTTCGCCACTAAGAATTATTATTTTAAAAAAGTTCGATTTTCTCTGCAATAGACTTTAACTTTGGGACTAAAAATCTTTGCTGCGAACTGAATGCTCTAGCTTGGACTGTGTGGTTTCAACTAGCCGGCGCCACTTGATACTCTGCCAGTCAAACAATTCACTTAGTCAAATAGAAGTTTGAATAGATTATTGCCAGAATTGGATCAGTCAAATATCACCCACACTCATGTGATTTTAACATCCCCAGACTTGAATATTAAAAAGAATCATTCAAATATTAAAAACACCCTGTTTTCTACGTACGTTTCAAGGAATAACACCTATCATCAGGTAAACTTGATTTATTAACAAACTATTCCTTTGTAGGGTTTATCGTAACTTGTCGATACAGAAAAATGATGAAAAAACATTGTCTCCTTCTATCGTACGACACACGAATATATTTGAACGACAGAACTTTTCCCACTAAGAATTACTATTTTAAAAAGGTTCGGTTTTCTCTGCAACAGACTGTGTATATTAACTTTAACTAATTTACTCCACTTATTTGTCCTCAAACGAGTTTATTCCATCAGAAAAAATAATTTCTAGTGTTTTTTTAAAATAGGTAATAGGTCGTATAATCATGCGCTTTTACGATGCTAAAGTGAAAAATTATAATTTGAATCGCTTTATACATCGTATATGTAATGCAGAAATGTTTGAAAAAGGTTATGTTTTCCGCTTGCGACGCGAACTCACGATCTCATACTCACCGGGAATGTGCTATAACCATTAGGCTACGGAGACAATTAATTCGAATCCTTCTAATGTGTTAAAAATTGCATTATGGAAACAGTTTATATAAATATTTAATATCTATCTAGAATATAATTTATTTTTTATATAAATATTTAATAACTGTTTCCATAATGCAATTTATGGCACATTAAAAGGAATCGAATTCATTGTCTCTGTGGTCTAATGGTGAAGGCACATTTCCGGAGAGAACGAGATCGTGGGTTCGAATCTTATGCAGAAAACAGTTTTTTTAAGATTTGAATTTGTCGCCATTTGTGCAGTAAAGTGTTGGCAACCCTAAAAAGAAACAATTCGATAGCTGACAGTTTAGGGTTAGTAAAAATGGAGCGTTACACGATAGAACAACGTGTCTTCATCATTGAACGATATTTCAAAAATAAAGAAAGCTTGGCGGCCGCAGTTCGAAAATTCCATACAAAATATAGTCGGAATAGTGTTTTAACTTCGTCAACTGTGAAGAGATTAATCGAAAAATTCAGGGAAGCTGGATCCGTTGGAGACGCCAAACACGTCGTCCAAAAACAAGCCGTTTAAATAACGCTATCCTATGTACTTTATGATTCAATAAAAAATAACAATCAAAAGACTAAAAATTGTGTTTTCTATTTAATTCAAATTTTGCGTTAATTTTGGAACAGCCTTTATAAAGCGATTAAAATTAGAACTTTTTAGGTAACAGGTTGTATGTAAAACTACATCCACTTAGGTTCTGTTTCAAATTTCTAAATAAAAAGAAGACGAACGGAGACAAATTCAGACTACTTGATTAATACATTTAACCACAGTCTCTACCAAAATTTACCTACAATAAATATTTGTACAAAATTCAATTTAAAAATTTAAATTTTTGCTGGATAATTCTTTGTTTTTGTAACATAAAATGAACCATCCAGATTTTCATATATTTGTACGTAACTTCTTAAACGTTTCAAATGTTACTGAAAACATATAAAATACAATAAATTTCTATTGTACTATTTTTCTTTTCCTTTATCTGTATCTAATTAAGTATTGAATTCATTGGATAATTCTCTAAATCTGTTAAAAAAAAATAGTAAATTTTTATTCAACAACTTGTATGAACATACTAGAATTTTGTATTGTCATTGGAACGTAATAACTTTCCCAATCCTGCGGTTAATTCTACAAACAGATAATTGTAAAATATCACCCATTTAAAGAATGAAAAACAACATTTTTAAATAGATTACAATGCGCAAAATATAAATGAAATAAGAAATTAAGCTTTTGTACGTATTTATTTTAAATGGTCACCTATCTCTGTCTTACAATTTTATCTCGATTATGGATTTTATTGGAAAAAGTTATGTCTTATACAAGAGAACGATTCCTATATTGCAAATAATGTAATCACATAATCAATTTCGTTTCTAAATTATGGTTTTTTTACCATTTTTAACGCGCTATTAATTCTGTTGCAGGTTTTTAAACTGCAAATCTGTATACGTTATAATTTAACGTTTTAATGTACCGGGCGACTCAGTACTTGACTGCCATAGCTTAAGAATGTGTTACTTAAGCAATTTCAAGTTAGAAATGACTAATAAATATATGCCCAAAACTCTATCGTAACTGAGTTACTAGAATTTGAAGATTTAGATAACCCAACTAATTGATGTCTTACGTACAGCTGTTGATTTCGTTTTATTAAATAGTCAAGTTGGCTGTGATTCATCACTTATTATTCAATTCAATTCACACTTTCGGACACTTGCAACATTCATAATAAACTAGGGATTCCGATTCTAAAAATAGATTTTTCAATGTGTTTGGTGTGGTATTACTGATGATCATCGCGTTGCTCAGTTTATAAAAAAAGAACGTCTCAAGGCAATTCGTCATTTACGTGCCCTGGGAAATGACCTTTCAACATTGCTGGATGAGGTTCCTCTTAATGCAAGACGACGACTGTGGATACAAGATGGTGGACCTCCGCACTTTGGTAGACAAGTACAGACTTGAGCAAAATTATACGAATTGGTGGATTGGAAGAGGTTGCTTGGCTACCAAAGTCATCAGACTTAATTCCCCTAACTTCTGTGAGGACGACCTAAAGATTTGGTTTATGCGAAACAATTTGAAAACACAGAAAAACTTGTTCTTAGAGAATTATGGATGCCCCAGAAACTATTGGTGCTGGTCTTAATACTGTTACTATAACTACCTCTTCAATTCTGAGAGATTAGACAATGGGAAAAATACAAAAGATTGGAAAATGGGTGCCACATCAATTCAATGACAGGCAAATGGAAAATCGAAAAATCGTCTGTGAAATGCTGCTTCAAAGGTAGGATCGAAAGTCATTTCTGCATCGAATGGATTTATTTCGAAAACCCTAAGCGCAAAAAATCATGGTTATTACCTGGCAAAGCCAGTCAATCGACTCCCAGACCAGATCGTTTTGGTGGCAAGACAATGCTCTGTATTTGGTGGGATCAGAGTGGCGTGGTGTATTACAAACTGTTGAAACCTGATGAAACAGTTAATACTGATCGCTACCGACAACAAATTATCAATTTGAACCATGCATTGAAAGAAAAACGTCTAGAATAGGTCTGAAGACACGGTAAAGTGAGCGCCGTCTCATACAGGAAAACCGGTCAAGGAAACGTTGAAAGCACTCGGATGGGACATAATATCGCATCAGAATAAAAAGTACTTGTACTGGACTTTAAAAAATGATATAAAATTATTTTATTAAATATTCCCAAAAACTAGGTTATTATAGCACTTAGAATCCTTTCCATATTCTTTGATTTTTTTGTGTAAACTTTATTTTCTTTGTGAAATTATTTTCACGATTAACCTCTTGGTAAGTATGTAAGTTAATAAATATTAATTAACATAAAAAAGTAATGAATTTCGTAATATATCAGGTTGTTACATATGAAATGTCCGATTTTGTAAGGAATAAAAAAAGTCTAAATTTAAAAAAATAAAAATATTTATTCTGTAAAATAGTCTCCATTTACATCAATAGTTTGTTGCCGACGGCCTGGAAGCTGAAAAATTCCCTTTGAAAAGAAATCTAGGTTTTGACGGCTCACATATTGCTCAAACACTGCTCTTACAGACTCCCGGTCAAGGAAGTCCCTATTTTTTAAGTGATTGTCTAAACTTCGGAAAAAATGAAAATCAGTTGGCGAAAGGTCAGGTGAATAAGGTGGGTGAGGGAGAATTTCGTAACAAAATTACGAAAGTTTTTGGATTGTCTGTCGTGCAACATGAGGTCTTGCATTATCATGAAGAAGTACGGGTCCATGTCTATTGACTAGTGAGGGCTGCAAGCGGCTCAATTTTCCATGCATAGTTTCCAGTTCGGCACAATAGGACGCTGCCGTGATGGTTTCACTAGGTTGCAAAAATGAATAGTGAATAATACCCTTACTGGTCCACCATACAGTCACCATAATCTTTCGCGGGTGAAGTGATGCTCGTGCATGCTGTCTTGGTGCTTCACCTCGGTCTAACCATTGTCCTGACCGTCTCCGATTATCATAAAGTATCCACTTTTCGTCACACGTTACCACTCGATGAAGAAACGGTTCAACTTTCTGTCGATTAGCCAAAGAGGTAGCCACCTCTAATCGACGGAGCTTATTGGTTTCCGCTAATTGGTGCGACACCCATCGATCGAGTTTCTTCACTTTGCCAATCGAAGAAAGGTGACGACTAATGGTGGCAATGGACACTTGAAATGTTTCTGCAAGGCTACGCACTGTTGTCGACGGATTACTTTCAACTTTAACACGCAGCTCGTCGTCATTAACGGTGCTACGCGCATATCCGCGAGGCTCATTTTCCAAATCAAAATTTCCCTCGCTGAATTTTTTAAACCATCGCCGTAATGTACGTTCATTACACGTGGTTTCACCGAACGTCTGATTAATTTCTCGCGTTGCTGCAGCTGCATTTAATCCCCTTTTAAATTGAAAGAGATAAATTGCCCGAATATCTCTGCCCGACAGAATTTCCATAGGCTAGACAAGGACAGGGGTATTAATCTTTCCAAGAAATGGAACAGGTACACACTTCAAAATAAATACCCTTTTCTACAAATACAATAATAATTTTCACCAAAAACATACACGTCTTCACACAGGTGCGATTCAGTTCAGACTGAAGGAAAAAACGGACATTACATTTGTAACAACCTGATATGTTACCTTAGAAGTCTTTAATTTATACCTTGTCTTACTGTGAAGATAACGTGTTCGGAGACTATAATAAAATTCTTTTTATTGCGCATATAAATGTCGATAGCTGATTTAATTTTATTTTACGAGATTTTTTTTAAAATTTTAATGCTTTTAAAATTTAACGTTAACAATAGACAAG
Organism: Dermolepida albohirtum; assembly: GCA_031893035.1. NCBI lineage: Eukaryota > Metazoa > Arthropoda > Insecta > Coleoptera > Scarabaeidae > Dermolepida > Dermolepida albohirtum. The sequence goes on from JAVIWB010002540.1 coordinate 96,469, forward strand.
TTTCTTTCAAAATAATATAAATCAAAATTCTGTAATACTTAAAGTCCACTATTAATTTTATGAAGACATTATAAGGAGACTTTATTTCAGATTGTCACAAAAAAATATAATAAAATTTAACAAAAAAAAATCCCCCGAATATTAAGTAATTATGAATATTTTAAAAAATGTAATAATAATATAAATATAATGAACTTTTCCACTTGAAATTTGTAAACGTTTTAATTGATCGCTATTGGGTATTTCAAGACAGGTTTTATGTTGTTTTGCTTTTGCCTGGAGAAATAACTTATTAACAAATATAATAAATGCATCAAAGGGTTAGCTGTTGGCCTTTTTTTATTTCGGTGAAAGTATGCTTATTATGCGTATATACTTTGTTACGTAATTGATTAAAATTATCGCTTTTCGATTATAATTACCTTTTCGATAAGAGGTGCGTTTGTAAATAAAATAATTATAAATGACCTGTTTCGTAAGTTTTACAGAATTTTGCTTTTCAAGACTCATGAATCAAATATTTACGTTTTCTAACCTCTAAAATTGTACAAGAAAACATTTGAATATCGCAAAATAATTAAAAACCAATAGCTTTTATGTAGCAAACAAAATTTTGCATTAAATAGTGCTCTATTCGAATTGCTACTAAAAAAACTGTATAGAAAAAGATGAATTATACTACTGTGGGCAAAAAATCGTAAGACTTTTCAATATAAATTTCGCGCGAAAACCCGTTCGTCGAAATATTTTTTCTCTAGGTTGGTATGACAGTCAGTGACATCTGTGCCAAATGTCACTTCAAAATAATCATTAGTGTTCAGTATACGATTGTCTTTCTGCAGTACAAAAAGTGCATTCGGCGATTTTTACAATGAGTGAAATTATTCAACAAAGAAGTTCCATTAAATTTTGTGTACGGAAACAAATTTCTGGTGCCGAAACATTCAGAATGTTGCCTTCGGTGATAATTGTTTGTCGCGAGCAAGTGTTTTTGATTGGTACTAATTATTCGAAGAGGGTCGAGAACGCGTTGATGACGAACTACGTCCAGGACGGCCATCACCATCAACTGATGATCAACACGTCAATAGAATCAAGGGATTGGTGCTTGAGAATCGACGATCAACAGTCAGAGACCTTACTGGCATCGTTGGAATATCGGAAGGATCAGTGAAAACCATTTTGAAAGATCATTTGAGCCTAAGAAAAGTGAAAGCACGATTTGTTCCAAAATCACTCAATTTTTTCGAAAAACAGCGTCGTGTTGACGTCTGTGAAACAATGCTTTCCGACTATCAAGATAAAATGAAAGGCATCATAACTGGAGATGAGACTTGATTCTACGCTTATGACCCGAAAACAGACGGTCAATCGGCCGAATATCGTATCAAAGGTGAGCCGAAGCCCAAAAAACCACGTCAAAGCAAGTCAAAAATCAAGGTTATGTTGACAGTTTTCTTCGATTATCGAGATGTGGTGCACTCCGAATTCCTTCCGACCGGCCAAACTGTCAACAAAGAATACTATTTGAGTGTTATGCGTCGTTTGCGCAACGCTATTCGTAAAAAGTGGCCAGAATTATTGGCTGACAACTCTTGGTTTTTGCACCACGATAATGCACCGTCGCATACTGCATTAATTCTTCGTTAGTTTTTCGCCAAATTTTCAACCAATATCGTGCCGCAATCACCGTATTCACCTGATTTAGCACTGTGTCACTTCTGGCTATTCAGCAAATCCAGACGACTGCTCCGGGGAAACCGTTTTGAGTCAATTGAAGACATTAAACGTTAATCGCTACGCGTATTGAAGGCTATTCCTGAAACTGACTTTAACAACTGTTTCGAGAATTGGAAGAAACGTTGGCACAAGTGTATTGGGGCCAGGGGGTTACTTTGAGGGGGACGAAATAGATTTGGAAGAATAAATTAAGAATTTAAAAATTATGAACAAAGTCTTACTATTTTTTGCCCACAGTAGTATACTAAAAAAATACAAAAATATTTTCTAAAACACAGTACACTCAGTAGAATAATATATAACTACCTTTTCTTCATATTCGAGAAATTTTCTGTTGTCATAACCATTGCAAAAAAATTGAATTCATTACCGAAAGTATTAGATCCAATGCACGTATATATACATGAAGGTGTTTCTGATAGAAAAATCTAAAACCAAATATCTATTATTCTCCTTCTCGAATCAAAGTTAAACTCGAGGAAGAGTTGAGGCTTATTAAAGATTATTTATAAGTATTTGATCAATAAGGTTGATATATAACCCCTTTCCACAATTAACTATTTGTAAATTCCGTATACGCATTTCGACAACCAAGTTGTCATCATCAGCAGATAATTTCAAAGTGTCGCACCTGGTAAAACACGGCGAAAAAATTGCACGAAAAATAAACTCCGTACGCGATCCGCACCGTTGAAAACCAAGATGTGCACTGATTTACAAATAGTTAATTGTGGAAAGGGGTTATATATCAACCTTATTGATCAAGTCAATCAACTACAGGCTCCATCAAATTCAACTATTTATAAGTAATTTTGCTTATACACTGTCTATCGCAGAGAAAACCGAACGATTTAAAGATGGTCGTACGGACATAAATGACGACGAACATCCTGATGCAAAAAAATCTGTGGTTACGGAAAGAAACATCGAACTTGTGCGTGAATTTATCAGAAATGAGCCAAATTCTCATTACGATACGTGGAAATGGAATTAAATGTTTCCAAAGATTCAATTCATTTTGACACAGCATTCGGGACTGAGGAAGATTTGTGCAAGGTTTGTACCACACAAGCTAACTGAATTCAACACTATACAGACTTGATTAAAGACTCAAAAAAGGACGAAAAATTCAAGTAATCTATTGTAAGTGGCGATGAGATGTGGTATTTTCAATATGATCCAGAAACTAAGCGTCAAAGCTCTGAATGGAAGCATCTAAGCGAAGAAAGACCGAAAAAAACCGTTTGGAGAAATCAAAGGTGAAGATAATGTTGATTTGATTTTATGATTCTAAAGGCATAGTGCACAAAGAGTTTGTACGAACTAGTCAAAGAGTCAATGCTGTATATTATTTTGGTGTTATAAAGCGTCTTTTGGCGCGTATTCGTCGTGTAGGCCCTCAATATCGTGAAAATGGTAGCTGGCGTTTGTTACATGATAATGCGCCATGTCATCGCTCGACGCTTATCACTGATTTTCTAACTACAAATAGCATTTTAACCATCAACCATTCACCGTATTCACCGGATTTAGCCCCCTGTGGTTTCTATCTATTCTCCAAACTACATTTGCCGATGAACGGACAGCGTTATGCCGACTTCGAGGCCATTAAAAAGACGTCAACAGCGATCTTGAAGGACATCTCTAAAGATTAACTTAAAAATTGATTCGACATGTTAATTGACCGTGCAAAACGTTGTATTGAAGCCGAAGGCGACTACTTTGAATAAAATAAATGAATTTTACCAATTTAATCTTTTGTTTTAATTTTAAAAAAGTTCGTCTTTTTCCGCAACAGACTGTGTATGTAGTATACTACTTAATGAAGTAACAAAAAAGTTATTTCTAGAAAAATGTAACGACGTACTTCTCTTTATATTTATGTAAATACAATCACCTCAAATTCAAAGGCTCTCAGAATTTGGTAAAAATAATTTATACACATTAGGTTCTTTTAGCATATGTAAATTTTACATTTTCAATAAGTAGGAATTTTAGTTTAATGTACCAAAAAGTAGACTCTTTCAGAGCTCACAAAAGTAACAAAAATATCTACGTAGATGTATTTATACCTAATAAAAACATCCCAAACTTGAGTATTTTTTTTGTGTTCATTAAAAAAAATAATAATTTAAAACTGGATTTATATGGTGTGACAAATAAATTTCTGTTTATTCTTCTGTTAATTTAATCAAATTTATTCCAATATGCATCCAATTTCTTTTTTCTGTTTTTTAAACGTTCATTTTAACAAAAAATTTAAACGACTGTTTTTTGTAAATGTCCTGACCTACAATTTTTTAAATTTATTATTCATATGCGACTACATTATCTCCCTTTCTGTAATTAAATCCAACGTTAATATTCTTGTTTGTTTCAAAGAAAAGAAGATCCATTTGTACTTGTTTTGTTTTTCTGATTTAATTAAGTATTCGAAAAGGTTGATTAATAAATAAAAAATTGATTAAAATAAGATTTTGGTGCTCAGACTCTATAAAGAATAAACAAAATTGAGGTCTTAAGATTTGTAAAATTTTGATAAAATTTAATACAAAAATATGTATGATTCATTACAATTTATTTAGAATAAAATCGGACATTTTTTCACCTTGTGAATGTAAATCTAGTTGTCATATTTACTAGTCATTTCCATGGGAACTATTGTATTTGTTTTTAATATCCTCGCATTGTTGTGAAGCTTTCATTTGTATACTATTCGCACCTTTTTTGTTGTCGTAATTTGTAAATCCTTTCCTATTTAGAAAGTGGATTTAAAGAAGGCATTACGGATATTATTTAAAAATTAAAAAAAAAAGAATAAAATTAAAAAAATTGTATTAAGAAAAATTACAGAATAATAAAATCGTTTGTTAAATTTTTTATATTTTATTTAACGTTTGGGTACTGCTGATATATCTTTCAGATTGATACACGTATCAAATTGTAATTTTATTCGTTAAAAAATTTTTTAGACGTGTTTTTAAAAAAAAATTTTAAATTAAAATTTTATATAAAGAGAATTTTATATCCTTTTTAATGTATTTTTTTCCTTTAGTTTTCGTCTTTAAAAATATATTAAAATTTTATATGAATCAGAGAATTTTATGTCATTTTAAAATGTATTTTTTCCCTTTATTTTTTGTCTACAATATATTATATATATTATATATATTATATATTAAAATTTTGTCTAAATTAGACAATTTTATATCTTTTTTAATATACATATTTTTTCCGTTTGTTTGCGAGGCAATAGGTGTCTTTCAATATGTGCTAAAATTTCATATAAATAAGACAATTTTAAACCCCCTTTAAAGATATTTTTTCCTTTAGTTTTGGAAAGAATGGCTGTCTTTAAAAATAGTTAAAATTTCCTATAACTTAGACAATTTTATATCCTTTCTAAGGTATTTTTTTCCTTTATTTTTCATCTTTAAAAATTTATTAAAATTTTATATAAATAAGACCATTTTATACCTCCCTTTAAATATATTTTTTTCTTTACTTTTGTAAAGAATGGGTGTCTTTAAAAATAGTTAGAATTGCCTATAACTTAGACAATTTTATATCCTTTCTAAGGTATTTTTTTCCTTTATTTTTCATCTTTAAAAATATATTAAAATTTTATATAAATCAGACCATTTTATACCTCCCTTTAAATATATTTTTTTCTTTACTTTTGTAAAGAATGGGTGTCTTTAAAAATAGTTAGAATTTCCTATAACTTAGACAATATCATGTCTTTTTTAATGTATTTTTTTCCTTTATTTTTCATCTTTAAAAATATATTAGAATTTTATATAAATCAGACCATTTTATACCCCTCTTTAAATATATTTTTTCCTTTACTATTGTAAAGAATGGGTATCTTTAAAAATAGTTAGAATTTCCTATAACTTAGACAATTTTATATCCTTTCTAAGGTATTTTTTTCCTTTATTTTTCATCTTTAAAAATTTATTAAAATTTTATATAAATCAGACCATTTTATACCTCCCTTTAAATATATTTTTTTCTTTACTTTTGTAAAGAATGGGTTTCTTTAAAAATAGTTAGAATTTCCTATAACTTAGACAATACCATGTCTTTTTTAATGTATTTTTTCCTTTATTTTTCATCTTTAAAAATATATTAGAATTTTATATAAATCAGACCATTTTATACCCCTCTTTAAATATATTTTTTCCTTTACTATTGTAAAGAATGGGTATCTTTAAAAATAGTTAGAATTTCCTATAACTTAGACAATTTTATATCCTTTCTAAGGTATTTTTTTCCTTTATTTTTCATCTTTAAAAATATATTAAAATTTTATATAAATCAGACAGTTTTATATCCTTTTTAATGTACTTTTTATTTTCCTTTAGTTTTCGTCTTTAAAAATATATTAAAATGTTATATAAATCGGACAATTCTATATCCTTTTTAACGTATTTTTTTTACGAAAATTAAACGATAATAAAATTTTGGAACAAAGCGCATATATTTGAGCAAAACGATAAAAATAACATCGCGCAAGCACAGACACGCACACATTTTCAAGATCCCACACATTTCCCTTGAACTAGAAACCTAAACTAGGAACTCACCGTAAGAGCGCATAATGTAATGCACACGCTACACTTCATTTTAGTGGTTATTTTCTTGCAATTTTTCGAAATTTTGCCTTTCTACTCAAAGCCCGCTTATGTTACACCGACTAAACTGTATCAATATGAAGTAATTGTTTTATACACGCCACACCCCACTGTTTAAATTCCTTCCAAGCCCAGACGAATGTTCTTGTTCGAACCAATAACTTTCACCCTCCGCAGTGCTACGAAGCCATCACATTATCACCTTTAAGTTAGCTAGTACGAGTATCAAGCGAGATTTAATCGTATTTTTGTCGTAAAAATTAATTAATCACCTAATCGTGTATGTATTGACTTCTCTGTCATATTCATTGCGATTTTATAAATATAAATTATTATTGTTAATGTTGAGACGACAAATTTATTTAATTGTAATTTTAAATTTGCATTAAATTAGTTAATAATTATATTTTAAAATGTACAATTACTATTTCGACAAAGAAAAACGAATCGTTTGCTGAAAGTGTATATTTTTAAACCAGATTTCATGCAAATGTTTCCAAATGATTAAATTGTATCCTCCACAAAAAATTTAATAATTAGTTGCTGCTTCACATTCTACCATTCGTCAGTGTATGCTTCTATTAACACGTAACTTGCAAGGTAGCATGTAAACGTCGTAGGTACAATTACTACCACAAAAAGATTTACGATCTAGATTTCAATTGTTGTTCTATTATATTTTTAGGTTGAGTCGTAAAGATATCAAACTAGAAAGATAGCTCTCTTATGTTTCATTTAAAAAAAAACAAACAATGGTGTGCATAATTTGCAATTCAAGTAGCACACGAGTTTGTTTACATTTTCGATTTGGTAAAAAGCTACAAACAACGACATTCTCTCTTGCTGTTTGGGCAATATGAATATATATATATATATATATATCATATATATAGATGATGTCCTAAATTTATAGAATCTACAGACGTTTTATCCTAAGAAGTTGTAATCTACGCTCGTAAATCATTATACATGCAGCTCTGTAGTGTGTTATACAGGATGCAGTAAACATAACACCAGAAAACTAAACGTAAATAGCAAAGCAACCCCAGAAGCTAATCAAAAATATACACTGTCTGTGGTAGAGAAAACTGAACTTCTTTAAAATAGTAATTCTTAGTATCGCCACCTATTAAAAAAAATATGTGTCGGTAAGGTAGATCCTTCACCAATGTTATGTCAAAATATCATGACATTTGCATCATTAGAAGCAGAGAGATTACGCATAAAGTAACAGTGTGTATTTGGCATCGCTCGTTCTGTTTTAAAGTCGGTAAATCGTTTACTGAAACGTTTAATTTGATGAAAAAGTGTAGGGTGTTTACCACGTACGAGTGTGTATGAGTGGTATAAACGATTTAAAGACGGTCGTACGGACATAAATGACGACGAACATATTGGTGCAAAAAAATCTGTGGTTACAGAAAGTAACATCGAACTTGTGCGTGAATCTATCAGAAATGAGCCGAAATCCTCATTGCGATACATAGGAATGGAATTAAATATTTCCAAAGATTCAATTCATCGCATTTTGACACAGGGACTGAGAAAGATTTGTGCAAGGTTTGTACCACACAAGCTAACTGAATTCAACATTGTACAGACTTGATTAAAACCTCAAAAAAGGACGAAAACTTCAAGTATTCTATTGTAACTGGTGATGAGACGTGGTGTTTTCAATACAGTCTAGAGACCAAGCGTCAAAACTCTGTATGGAAGAATCCAAGCGAAGAAAGACCGAAGAAAAAGCCGTTTGGAGAAGTCGAAAGTGAAGACAATGTCGATTTGTTTTTATGATTCGAAAGACGGAGAGAACAAAGAGTTCGTATGGACGTTGTTTACAGATTATGATCATCCGTACATAATAAAAACTCATCTTCCATAAGAAACAAAGAAGTTAGTTGTTTAAAATCAGCCATGGCTTAAAGACCACCGTGTATTTATCATAGTCTATCTGGTTAATTATTAAAAACATAACTTGTTAACCTATTACAATTTTTCCAGTTTTTTAATATTATAAATTCAGCAAATTTTATGCGTTACCTCATCGTTGCGTATACATAAGAAAATAATACATTCTATAAAAAGAATACTCGCATATAATACTCGGTGAAAGTAATTTCAGACAATTTGTAAGCAACAGTCAGTGCTCATATTGATCGAGATAAGGTTCAGGTTTTCAATACAAACTAAACTTCTATTGTATGATCCAAGGTATAGCACGTATAATCAAATCATGAACGTGATGATTACGTCCAGATGTGGTAATTTAAAATTCAAATGAAAAAGAAAGTTACTCGCACACGACATGTATATTTGTAATATGTCAATACGTGTTAAAATTTGATGTGGAAAATTAAATACAAAAAGAACTCCAAATTTTGATCATTACAGTCCTCAATTTTTTATGTCTAAATATGTACATATTAACAATCATTAAATTGTTTACGCATTGATCTAGTTTATTTAAACAACTTTCTATTTTGATATTCATTATTCGTCCATCTCCTATTGATATTATTTTTGTTTCATCCAAATTTTGTTTCGTTCTGTCCTAAATACATTTTGGTTATCAAAGGCACGGATCGCGTACGGAGTTTGTTTTCGTACGGGTGTTTCTCACCGTAGTTTACCAGGTGCGACACTTTTTAATTATCTGCTGATGATGACAATTTAGTTGTCGAAATACGTAGACAGAATTCGAAAATTAATGAGGCCAAGGGTTATAAAGGGTTTTCCAATAGGGACTTGACAACTTTTAATTCAATTTGTGAACGCACCCTTTCACTAATCATCGAACTGTCACTGTCAATTTATTCAGTAAACTTAACATTTTCATCATGGTAAAGTAGACGAACGAACAACGTCTGCAAATTATAAAAATTTACTGTAGAAATTCGGAGTCGGTGACCGCTACTTTAAGAGCGTTAACTCCGATTTTCGGTCGTAATTTTCGGCCTAGTAGACAGGCAGTAACAAGTTTAGTGCAAAAATTTGAATCTACATATTTGTTGTGTGATGTTGCCGTGCCAGTGAGACAACGGGTTGGTCGAAGTGTCGAAAATATCGCTGCCGTTGAAACGTCCGTAGCAAATGGTCCAAATCAGTCAATTCCACGGCGTTCTCAAGAGTTGGGCATCGCCCAGACCACTTTATGGCGAATTTTGCGTAAGGATCTTGGTTTACACCCATACAAAATCAAGCTGACTCAAGAATTGAAGCCGATGGACCATTTGAAGCGACGTACGTTCTCCGATTGGGCTCTGGAAAAGTTGCGCCAAGATGATCAATTTCATCGCAAAATCATTTTCAGTGACGAAGCTCATTTTTGGCTCAATGGGTTCGTCAATAAGCAAAATATGCGTTATTGGTCGGGTGAAAATCCACATGTGCTTAAAAAATAACTGTTTGGTGCGGTTTGCATGTCGGCGGCGTCATAGGGCCATATTTTTTCGTCGACGATAATGATGGTCACGTTACTGTGAATGGTAATCGTTATCGCGCCATGATTACCGATTATTTTTGGCCCGAATTGGAAGATATGGACTTGGACAACATGTGGTTTCAGCAGACAGGTGCAACAAGCCACACAGCACACGTTACAATCGATTTATTGAAGAGTAAGTTTGATGAGCGTGTTATCTCAAGAAATTGACCAGTCGATTGGCCGCCTCGTTCGTGCGATTTAACGCCTCTAGACTTTTTTCTTTGGGGCTACGTCAAGTCATTGGTCTATGCCAACAAGCCGACAACATTGGAAGAGCTCAGAGCCAACATTGAACGCGAAATAGCAGCCGTTTCGGCCGAATTGTGTGGCCGAGTCATCGAAAACCCTTTATATCAATCTTCAGTGATTAAACTCTCCTAAATTGTGTTCCAATTTTCATTTCTTCTAGATTTCCCATGTCATCACTAAATACACAACATGTGACCAAAAAGAAACGAATCACCCAGTGACCATATTTATTTTTAAATTAAATTTTGTTCAAATGTTTGCTGTGTTCTGAATTTTGAATATGAATTAGTTCCATTTGATAACATCAAGAAACTCCTATAACCTCTAATAACAATGTGAAAAGACTATATACAACTAGAAAAGAACATTGAATATCATATGTTTTGCAATACATATTGAAAAAGTTTAAGAGAAGGGAGGAGTAATCAGAGAGATAACAGAGGAAGAAGTAAGAAGAAGCAATTGAACAATGAAATCAGAGAAGACTTCAGGATGTGACACTTTATTTCGGAAACTTTAATAATTGGCAAAACTTGCCCTAGAATACAGCAGACATACACCAGATATAAACTGCCCTTAATGTTTTTACTGCTCAAAAACTACTTAACTAATTTTAAACTAGTCCTTAACTGAATCTCTAAATATGGGCCAAATCCGCGTCCTACTTAACACGCACAACCCGGCGTGTACCACCGGTGGCTCACAGGCAACGCTTTCATCTAGCGGCATGGATCACCGATGGTTCACGTATGTTTCTAATTATATTTAAAAAAGCATACTTTAAATTCGATACTTAGGAGTAGGTTAGATAATAATATACACTGGCAATTTTCACAGTTATTTTTAATATAATATAAAAAAAATTCGTCAAACAAAATAGTCAAAATGGACAATAATTGTAATTGAAGAATAACTCATTTATGAACTTCTGCAAAACATGGGATACAAACTGTTTGTTTTTACAGGCAAGGCAATAAGTGTTGACTCTTTTGGTCTTCTTGATGGCATTTTCCCTTCCTTCATTCTCAGCTATGGAACGATAGCTGTTCTATGTTCTTGATTGTTTTCTTCAAAAGGAGCACACTCTGTTATAAGGGCGCTCCAATCTTTCCGGGCAGTCATAAACTGCGTCAATATATTCTCATCAAGTCCCTCTCTATTTAGCAATCCTAGAAAGATCTACACAGAAGAAGTACTAGCGGGAGATCAGAGGGAAGGTGCAAGATAGCAAGGCATGGAGAGAAATATGGAAAAGAATCCCGTCATACACATAGAAACTGAACTCATATACATCCGACGCCCGAGGGTATAAAGGTTAGGATTAAGCTAAGTTACAAAAGTCATTATCGAACAAGGACAGCTCGATAATGTCTTAACAGACGAAATTAGTCGCAGTTAATATATAATATAGTGTGAAATTTAGTTTTATTTATTCCGTAAAGATTTCGATTTTACCAGATTAAAACAAATTTGCAATGGTGCGTTATCTATTTTTAAAGATTATTTTAAATTATGCGTGTATTTCATCCGTAAATGTCGAGTGGTCATTCTCCAAATACATGAACATCTTTTCGGTGTACGTTGCTCTCCGAGACAAATGTGAAAACTTACGCCATGCTGCAAACATTTAATCAGTCTTATCCATTTTGTACTACACAACAATGAATAATGTGTTACTTAAAAAACAAAAGATAAGTGATATAAACAATGCATGTATCGAAAGGTCATCCGCGTGTTCCTACATTCGTCTTGTTATGATCCTAGCCCGCGGGAAAAATATTTCAATTTTACTTACAAAAACGAAGTATTCGAAAACTTTTGTGACGTGCGATGTTAAAATATTTAACAAATTCTTTTCTAGTCGTTTCACATTTTTATTAGACGTTTTTAGAACGTTTTAACGTTGTGAAATCGAAGTAAAAAATACTTATCAAAGCCGGATGTCCACATATGAAGATGTGACAGTTACGGGAGTGTATGACTGAGACAAATCGTTATTCTTCGGGTTCGCCCGCCACATTAATTGTTTGATTGTCTAATATGCGCAAATTTTTAAGTTTAATATGGAAACAATAATTTATTTTCCAATTTGTAACGTCCTCCGAAGAATTCAAAATAGTACTTCGATTGTTTTTCTTAAATTTTATTGTTCAATCACTTATACACTCGGCGCAACATGAATAGGACCACCCGACTTGTTGCAAGCTTTCGGTGGTTTGAAAAACAATTCATTTACTAAAAATACAATGCAAGTTTGTAATGGTATGATATGGCAAATAATACGCATTATTGCGCAATAATGCCTAACGTTATGCATTGGGTGACGTAAGTACCACATACATATAAAATGCACCGCGCCGGTTGGATACGACCAGTATTTAATAGTAAGCTACCGGATGAGTGTCGAGTTACAACGTGTATCCGGATAAACAAACATCTGTAATTAAGGGTATTGTGCAACGATGGGACGACAGAAGTGCTTAAGTATGGAAGAAATTGGAAAAATTAAAGCGTTCCATCAAGAAGGGTATTCCTCAAGGGCTACTGCAAAGAAAATAAGTCGATCACACCAGGTTGTGAACAATTTTATTAGAGATCCCAAGAATTATGGAAAACGTTTTAAAGGGCGAACAACATCCGTTACAACTAAGAGAGAACGTCGAGCCATATTACGCGAAGCATCGAATTCGGCATTAACGGCAAGACAAATCGCGAATAACGTTGGAACGAATGCATCGGTAAGAACTGTACAGAAGTTACTGAAGACCTGTCCGCATTTAAAACGTTTGAAAATTAAACGACGGCCTCCTTTAAGGGAATTTCAGCGCACTGCACGTCTTCAGTTTGCTCGAGCAAAAATGGGGTGGACAAGAGAATGGCAAACTGTTATTTTCAGTGACGAGAAGAAGTTTAATTTAGATGGCCCGGATGGGTTTTCTTATTATTTCCACGATTTACGTAAAGATGAAGTGATTCAGTCACGAAGGCGAGCCGATGTTGGTTCAGTTATGCTATGGGGAGCTGTTTCCTATAACGGACCTGTTGATTTAGTAATAGTGAAGGGCAAACAGAATTCGGAAAAGTACGTCCAGCTGCTGCAACAGGTGAAAGACAAATTTTCCAACGTTATGGCAGGTGGGCCATTTATTTTCCAACAGGATAATGCCAGTATTCACACCGCGCGCATTGTTCGACGCTGGTTTCAAGAACAAGGCATGGAGGTTCTCGATTGGCCATCGCTCTCCCCCGACCTGAACATCATAGAAAATGTTCGGGGATGGTTGTCGCGTAAATTGTACTCCAATGCTACCCAATTCAGTTGCGCTGACGAACTAGAGCAGGCGCTGAAACGAAGTTGGGCGGAACTTCCCGTTGACTACTTGAGAACCCTGTATAATTCCATTCCATCCCGACTATTTGAGGTTATAAGAAATAATGGCAAAAGTACTCATTATTGAACAATAAAGTATTTTGTTATTGCAAACGAATCTTTTATTTTGTAGATTGGTCGTATTCAAGTGGCGTTTAATTACTCTACTTATTGTCATTAGTAACGTACATTTGCACTGACTTTTACAAAAATTATATTTGGTACCTACATACATCTTTTTATCAACCCTCTTATTTTCGAAAATAACAATTCCAGCGCGCTACCATGTTTATACCAACTACAAATGTCATATATGCAGTTGGTCCTATTCATGTTGCGCGGAGTGTATTATAATTAGTATATTTTATTTTATTTCCTACATTATTTTTTTCCTAAACAAATTTGTAGAATTTCCCATTTTTTACGCGGCTGTGACATCTAGTGATAGAGCTCGTATATACCTTCTGATCTAGTCGTTAGTAATTGTAATGAATGTAGTGAACTTGCAATAGCGGTGTCTGTATTATTACGAGCGTAGTTATCGTATTTTAAATTTATCTAAATTATAGTAGCAATATAAAACCTCGAAAATGAAAGGAAGGAATCGATCGTACCAGAAGAGAAAACATTTATTTTGCTTGTTAAGTAATTGATGGTAATACAGAAACCTAAGTATAAAATGTAGTTATTTTTAAAAGTAATAATTATAATTTTCTGTTTAAAAATAATTCCTAATAAGCCATGTTTACAAATATTATTTTCTTTAATAAATCATGTTCGTATTCTAACAATTTAATTGGAAATAATAATCTAATAAAACCAAAATAAACAAAGTTATATCTATTAGATATGATAGTATTTACACACTTAGATATTTATTTTCCTACTTTAATAAATTTTTTTGCGAAGTAAACGTCTTCAATAACAAGAAACATTCATTAGAATATAATATTGCCTTTAAGAAATATTTATCTACACACGTCATATTAAATATTTACTTCTGTTAAGATACCTTGACGAAATTCTAAGCTTAGATATATTTATGATGTTTGTGGGAAAAGGTAAATATTATTTTATTTATTTATAAGTTAGCATGCACGCGTTTAACACGAATTTGTTGGGATTTCCTTGCGTCAGAATGTACTAGAAAAGCAAGGTGTGTCCAAAAATGATTGATTGTATTGACACAATCGATACATTCATATCAGGTTGTAACATATATTCTGTCCGATTCTCGCAGCAACTCGCATATATACGCATTACGACGAAACGTTGCGAAATCTCTGCAATATGAGTCATATTGGTTTATTCGCAATAAGTTAGTCAGTACTTCTGCAACTTTTGAAGAGTGTACATATTGTTCTCAATTTCTTTTTCGTCCATTAAAGATGGATGTGACAAAAGAACATATTCGACATGTTATGCTTTACGAATACAAAAAAGGAAATAACGCGAGTGAGTCGGCTAGAAACATTCAAGGTGTCTATGGCAATGATGTTGTTAGTGAACGGATGTGTCGGAGATGGTTTGAAAAGTTTCGAAACGGTGACTTAAGTTTGAAGGATGACGAGCGTACCGGGCGGCCTTCTGGATTTGATAGGGAGGTCCTTCGAACTCGGGTTGAAAATAATCCATTTACAACAGTGCGAGAACTTGCACAAGAATTTGACGTAAGTCATATGACTATACATCGTCATTTGCAATCATTGGGAAAAGTGGTAAAGTTAGGAAAATGGGTACCGCATGAACTATCGCCAGCACAACTCCAACATCGTATTGATGTGTGCATTTCAATGCACTCTCGTCATCTCCGTGCTCCGTTTTTAAATCAAATTGTTACCGGAGATGAAAAGTGGGTGCAATACAAAAATATTAAGCGTCATCATCAATGGCTTAGTCCTGGTGAGAAGGCGGTGCAAACGCCTAAAGCTGGACTGCATCCAATGAAAACATTGCTCTGTGTTTGGTGGGATATTAAAGGTGTAATTCATTTTGAGATGCTGGGAATGAACGAAACCATCACTGCCGCACTTTACTGTCAGCAACTCGACCGTTTAATGGAAGCCCTGCGAAAAAAACGCCCAGCACTGGTCAATCGACGCGGTGTTCTGTTCCATCAAGATAATGCCCGCCCACATACGGCTCGCATCACTTCTCAGAAATTGGAAGAACTTGGCTGGGAAAAAATTTCACATCCACCGTACTCCCCAGACCTTGCTCCTACGGATTACCACCTTGATGGAAAAAGCTTCAATTCCCAAGAAGATGTTCAAACCGCAGTAACTTTATTTTTTGATTCAAAATCCGAAGAATTTTTCCGTAGAGGAATTCATATGTTACCTGAAAGATGGCTAGCGGTAATAAATAATGAGGGAAAATACATTGACGATTGATAAATAAAAACTTTGTACAAAAATTTAATAAACAAGTTTTACAAATTTTCGGACAGGATTTATGTTACAACCTGATAGTAGAGCATTAGAACTTCTCGTTAAGACATTGTATCAGATTGATGCTTTTTGTCGGACTCAAAATAAATTTTTTAACAAACAAAATACGTTACGATTGTCTCCCAAAGCACTGGCAATATTTTTATCCCACTCCTGAAGAAATTCGGTGGTTTGGAAGTAAAGAAGTTCCTCGAAACTCCTCGAAGGTTGTTTAATAGATATCAGAAGGATAAAGTGCATGTGGACTGACTTCTCAACCCATACCTTGAATAACCGCTTTTGTAATATTAAATCCTTTATAAAGCAACTCATAAGAAACCAGCGATTAAGATGGTTAGGGCACGCGTCAAGGACGAAAGAAGAAAGACCAGCAAAATGAGCCCTAACATGAGAAGTGATCGGATGAAAATGCGAAGACCTCGAGCTATGTTGATTCAGGCAGTAAAATATCTAGAGTTGATGGGAATCCCGCATTGGGAAAAGCTAATCGGAGATAAAAAAACTGGAAACAAGTCATGGGCCTCTAAGGCCTCTCGAGCTATATGTACTAGTTGTAGTATTAACAATATGAGAACTAACGTTATTGTGCTACGCAATAACTTGATGTCTTTCCAATCTTTTCTCATACATTTTGACCTTAAGTCGACGAGAGCAATTCATAAATAGATGGCGCTATACTTTTATCACCAGATACACAATATCAAATTCCGCGAATGAGTACGAGGTTATACAAAGACCTTTCGAGTATACGACCTATCATAACATACGCATCGCCCATATGGCTACACGTAAATAAGACACCCAAAAACAAACTAAACGCGTTTCAAAACAAATCACTGCGGATGGCACTCAGGACGCCGTGGTACATGAGAAATACACAAATACACAGAGAAGCGGGATTAGAACCGCTAATCACTCACATAAAGAACAGAGCAAAGAGCTTCTACAAAGCGATGAAGACACACACAAACGCAACACTTACACACATAACGGAATACCCTGAAACACATCAAAAATACAGAAGGTCAACAATGGAAATAGACAGTGAGGAAAACGATAAAATATCGGAGGAACAAAACTCTCAACGTGAAGATTAATCACACCGACGACTGAGAGCAAAAGGACAGAGCCCTAGCTCGAATAAACTATAAAGAAGAAGAAGAGACCTTTCGAGAAGTTACATTTTGATTAGGGTTAAGTCATTCTTTTCTATTCTTGATATTAACGCGAAGGTACCATTTTTCGTCACCAGTAACAATGTAGGATAAAAACAGACGATATTGTTAACACAGCAGACAACAGGCTTAAACATGCGGCAACCAAACTCTTAGGTCAGGAAAGCCCATTGAGGTTTACGACGACAAAATAAAAGCGTTGATTAAAAGCCCCCCGTAATGCGCGACTGTACCATCATTCAAGCATTCACGACAACATGGAAGGGTTAGAATACATCAGCAAGCTCACTATTTGGACTCCTCACCAAGTCTCAAAAAAACTGTATGTAAGTTTCTGCAATATGTTCCTTAAAAGTGAGGAAAGATTCTTTTTATAACTGGCGATAAGTGGATTATTTACAACAATGTGATGCGAAAACGGTTTTCGCCCTCAAGTTCCAACCTGAAGATTCGTCTAAAATTTATCTGCTCTCTATTTGGTAAAATTTAAAAGGTGTCGCATTTCTCCAGTTCCCACCAGTAAACGAAACACTTAATGAAGGTGCATATAGTTGGTAATTGAATAGTTTTATCGAATTCATCACCTAGAAACGTTTAGGGCTCGTTAATCATGAAGGCGTTGTATTTTCAACACGTAAGCACCAAACCAACACAAGTTTGACCGTCCATCAAAAATTATTGGATCTCGAATGAGATAGGACGACACTTCTCTCACCCCCATATTACACAGATCTTACCTTCAAACATATTACCCGGATCTTGCCTTCAAACTTCTACTTGTTCCGTAACGAAGTTGTGAAATCAGCACCCTGTAAAGCTTTTCGCCAAAAATAGGAAAGAAATTAATGAAATATTGACATTTCCTGCTACTCCATCGTTATTGTTAATTATAAAAAAATAATACAAAATTTTTTGCATTGGATTTGCATTTTTTGCAGAACTCGAACCTGTATCTACCGTTTTCTAGACGGTTGCTTTAACCAATTAAGCTACCAAATAGTTTCGGGTTTTCCATTATGAGGAAGATTTAATTATTTTAACACACAGCCAGGCTTTGTTGTGTACAATTCTATTAAAATATATATAATTAAGCGCTTCGCGATGGGAAACTGATGGAAATTAACATTGCCTACTACTTCATCATTATTAACTACAAAAAATTAATTAAAAATTTTTTGCACTGAATTAGGACTCGAACCTGTATGTATTGTTTTCTAGACAGTTGCTTTTAACACTTTAACCAATTAAGCCACCAAATAGTTTCGAGTCGTTCATTATGAAGAAGATTTAATTGTTTTAACACACAGCCAGGCTTTGTTGTGTTACAATTCTATAAAAGTATATATAATTAAGCGCTTCACGATAGGAAATTGACGAAAAATAACATTTCCTGCTATTAATTACAAAAAATTAATAAAAATTTTAAAATATTACGAAACAAAAAATTACGAATCTCACCGAAAGATGGGCAAAAGATTAACGAAAAAAACAGGCAATATATAATTTTATTATGTTTTTTTACGTTAAAAAATGACCTATAAACACAGTAAAAATACATTTGCTTCAATAATGATGATGATTTTAAAAAAAATAGTTTGAATTCCCCTTAAATATTTAAAATATATTTCAATTGAAACTATAATTGTTACCAAAGAATTTAATTTAAAAAAATCGAAACAAAAAATGTAATAAAAAAACTTGTTTTTTATAATAATCGCTCTATTTATAACAATACGAAGCATTCAGACAAAACAAATTACATAATCTAAATGTAAACATCAAGAGAAAGAGGCTGCGACGAAAGTAAACGCAAAACCACAATATTAAATATCAGACGGGATCAACCACATTATTTACATTTGCTATTATTGCATAATAATTAAGCAACTTTAAATTATATTTGCTTCAACGAAATTTTAAAAAAAATTATATTTAAATGTTTCACGCAACAATAATGTTAATATAAAAAGATTTCGATCGTTACTCGTTGTTATAAATTTAAAAAGCTAGATATTATCAGATTTGCAAAGCGTTCTTCTTCAATAATTAATTTTTCCAGCTGGCTTGCTATTGCTAGTGTCCGTCTTAAGTGTTGAATTCGATCTGAGAGTCTTCTTTTCGTTCGTCTTGGCAGTTCCTTGATTTATAGATAGGTTGGTAAAAATTACCTGAAGATTCATTCTGTGTGCTTCCCCTTGTCTCAATTTTTTTACGTTTGAGATGTTAATGTACCCAACTACCCAGCAACAAGAGTTCGATGTATTCATGAAACCAATCGGAAATTTATAAAGATGATTACACAGATCCGTATCTGAACAAATAGTAGTTGCAAGAAATATCGAAACGGACAGTTTATATGAATGAAATTATATAAATATCAATCGGGAAATTTCTCCGATTTATTTAAAATTTACAATCAATTTACAGCATCATTTACAACAGTCGTGTGTTAGATTTGTTTTCAAATGAAACTAAACAATAATAACATATAGTACCTTTAGAATTTTAATACAAACACATGACGATTAAAACCCCTTTCCACATAAAATTTAAAAAAGTAGTCATCATCATTAATTAATCACAGCGTCGCATCTACTTTAGCAAAGCATGTGCTAGAGAATTATCATAACGTAACCGCGGATTGTCTACAAACGGTACTAGGAGAGTTTTGCAATACAGCTTTGTTTATTTAATTTTTTCAAAGTAATTTCCTCTAGGCTCAATACACCTCTCCATCCTCCGAAACCAATCTTTAAACCAGTTTTGCCAAGTTTCACTGGGGAGTCAAGCACATTCGTTGTCCAGAACCCACAGAAGGTCCTCATCACTGGAAAACCGCCTCTCTTTTAGCTTCATTTTCATATGCGGGAACAGTGCAAAGTCGCGGGGAGCGTGATCTGGACTCTAGGGAGGGTGCTCGAGAAGTTTCAATCCTGTCGTGTCAAATATTCGGTGCAGGCTTTGACGCGGTGAGCTGGAGCATTATCGTGATGGAAGAACCACGTGTCCACTCTTGACTTTGGCCGCAGATTCTTCATAGATCCAATGACTTTAGGCAGGCACTGTTCAGTATACCATTTAGCTGTGACTGTATTCTGTGTGTCCAAAACGACGGGTTCCACAATTCCATTCGATTTGAAAAATACAGCTATCATTTTCTTCTTTACAGATCGAGATTTTCTGACAACTACGGGTGTGTCCTCATCATCAAATACCTAAACTTTGTTTTGAGCTTTGATCGGCACATCGTAATAGTACAGTCAAGTCTCGTCACCCGTCACGATGTTGTTCACATACCGAGATTGTCCCTTATTAAACCTTTTCATCATCTCCCGGCACCAAATTACACATCGTGTCGCCTGCTCTTCAGTTAGTCGATGCGGCACCCAGAGCGAACTAAGTTTCTTCACGTGCAAATGATCATGCAGAATCGAACGAATTGCTGGTGCATTTAGGCCTGAAGTAACCTCAATCTGTTGGTAGGTCATGCGCCTGTCCTCGCCAAGCATTTTCCTCACAGTAGTAACGTTTTCCTCCGTAACCGACGTTCGTGGCCTTCCCGGCCTCTCATCATCCTCCACAGTTAAATTTCCCCTTTGGAATTCTCTATAGCACCTGAATATCGTTGCGCGATGTGGGCAAACATCACCTAGTGCAAGAGTCATTTCTTCGAAGCACTGGTCTATGTTTAAACCACGCACGAAGTTATAACGCGAAATTGCCCTTATCTCATTTCGTAACCACGATGCCATCGCAAGCACTTTACACTTTCACTGCTAATAAATAACTGAGCCCATTGACATCGCACAACGGCTACTATGCACGTATGAACATGTTTCAACATGCAACAACAAGCAACTTCCTACAATTCATTGTTGCGTCATATTGTAAAACTTTCCTAGTACCCTTTGTAGTATGTCACCCTCAAATACCACAACAAATGTGACCAACCTACAAAAATCGAATCCCGAAAGTTACATCGTAACGCCCTCTACAGCTAGAACTTAAACTCTCCAGTTAATCTAATATTGGGTCTGGGAAAAAGTTCGTGGCGTTTTTTCAGTAAAATTCAACTGGTCCCCGCATGGCGCGTGGACGAATTCATTTAAACCGAATATGCTCCATTATTATCGACAATGTTTTGCCATTTTTTTGGTAGATCCATGATCCCATCGGTGAAAAACTTCTGTGGTTTCTGGTCGAAAAACTGAATCAAGTAGTTTTCACAGGCTTCTTTTGAAACCAACTTAATTCCATTGAGAGAGTTCTGCAGAGATCGAAACAGATGATAGTCAGAGGGTGCTATATCCGGACTGTAAGGTGGGTGCATCAAAACTTCCCAACCAAACTCTCTCAATTTTTGACGGGTCATCAAAGAAGTGTGTGGTCGGGCGTTGTCATGATGGAAGACAACACCTTTCCTATTAATCAATTCGGGCCGTTTTCTTTCAATCGCCTGGCGTAATCTCTCTAGTTGTGCACAGTAGAGTTGAGAATCAATCGTCTGACCAGTTGGAAGTAGCTCGTAGTGGACGATTCCCCTCCAGTCCTACCATACACACAGCATCACTTTTTTTGGCGTCAATGTTGGCTTAGCGAACGCTTGTGACGGCTCACCATCCTTTATCCACGATCTTTTACGCTTCCGATTATCGTACGTAATCCATTTTTCATCTCCGGTTATTAAACGTTTCAGAAACGGCTCGATTTCATTCCGTTTCAGCAGCGCATCGCAGATGTTAATTCGGTCCATCATGTTTTTCACGCTCAACTCATGAGGAACCCATACGTCAAGCTTTTTTTTGTAACCAGCTTTGTGTAAATAGTTCAAAACAGTTTTGTGGTCAATGCCTAGCTCCATGCCAATATCGACACTGCTGATATGCTTATCTTGTTGGACTTTTTCAAGAATTTCATCAGATTTTTCAGTGATTGGACGACCGGAGCGTGACTCATCTTTCACATTGAAATTTCCAGAACGAAAGCGAGCGCACCATTTCCGCGCAACAGATTTCGATAAAGTACCTTCACCGTACACAGCACAAATTTTATCACAAGCCTGCGCAGCGTTCTTCCCCTTATCATAATAATATTGCAGAATATAGCGAAATTTCTCATTATTCTTCTCCATTTTCAAGTGCGAATAACTTTCCAACCACTGCACCGATTACAATGTTTCTACGCTCAAACTAACGTTCGGAAGGTCATCTAAAAAACGAGCCGTCGGTGGTGTCGCTGTGACTTGTTGTTCTTTAGTTATCGGCAACTAATGCCATCTATCGGGAAAAACGCCACGAACTTTTTCCCAGACCCAATATTACATTACTCTTTGACACTATTATGAAGAGACAATTAGAAAATGATTTTAAAATAAGTACTTAGATATTAAAAACGAAGCAACACATGCACACACTCTTATCGTAAATCAAACGAAGGTTTCATCCTCATATCCTGATGATTATACAATAAAAATATGGGAAATAATTGCATATTAATAATCTTACATATTTTATGACATGATACATATGTTTTTTCCTTTGAGCAGGATGTTAAATAAGTAATTTTAAACGCTCGGTTGCTCTAACGGACACGATTAGGGATTTTTATTTTATTATTATTTATTTGATCTAATAATATGGACTTATATATACATACTTACCATTGAACGTTTCGACATTGTATTTTCAAACTTGACATTTGAAAATTCCTTGAATACGTTAAAGGATCTTCCTATACATTTAAACAATTGTAATTACGAACTTGCTTTCGCTAAATGACAATTTTTCTTTTCATCTCGTATAACTATGGTTGTTTTTGTGGTTAGACTGTCGGATTTGACGAATAATGTGCGGTTTTTAAATCGCCTTTAATTTAATTAATTATGTAATTGATTACAGGAAATAATAAGATGTTTCTAACGACTTTCATTCGTAGATAATTGAGACGTCGATTAAATTAAGTTTTCATCGAGGTATTTTATGATATTGTGTTTCATTGATTTAACGAATGCAGTTGAATTTGATGGAGCCTGTGGTTGATTGACTTGATCAATAAGGTTGATATATAACCCCTTTCCACAATTAACTATTTGTAAATTCTGTATACGCATTTCGACAACCAAGTTGTCATCATCAGCAGATAATTTCAAAGTGTCGCACCTGGTAAAACACGGCGAAGAAATTGTACGAAAAATACACTCCGTACGCGTGCACATCTTGGTTTGCAACGGTGCGGATCGCGTACGGAGTGTATTTTTCGTACAATTTCTTCGCCGTGTTTTACCAGGTGCGACACTTTGAAATTATCTGCTGATGATGACAACTTGGTTGTCGAAATGCGTATACAGAATTTACAAATAGTTAATTGTGGAAAGGGGTTATATATCAACCTTATTGATCAAATAACGAATGCAATTTGGAAAATTGTTTCTTCGTAACATAGAGTTTTAAATAAAACCTCCTTCAGGATTGAATGAAATACGAAAATCTTGCAATAGGCCTTTAACTTTCAGAGTTATTCAAAATAATTTTCATAAAATTGTCCCTTTTCCAAAATCTGTCGTCAAACAAACTCGTTCACGTTTCTCTTGAAAGTTGGGTGTCTCACGACCTGGGCACCAATTATGTATACTATTTATCCCTTGCTGTTCGCGAGAACAGTATAGATGCAGGACGAAATCTAAAAGCAAAAAGACAAGAAGCAAAAAGGAACATTTGAAAAGCTTCAAAGTTGCAAGACAAGGATCCTCCATGGGAAAGAAGAAGTCGGGAAGTCAAAAATGAATCGCATTCAACAAACGAACAATTTAACGAAAGATTTAGATTTTATTGCATTGAACAATTTTTTGGTGATTAGTGGGTCTACAAATTCTTTAAGTATCAACAATGATTATTATATTATATACTAGGTGTCCCATGATATGACTACCACAGCTTAAGGATGTGTTAACTGAAGCAATATCAAGTTATAAATGTCTAACGAATATGACCCAGTATGAGTTTCGGACATATGCTTATTAGATATTTTTAACTTTAAACTGCTTCGGTAACATATCCTTAATCTATGACAATCATATCATGGGGCATCCATTATATAATATAAGAATCTTTGTTAATACTCAAAGGGGTCTGTAGACACCAGAAAATTCAGCTCATTAATAGGAAACAGAGACAATCTTTTCTTAAGAATATGATTACTGGAGATGAAAAATGGATTGTCTATAACAACGTTGCGCTCCACAAGTCTTGGTCGAAAAAAGACAGTGCTCCGCAGACATCGTCAAAGATTAGCTTCCACCCAAAGAAAGGAATGTTGTTGTGCATTTGGTGGAACTTCAAGGGCATAGTCTACTCTGAGCTACTACCGAATAATCAGACGAGCAATTCAATAAATTACTATGAACGACGATTTGAAGCAAACTCTGAATCTGCGTTAGTTAAGAGACGACGAATGTTTTTTCATCATAACGACTCTAAAGATTCCACACATCTGTAACCACAGTACAAAAGTTGGTAGACTTGTCATGGGATAATGTCCCTTATCCTCCATATAACTCAGGTATTGCTCGGTCCATATGTTTCACTCTTCACAGAATTCCCTTCACCAAATAAGGTGACGACTCCAGAAATGGTGAAGAAAATCCACAAAGCGGTACTGGATGATCGTCGACTGAAAGTGCTTGAGCTAGCAAACATAGTAGGCATTTCAAAAAGTGCGGTACATCGCATATTATCTGAAAATTTGGTTTGGATATGAGAAAGCTGTGTGCGAGATGGGGGCCGCGTTTGCTCACACTTGAGCAAAAACAGTGTCGTGAAGATGTTTCAATTGAGTGTTTAGCGAAGTTTCGCAGCAACAAAGCAGAATTTTTGCACCGTTTCACAACCATAGATGAAACATGGCTCTATCATTTCATACCCGAGACAAAAGAATAATCAAAACAATGGACTCAAAGGGAGAACCGTCTCCAAAGAATGCGAAGACCGTTTCATCTGCAGGCAAGGTTATGGCATCGGTTTTTTGGGATGCACTTGGAATAATTTTCATTGACTAGCTTGAAAAAGGAAAAACTATCAACGGCGAGTATTATGCGAACTTATTACAACGTTTGAGTGAAGAAATCAAGCCAAAACGGCCGCATTTGGCTAAGAAGAAAGTGTTGTTTCATCAAGACAATGCACCAGCTCACAAATCCGTTATTGCAATGGCCAAAATTAATGAATTAAAGTTTGAATTGCTACCTCATGCACCCTATTGGCCAAATTTAGCCCCTTGGGATTATTTTCTGTTCCCAAACTTGAAAAAATGGCATAAAGACCAAAGATTTTCCAACGATGAAGAAATGATGTTGGCAGTTCATGGCTATTTTGAGGAGCGAGACAGTTCTTATTATAAAAAGGGTATCGAACTTATTGTATATCGCTGGGAAAAGTGTATAGAACTGAAAGGAGATTACGTTGCAAAATAAATATATTTCTTTCCAAAATTTTGTGTTTTCTTCGTTGGGTCGGGTACTTCTGGAACCACCCTCATACTGAATGTTATACAACGTAAAGGATTGTACAAATTGAAAACAAGCACGAATAATATAAACTTGAAGATTATTAGTACTTAATTCGTCTTTATGCAATAATATGTATATATATATTGCAACCCAGGAGCATTCGTACTTCATGCTATTGTGAATCGGTGTCATCAAAGTCTGTAGCAACATATAATGAGTTCATAAAGGACAGAGACAATTATTATCCTTCCTTTCCCATTATAAAATTCTCATGGAGGATTCGTGTTGTCATTATATATTTCATAAAACGTAAACTATTAAATAATTACACTTTATTGTATAGGAAGAGCTTACGAAACACTCAAATGTGTGAGCAAAAAGAGATTTACCAATATCCATTTCAAATGTTCAAAATTCCATTATCGATTCGCTATTAATTAATAATTGACTTCGTTATTACCCGGGCGTTAAAACCCAACACACATTATCTTGAGCATCGTCCGAGTCCGAGAATTAATAAGATTATTCTTAAGTACTTACTTTCAAATTAGATTATTCTCAATTATTAGAGCGTTAAAATTTATGTATTATAATGGGGGAAAAGGACTTTTTACACTATTATATAATACGTCTAATACTTGCATGTAAATTGTTTGCCCGTTCATCCGTTTGTGTTAGAAATCATGTGGAAATTCTCATCAAATATAATTATGACATTTGGTAATCCAGGTATTGTAACAGCATTTTAAGCAGAATTTTCTATATATTGATATTAAAAGTTTATAATAACGATTGCAACGATATCCTTCTCTACAAAAAACAATTTATTTTAAATATTTTATTTTCGTATATATAATGATTGTCCCAAAATTAACGCAAGATTTGAATTTGTCGCCATTTGTGCAGTAAAGTGTTGGCAACCCTAAAAAAACAATTAGACAGCTGACAGTTTAGGGTTAGTAAAAATGGAGCGTTACACGATAGAACAACGCGTCTTCATTATTGAACAATATTTCAAAAATAATGAAAGCTTGGCGGCTGCAGTTCGAAAATTTCATACAAAATATGGTCGAAATAGTGTTTTAACTTCGTCAACTGTGAAGAGATTAATTGAAAAATTCAGGGAGACTGGATCCGTTGGAGACGCCAGACGCACTAGTCGTCCAAAAACAAGCCGTTCAAATGTCAATATCGAAGCAGTGCGTGAGAGTGTCGGTGACAATCCAGGAACCTCA
This sequence comes from Dermolepida albohirtum, assembly GCA_031893035.1. Lineage (NCBI taxonomy): Eukaryota > Metazoa > Arthropoda > Insecta > Coleoptera > Scarabaeidae > Dermolepida > Dermolepida albohirtum. The sequence continues at coordinate 123,312 of JAVIWB010002540.1, forward strand.
ATTCGGCGTCGTGGACAAGAATTGCAAATTTCAAGAAGCTCTCTACAGCGTATACTCACTAAAGATCTGTCTCTCCATGCTTACAAAATTCAATTAACACAACAACTGAAGCCTAATGACCATGTACAGCGAAGAGAATTCGTTGAATGGATTATTAAACATCAACAAATGGATGCTGATTTTTCGAGCAAAATCATCCTAAGCGATGAAGCACATTTTCTTCACCTTAATGGCTTTGTTACTCGCCAAAATTGCCCCTTTTGGGGTTCTGAGAACCCACATGTGATTGTCGAAAAACAAATGCATCCACAACGTGTCACTGTTTGGTGTGGATTTTGAGCTGGAGGTATAATTGGACCATACTTTTTGAAAATGAGGCTGGTCAAGCTGTGACTGTTACTGGTGCTCGATATCGCGACATGATAACATAGTTCTTTCTGCCGAAACTGGATGATATTGATGTGGCCAATATGTGGTTTCAACAAGACGGCGCCAAATGCCATACAGCCCGTGAACAATACAATTACTGTATGAGACATTTCCAGGTTGTGTAATCTCTCGTTTCGGTGATCAGAATTGCCCTTCTAGATCGTTTGATTTAACACTATTCGATTTCTTTTTATGGGGTTATTTGAAATCACAGGTCTATGTCAACAAGCCCACAACCACCCGTGCATTAAATGAGGAGATTCAACGCTGCATCAACGAAATTCCTCGACTTTGTCTTTTGCATTTCCTAAAAAAGATTTGATAGAGTTAGTGGACCGAAATGTGACTGAAATCCACCCTCTTTAAAACCCTATCTAAATGTTTCGTCAAACAGCGAAATGGTAAACATACAAACTGCTTGTCCCGATTGCTTTGAGGTGACAGACATGTGGTATCCCGGATTGTTTTTCTTATGTTAGCTTTCTTAATTAATCCATTGATTATTTCCGAATCAAAACCATTGTATCTCGTGATGTTTTTAATAAAATTATAGTTCTCTTTCATATCTCCCTTGTTAGTGGAAAATTAAGCAATCGATTGATAAGAAAGCTAAACGGAACCATCTTTCGTTGCATGCTATGTATGCTAAGTATGAATAATATTAGATTCTCGGCTCTCCGCGATATTGGACAGAAGTTCTCGAAAGAATCGGCGTCTTGACGTTTCGCTGACATCTCAATCATCTTCTTCAGGAGTTGTTTCGTAGTGAAGCTTCAGGTTGACGAATCACTGGGAAATAACTCCTGAAGAAGATGATTGATAAATCATCATCGAAACATCGCGACACCGTTTCTCTCTTTCGACAACTTCTATCCAACATCGCGGAGAGCCCAAGAATGTAATATTACTCATATATATATATATATATATAAATTATTGTTCACAATTATAAATAAATAACTGTAAAAGACATTGAAGGTTGAAGAAAATAAATAACTTGAAAAAGGAGGATCCCTCCTCCAAAACGTCGTTAACATAAATTAAATGTTTTATTGACTCAGCGGTCGAAATTACCAATAAAAAAGAGTAAAGATTATAACCAAAACAAGACGACCAACAATTTAAAAAAGAAAAGAATACGCTAAAAAGGAAGTGTACGACGTTCGATGCTAGAATATTTAGAAAATTCTTTTCTAGTTGTATATAATGTTTTCATATTGTTATCAGAAGTTTTTAAAGTCTTTTAACGATGTTAAATGGAGGTAAATATGTTTCATCAAAGCCTGATGTTTACATTTGATAATATTTAACATTCACGGTGTGTACGAATACTTTTGTAACGAACTGTATATATATATATATATATATATATATATATATATATATATATATATATATATATATATATATATGTCTGTGTGTTTATAAAATATAGTCAAATTATAAATTAAATAATATCAAATATATGTAAATATAAAAACAAAAATATAACAACACAGCATGATTTAAGGTAAACTCCTTATAATATAAGATCAAGCACGTTACACACTACTACAAATTACCTCTCGAACCTTAAAGAAAACGCACATTTCCTGCAATCCTCTTCACGAATTCAAAATTGGCACATCCTTGGTATTTATTTGATTATTAACCATTACTCGTTTTTGGGCGCCATAATAATTTTATTTGTGCATAGTATTAATTCTAAAGACCATTAATTGACCATGAGATCGTGTGTTAACATTGACCCAGATAAAGGTGAATAATAATTTCAATAAACAAAAAAAAGCACCTGCTAAATCTGTTTAAAAAAATCTAAACAACTTCTATTATGTTTGTGTCGAACTGTTTGTAATAAAATCAAATAGAGCAGTAAACTGTTATGAGGAAAAGAACGTATAAAAGTCGGAAAAGGTGTGACTATTTGAGGCTGAATAATAATTATTTTGCAGACTATACTTTGGATTAATTAGTGATGAAACAATGAAGGTCGTGCGATCATAAACATTCTGACAAACGTAGTATCAACAAGTTAATATATCTTTAATAGCTTCGCTAAGGACTCAAATCTAATATAATAATTAGAAAACATGTGAGCAATAAATAAAAATAAACATAAACAAAACTGAATAAACAGGGGATACGATTTAAAAGCATATAATTCCAATGAGGAAATGGAAAACGATCGCTTAAATCGACAAGCCCAGTTCAGCAAGGTCGTCTATAAAAATAGAAAACAAAACTGGTCCGAGGTTTGACCCATGCGAACTCTAGATGTTGAGCGAGAAAGTTGAGATTTATTACCTTTGTAGTAAACTTAGTTTTCTCTATAAGATAAATAGAATTGAAATAACAAGACAAATGACTGTGAGAAACCAATTTTAGCAAGCTTGTGTAGTAGTATTAAGTGGTCTCTCTGATCAAACACTTTGGAGAAGTCAGTAAAAATTGCGCCTGCTTGAATACGATTATCAATCAGATAAAAATTGACTAAATATTGTTAAGTTTACGACTGTGGTTCACTGAATAACAAAACTTTGATATGTGGATGGCAGAGATTTGATTTGCGAGAAAATGTTGGAAAGGCAACTTTTAAAAGGCTTTGGTGAAGTTGTTTACTATTGTGATTGGACTATAAATCTCAAGGCAACCTAGACATCACATTTCTTCTATACAGCTATCATTCTACCAATTTTCATCGGGATAAGTACACGAACGAAGTGTAAGATTATAGCTGATATAAGAGAGCAGCAAGAACGCCGGTGCAATCATATGCAAGATACTACCTGGGCTTCCGGGGTGGAACCGCGTCACTGGTATAACTGCCGACGTTTCGTACCCACTCGTATGGGACATCTTCAGGGATCAACTAGTGCTGCTGTCTGTCGCATTGAAACTGAAACCAGCGGTTCCAGCCCGGAAGCCCAGATAGTATGGACCGCGGAAGTTTACGTACCAGGTCATAAGCAAGATGTTTTGGATATGATTATTACCCATAGTATCGGAATTCTTAAGGTTTTTCTAATGCAAGAAAAACATCTGATTCTCGAACAAGCGGTACATTAATTAAGCTACAACTAAAACAATTTTGGGTGACAATAGCAGACGTTGAGAGAGTCTGAGTAAGGGTAGATAGATTGGAAAACATGTCATTTATAATAGATTGTAGTTGAATAAGATCACCATTCGTGTTTTTCGGGGATTGGGTAATCCATTATTGTTCTTTTTTACTACGTATGGAAGCCCAGTATAACTTAGGATTATATTTTATAGAATCCCGTTCTCTGTTTAAGTAATTATTGTTCAGTATTTTCTTTCTTTTTCGTCACAATGAATTGTACATTTCTAGAAATTCTTTAGAAAGCGTTTCCTCATATTTTAAGGGATGCCTTGTTTTCAACTTCAAGTCGTTTTTATGTTCTTTAATAAACTATATTGGAAAACATTTAAACAAATACGTTTCAACGGTACAAATAAAGTAATCATATATTTCAGCACAGAAATTATTATACGTCAATTCAGCATTACTAGACGCAGTTAGAAATAATCAATCTGTATTCGATAATCCCTTATATAAATTGACAGTTAACATTATAATTAACTATAAGAAATTATAAGTTTGAAATACTACGATTACTTAAATCAATAAAGAAATTTATAGTAGGATGTTTCAAATCTTCATCCAATATCGGTGCACTCTCACGTGAGCCATATACACAATCTGTTTCAGAGAAAACAGAACTTTTTCGAAATAAAAACAAAAGCTCATTATTTTGGTAAAATTCATTTATTTTATTCAAAGTAGTCGCCTTCGGCTTCAATACAACTTTTTGCACGGTCAATTAACATGTCGAATGAATTTTTAAGTTCATCTTTGGAGATGTGCTTCAAGATCGCTGTCGACGCCTTTTTAATGGCTTCGACGTCGGTATAATGCTGCCCTTTAATCGACAAATGTAGCTTGGAGAATAGATAGAAATCACAGAGGGCCAAATTCGGTGAATATGGTGAATGGTTGATGGTTAAAATGCAATTTGTAGTTAGAAAATAAGTAATAAGTGTCGAGCGATGAGATTGTGTATTATCATGTAACAAACGCCAGCTACCATTTTCAGGATATCGAGGGCGCACACGACGAATACGCGCCAAAAGACGCTTCGTAACACCAAAATAATATACCGCATTAACTGTTTGACTAATTGGTATAAACTCTTTATGCACTATACCTTTCGAATCATAAAAATAAATCAACATTGTCTTCACTTTTGACTTCTACAAAAGACTTTTTTCGGTCTTTCTTCGCTTGGATGATTCCATTCAGAGATTCGACGCTTGGTCTCTGGATCATATTGAAAACACCACGTCTCATCGCCAATTACAATAGAATACCTGAAGTTTTCGTCTTTTTTTAAGTCTTTATTCAAATCTGTATAATGTTGAATTCAGTTAACTTGTGTGGTACAAACCTTGCACAAATCTTTCTCAGTACTAAGTACTGTCAAAATGCGACGAATTGAATCTTTGGATATATATAATTCCATTTCCACGTATCGCAATGAAGATTTCGGCTCATTTCTGATAAATTCAGATAGAAGTTCGATATTACTTCCCGTAACCAAAGATGTTTTTGCACCAGGACGTTCGTTGTCATTTATGTCCGCACGACCGTCTTTAAATTGTTATATATCGTTTTTGACTTCTCTAAACGGTTTTTTTTCAGTCTTTCTTCGCTTGGATGCTTCCATTCAGAGCTTTGGCGAGAATTACTGATTTAGGAAAATTACTATTTTAAAAGAGTTCGGTTTTCTCTGCGACAGACTGTATTTGATATTTATTTTTAAATCTAGAATGCGTTGTTTATGATTGACAATTGTATTAATTAGTGCTAGATCGACGAAGGTAGTTGAGATTTTGAATCATCCATATTGCGATTATTAATGTGCGTAGCGTTAAAAGTTTTATTTCTAACACTCTCTTGTTTTGATTTCCCAATTTTTTCTATCGTCACGACATTTTGCCATTAACCATATTTCTCCGAGATGTAATCCATTTATTAAATAATAATTATACCACAATAGTATTCGTTTTAACATTACGTAAGTAATTGTAAAGTTTGTGGCTTTGCCTAGATACAAATTCATAATTTATTGTTGAAAAAAATAGCGATCCGGGATATAGAGGGAGTCACTCGTATTGACGAGTTGTAAAGCAATACTTATATAGTATATGTAGATGTATTTAAGTACTTTGCAGTGCATTATCAAGCAGTAAACTTTTGCACTTACATCGTTATAAATCTACTATACAATTAAATACATAAAACAAACTACACGCGCGTTGCATTTGTAATCGCACATTAAAGAAAAAATAATAGAAACAGTGGTTTTTAGTTGTGAAAATTAAAAATTTCGGACGTTCAATTTTCGGTGGTTTTAAACTTTTTCTTTTGTCGTTTATAATAGTGTGGACATGCCCTAATTTTGTCCAAATTCTCAATTGTAAATAGCCATATTTTTCCAGAAATATGTGGAAGTTTCTGAAAAGTAAATTGAGTAAGTTCTTTTCATTATTATATAGTAACTGTATTCTGTGTAAAAATGTAATTTTTGTAAAAAAAATATAGAAATTCTTGAAAAAAATCTTATATAATTTACCCAAATCAAAATCTTTCTTTTGTATCACAGATTAAATCAAAAACAACACTCTTATTTTATTGTTTTAAAATTGATAGTAGTGTTTATCTTTTAGATTGCATTAGCAGGACAACAAAACGTAATGAAACAATTAATTTATTGATAATAAATCTTTTAAACACATTTTAATGAAAACGGTTTCCATGAAACGTTTTTCATGCATTAAAACAACATTAAACTTTACATCTTATTTGTACATTACATAAAACATTAAGTAATAAGTACATTTTTATATTTCATATTAAAAGCAATACAAAATAATTACTATGAAATAGAAACATAATTAGTCTGTGTGATAATTGGTTTATTACAAAATTAAATAAAGTATCATATATCTGGTTCTGGGTTTCCGGGCTGGAACCGCGTCACTAATATATCTGCCGATGTTTCGTACCCATTTGTATGGGACAGCCCGGAAACCCAGAACCAGATAGCATGGACCACGACCGCGGAAGTCTACGTACCAAATTAAAGTATCATATAGTTATCCAATGGGTCTCGATATATACAAATAAATATACTTTAGCGACCGATGTTTCGTCGCAACTTCTATGGGACATCTTCAAAACTTAACAGTGGCGCTGAAACTCAATTTGAGCTCTGAAACTAAGTTTCAGCTCTGAAACTAAGTTTCAGCACTGAAACTTAATTTCAGAACTTAGTTTCAAAGTTTCAGTGCGACTGTTAAACCCTGAAGATGTCCCATACAAGTGGTGACGAAACATCGGTGCCATTATTGTGGAAGACGCGGTTCCAGCCTGAAAGCCAAGATGAAGAAAATATGGACAACAATCGTGGAAGTCTTCGAGTCAGACAAATAAATATAATTGGATCGCGAGTTTCGTAGTTAGTATGGGATTTTCGCAGGGATTTGTTTTGTGGCCAGCGTCTTTTTAATACACAATAAGTCACAAAAGTATTCGTACGCCCTGTGGATATCGAATATCGTCAATTGTGAACATCTGGCTATGCTAAAGCATATTTGCTTCCGTTTAATAACGTTGAAAAACTGAAAAACCTATAATAACAATATGAAAACCGTTATTTACAACAAAAAAATGTTACAAGAATTTTCGTATACTTAAGATACTTTCTTTATTGTAAGCCATAAATTTTTTCTTTCTAAATTGATTATAATTTATATTTGTGAGAAATAAGTATATGATGCTTTTACAAAGATGCCTTGTAAAAGTGAATATATGCCTGGCAATATTCGCCAGTTAACAGCACAACACGAAGAGACAAAGATGCGCAGACTAAATAGTCAAATTTTATTATTATACAGTTCAGATTGAAAAAAAATATTGAAAATATCCTGAGCTGTTGAAATTCCACCAAGAAATAGGCATCGAAGGATTCTACATGAGAACGATCAGGGAAGTGTTACAAGCGCAATAAGTTAAAGTCCATGCAACACTGAGGATAGCCACACAGATGGAATTTGATACTGAAAGAATGTATATTAAGAAAACATAAAGAAAATATCTAGAAAAACTGGTTCAAATACTCTTTTATTTTTTAATGTAAATACTTATTTTCCAGTAACAAATTCCATCTGTACAACTATTCTCAGTGACTTATCTATGAATTTTAACTTATTTCACTTGTAATAGTTCTCTGATCGTGCTCATTTAGAATCCTTGGAGACTGTGGTTAATGGAACTAATCAAAAAAGGAAAAAAAAACATTACCACAGCAATGTTCGTACTCTACATACGTATTTCGACAACTTAGTCGTCGAAACTTAATTTATTGCAATTGTAATAGTTCTCCAATCGTGCTCATTTAGATTCTTTGGAAACTGTGGCTAATGGAACTAATCAAAAAAGGCAAAAACACCCTTACCACAGCAATATTCGTACTTTGTATATGTATTACGACGACTAAGTTGTCATCATCAGCAGACTACTTATCACAGTGTCCCACCTCGATCCGCAGTAATGTTCACACAGAAAAAAATTCCGCACCCTCATTCCAACGGAAACACACACTCAAGAGAATGTTTGTTTAGCTGTTATTCAACCAGCTAAATGGTCGTCACAAGGAAACTAGTAAACGTAGTGATTTAAAATTTGACTGTTGACATTGTTAGGAAAACAATTTGCAAATGTACCACAAAAACAGTCCGCAACTACGTCATCCATCTGTCATTCCACAAAGTTTTCAGTCTACCCTCGTAGAATTCGTAACAGCCATCTTATTGTTACTTCAGACATGCTCCTTTATAAACGTTAAAAGAATCATTCAAATGTTAATAACACTCTGTTTACAACGCGTTTCGAAGAATTCACCTCTCTTCAGGTAAAATTGGGTTATTAATTATTACGATTCACTGTGGGTTTATCATAGATTTTCGATAAAGAAAAATGATAGAAAAAGCATGTTCCTTTATGTTAATTCTTTCGTTGTTTGAAAACGATTATTTCTTGTAACTAGATTCCCAAATCAAACAGTCAATTCTCCAAAATACGCATTGTAAATTGATTATAACTTACCTGTTTGACAATGAATATTTTGCAAATGGAAAAATAATACTTTAATAATTTAAAAGAAAACTCTACCCTATATTTATATCAAACTGAAACAATTTGAATGTCTACACGTGCATTTCTACTTACGTATGTACAATATCATGAAAGATAATACGTTTTGAATATCGAACTGATCCAATTTCAAAATGACCCAGTTTCTAATCAAATCGTAAGAAAGGAATAATTGTACTTAATTTTTATTTTTTTTTATTTAAAATAAAGATGTAAAACATAGAAGAGATCGAATTGAGCTCAAAATAAATGAAATCAAAACTCAAATATATGTATATAGATTGATTAATACCTGGTGACTTACGCCATAGACACAGTCCTTTAATAACTTTACTGGATTTACATTAAATTTGACAATACAATAACATAGGGAAAACTTTCATTTTTGCGAGTACATAGTAGGACTGCAGCACTTCCGGTGATTCCGGAAGTAACATAAATTTTAAAAATTAAAACGAATTTAATTATTATTACATAATTTTAATCTAAATGATATACTGCATCTAATAGTTGATTATTTTTCAATTTTCATTACTATAGTTACGAAGGAATTAATCGTTTATCTTTGAATCATCTAAAATTGTTTAAAAGTAAAACTAAAAAAAATGCAAACATGTCAATTGTGTATTTTCTGCAACAAACAGAATTTTTTTGCGAACAGTGAATTTTTTTAAAATTTGCGTCTTACTGGGAAGGCTGTGTGGGGGTGATTATAAATTTAATAATAGTTCTTGTATATTCTAACGTAGGAAAATACTTTATAAATATATTTACACCAGTCGCAATTAACAATCCACCTTTGCCATGCATCTTCGCGTTACTGACATGATACAAGCTATCGGCAATGCCTGCACACGTTTATTTTCCCATCAGTTCCTGTCGCTGGTTACCCGGAGGCTTGGTCAACCTTAACTGCGAGGGATAAAGCATATTAAGTAAAATGATTTTTAAAACACAAACAATAGAAGACGCTAATTACATAACACGCGAGCAAGGAATAATAAAAGTCAACAGATATAGAAAATTACATTTAAATTATTGCAAACGTAACTGATTATTTGAGTAAAAAAAGTATAAAAGCATTGTAGTAATAATAAAAACGAAGAGAAGTTTATTAGAATTGAAAAAAAAGTAGTCTTGGCTCAGAAAGTGAAACTAAATACTTCCATTCTTTAGTGAAAAAGCATTAACTTCTTCACTACTTCAAACGTCTCGCCTAATGAATAACTAAGTTACATCACGTTGCGTGTATAGATGAACACTTTTATACTGACAAAATTGTTATATTAACATTTAAATTTATTCCCGTATGATCACCTATGAGATTTTGCCAATATAAAAGTGTTCGTCTAGACACGCATTGTGATAACATAGTTATCCATGACGCGAGACGAATGCGCATTTCGTCTTTCATTCGTTCGAACGCGAAAGGGAGGTAATGTTTTTTCGTCCTCTGTTATATCGCAAAACAATACGACAACCTATACCAAGGATAAATTTATTAATAATATCGTAGTTTATCTAATGAGGGTTGATAACCCGAAACGCGTCGTAAACGAGGTGTTATTAACATTGGCGTTTATTCTCATATGATCGCTTCTATTCTTTGTTTAAATTTAATACAAAAATTTCGTTTTTTTCTTTCTAAAAGATATATTTCATTTAATTTAATTGGTTTTTGAAGAATATTAATTGAAAAAGGCAAATAAAATCTTCTACAACAGTATTCGTATTCTGTATACTTATTTCGACAACTAAGTTGTCATTATCAGCACAGTGTCGTACTTGAATCCGCGGTAAAACTCGTACTTAAATAAGTCCGTATCAGACAGTAACCGTCAAAATTCAAACACACAGAGTGTATTTGTCGAGGTGCGTATACGGAATACGAATATTATTGTGGAAAAGGGTTTTATTTGCATTTTTTGATTAATTCAATCAACCAGTTTCCATTAAAATTTACCTTTAAGAAAAATATAGTTAGCCATGGATGTGAATAGTTCGAACTAGTATACTTGTCAACTTGGTAAGTAGTAAGAAAGAATTATAAAAAAACGAAGATACAATCGCATAATTTGCACTTGTTTTCAACCACTTTAAACTGAACAATTCTAATTTTAACATGTTTTTATATCGTATATGCAATGCAAAAAGTTTTGAAAAAATTTCTGTTCTTCGCACGGGATTCGAACCTGTAATCTCATTCTCTCCGGAACTGTGTCATCACAGTGCGCCCTAATGTGTAAATTGGATTATGGAAAGTTGTTAAATGAAAACCCAGGCTACATTAACAATTACATATAAATATGCGCTTTCTTTTCTGATGTGAAATTGAAAAATTCTTTTTTTAAATTTTTAACTTAACATCGTAACAAAAAGCACAACATATTTATATATGATTAATAACCTACCATGGGTTTTCATTTAATGTTGCCATGAAGCAATTTATGGCACATTAAAAATACTCGAATTCACCGTATCCGTGGTCTACTTGTGATGGCACACTCTTGTAGAGAACGAGATCGCGGGTTCGACTCCTGTGTGATGATATAATTTTATTACAAAATTTTAAAAAATTCCGAAACAAAAATAAATTTAAAAAGACAAATTTACAATAGATTTTCAAATTTATTTTGAAAAAAAAACGAAATTCCTTCTGTCTATATAAATAAAAGCAGTACTAGACGTCGGTGGATTCAAAAAATAATTCTTTATAAATATGTATCAGTCATGACCTCATGACGTTGTACTTTAAAAAAAAATGGGTTTTCGTAAAAAAAACTGTAATTGCACACTTTGATCAATTCTAGTAGTTACAGAAAACACACAATTATCATTTTTTTTAGTATTACGAGACTATATTTAGCATATTTTAAATGGTTCACGGCTATCTAGATTCCACGCTAAAAAAATAATTTTTTCGTAACCATAGTAACACATTATTTGATACAAAATGTAACACAGATTCAAATTATTAGGTGCGCAACTATGTAAATTCTCGCTGTTTTTTTTTTTTTTTTTGATGAAAATGCAACTTTATTGTGAAAAAATGTGTACAAATGAATCATCGCCCATCGCTAGCGACAACTTTTTCCCATCTTTCTGGCAGAGCTCGAATACCGTCGCGGTAGAATTGTTCGTCTTTTGAGGCTATCCACGAATCAAGCCATTTTGAGATGTCTTCATATGAGCGGAACTGCTGATTAGCCAGACTATGTGCCATCGAACGGAACAAGTAATAATCGGACGGCGCAATATCTGGGGAATATGGCGGGTGGGGTAGGACCTCCCATTTGAGCATTTCTAAGTAGGTTTTAACGGGTTTGGCAATGTGAGGTCGAGCGTTATCATGCTGTAGAATCACTTTTTCCTGCCTTTGCTCGTATTGTATCCACTTTTCGCGCAGTGCTCGGCTCAATCGCATCAATTGAGTTCGATACCATTCCCCAGTGATGGTTTCGTTCGATTTCAACAGCTCATAATAAATAACACCGCCCTGGTCCCACCAAATACACAGCAAAACCTTCGCAGCGTGAATATTCGGCCGAACCGACGACGTAGAAGCACGACCGGGCAGTTCCCATGATTTTGTTCTCTTTGGGTTGCTGTAATGAATCCATTTTTCATCACCCGTAACGATGCGATGAAGAAAACCCTTCCTTTTTTGCCGCTGGGGCAGTCGTTGACAGGCGAAAAAACGATGCTCAACGTCTCTTGGCTTCAAATCCCAAAACCCAAATTCCTTGTTTTTGAATCATTCCCAACGCATGCAATCGCTGGCAAATGGCTTGGCGGGTAACTCCTAATACTGAAGCAAGCTCTTTTTGCGTTTGGCACAGATCCTCATCGAGCAATGCCTCCAATTCAGCGTCTTCGAAGGTTTTTGGTCTTCCTTCACGCGAACGGTCGTCAACATCGAAATCATCGTCTTTGAAGCGACGGAACCAATCACGGTACGTTCTTTCACTTAGAGCAGCATCTCTGTAAACTTATTGGAGTTCTCAATGCGCTTCAGCCGCCGTTTTCTTCGAATGAAAGAAGAAAAGCAACACTTCCCGCAAAGGACGATTATTTGGCACAAAATCAGATATTTTCACACAACCAAAAGTATATGACGCAAAAACAAAATCACTAATGTGTCAAAGCGGTTTGTTTACCAAATGTCTAAGCTTGGTTTATGACGTGTTGGTTATGTCACAATCGACCAGCACTTACTACTGGAGCCATCTCTTGAAAAACAGCGAGAACTTAGTTGCGCACCTAATATATATTCGTACATTAATATAGAATATAATATAGAAACGTACCCTAATATATTCTTAAAAAAATGGCAATTTTCCGATATCATTCAATTATCAAATTTAATTAAAAACAATTCATAAATAGATCAATTTAATTGGTGTACCAATTGTGTGGACTACCCTGTATAAATTGGTATTATTCTTTTTAAATTTTTTACTCCATAAAATATTAAATGTGTTCTGTTATATGCGCTAGTTACCATTAGTAGACATTCCATATTTATCTGAACTATTCAAATACAAACTAATGCAAACAGGAAAATCGCTCGTTTACGCGATTTTCAAGGTAGTCGGGAAGCTCCAGCAATTCATATTTAATCTATTTCAAACAAAACGTCATCAAAAATAATCGTTAAGTAATTAATATCAGTGTTTTTACTTTTTTTTTACTGTTGCAGCCGATAACTTTGTTTTTATTAAAAATATTATGTTTTTAATCGATTAAGACGTCAAATATTGTTATCAAACACTTGATATGGAATAGTTCTTTCTTGCGTTTAATATAAATATGTATCTAATCTTATTTGCTTTTGTGTTAATATGAAAAATTACGATTAATATTTTTTTCCCTTGTACTTATTAATCACAAAGGAAAATACTATTAGATTCAAATTTATTACCCTAATAGATATTTTCCGTGACCTTCACGTCAAAGTTGCATTTCAATTTCTCAATGACTGTATTCATTTAGGGCGTGAAAATAGTCGTACTTAAATTTTAGTAAAACTAGCTAAACGTTTCTGGTCAAGCAATACTGACCTTTCGAATGGTACATTCGGGTAAAAAGGTGTCAAATTAAAACACAAAAACATGAAAAGGATAAAGTTTTGTAGATTGACGTAACTTCTAAATAAATAAATTATTTTAACCTGTTGCAGTAAAGTGACAGGGGAAGAGTAGTTCTTAACTTCGTTCTAAAGCGTTCTTTACAGATATCATACGAGGTGTGGCAATTAAGTAACAAGACTGTGTGTAAGAAATGTTATTTATTGCAAATAAACTTATATTTAACTTTTATCCCCTTCAACTTAAATGACGAAAGAAACGCAGAAAGACTTCGTCACGATCTTTCCGACGACTCAATAGTATAAACGGCAGCATAAGGCTTTCATATATAATAATAATAATAATAGTTTATTTCCAAAAAGAAAAGAAAGAAGTATATAAATTTAACCTTACAATAAGTCAAAAATACAATTTCCATAATTTTACTTTCCCTCTTCCCCCCCTGAAAATCACAGGGTGCATATCAACTTCAAACAAAGTTGTTCTTCCTATGGCACCCTGAGACTAACAACAAATTGACAAAAAGAAAATGCCTAGAAACTAACTTAACCTAAAATTCTGTAAGTAAATATAAATAATATATAGAAAAATAAAAAAAAAAAAACACTTTTCAATGATACACAACAAATTGAACTCAAATAATTAAGTCAAGATGAAGCGAAGACAACACACAGCTATCTGGACAACAACTCCTGCTTCAAGAGAAATCTAAAACGTGGCAGGGAGAAGCACTTAAATTTACTAGGCACAGCATTGTAGACCTTAGCAATCTGATACGAATACGAGCGCTCATATAATGCCGTTCGATGCACAGGCGGAGTGAGTGTGCCCCTAAATCTCAAATTTAATGTGTGCACATCCGTTCTAAATGTAATTTTATTATATAAGTACGCAGGCCGCCCACACATCACGATTCTATGAAACAGAGTGGCCATCTGCAAGGTTCGTCTGTCTCTCATATTTAACCATCCAGCCACACTCAATTTGTGCGTGATGTGGTCAAATTTCTTTACACCGAATATCAATCTGAGACAAGAATTCTGGACTCTCTGAATACGTGAGACAGAATTAGCATTTAAACATGGACCATACAACTCACAGCCAAACGAAAAATGCGACAACACCAACGAGTCGCACAGGCTACGCTTGGTGTCAATCCCAAGACATGGTTGAAAAACTTTCGGGACGTCCGTAACCATTTCTTAATAATTTGTCACACACGTGTCTGACTTTTTTGAATAGTATTTTAGTTTCTGTTACACGTATAAAGTCTCCGACATCTAATGAAAGTTATAATCCCAAAACTCACATCTCGCAACTACAACAAACAACTATTTAAACTAAATAATATGAAGCACTAGCTTCTAAAGCGACTACTTGGTACACTAAGATTAGATACTTGTATTGTTAAATATATAATAGTGCTACAAAGTATCTTTTATTGTAAAATTAAATTCATCCTTTAATTCATTTTCTTCATCAATAATACGTTTTTTTCCCTTCCCTATCTATACACCGCTGTATACGTGTCTTTCATTTTTCAAAACAATGCTGTAGTTTATCAATTGTCAGCTTCTTCAACAGCTCTGTCGTTTTTGCTTTTATACATTCAACAAACTGAAAATGTGTTCCCTTTAATACATTTTCACTTCTGGGAACATGTAGAAGTCACATGGTGCGAGATCTGGTAAATACAGAGGATGATCAAGCACAGCAATGCGCTTGTCATCTAAAAACTGCTTCACAGAGAGGACATTGCAACCTGGTGAGTTGTCCTGGTGCAGAATCCACTAATCGTTCTTCCACAAATCCAGTCTTTTCTTTCTTACTCTTTCTCTCAGCTTGGTTAGGATTTCTTTGTAGTATTTTCGATTAACGGTTTGACTCTCAGGCACACAGCCATGATAACGTCCTTGATATCGAAAAAAACGATCAGCATTGCCTTTAGATTTGACTTGCTCATTCATGCTTTTTTCTGTCTTGGCTGTCTGATATGAATGATGTAAAATAAATTGTGTATATTTAATAAGAAAAGTCACGAAGTTAAATTTGAAAAAGCAATAACGTGTTATAATCAAAAGTTTGCAACCAGTGATGGTACGGCTAGTGTTAAAGGTTTAAGTGATTCCATTGTACAAACTACGACAGCAACAATAGATTTTTTTATTTTCCAATTCCAGTTTAAGTTTATGTTCAATAAATCTCTCGAGCAGATGGTACAAAATTTCGTAACGTTCTTGAATTAGATGATTTACAATTTTCGCATTTCCAGAATGAATAAAATGATCGTTATCTAATAAACGAAACGGTAGATTGCACGCCATCAGCGTTGATCATAAACCGAATATGAAATTGCTCATTCAATCATACGTCAGTTTTTTGTTGTACCGTCCACTATCCACGTATTTTTCGCAGCCATGTTGTATCCATTAAATAAGCGGTCCATCGCAAAGTAAGCATTTGACTTTTACGCTTGCGCCATCGTACATTAAAACTGAAAATTCATAAATAAACCAATTTATTGTGTCAGATAATGGGCAATTTGTCGATCTACGTAACCGCAATATAATTCTATACAACGTACAAAACTCCGTAATGCAAATGATAACCTCCGAATGAAAACGCTCATTGCATTCTATACATACACATCAGCGACGAAATCATTCTATGTTCACGGCGTACTCTAAATTTATCACCTTATAAAATTGTTCGCCTGTAATGGTAGGCTCTTAAGGGAAGCTTTCCGAACAACGGCAAAAGGTTACCGAAGAAACGGTGATTGATCTTTTTTTATATTAACAAAGATTGAATGAAAGAGATAGAAAAAATACGCCAACATCAAGCAAAACACAATGAAAGAATAGTAATGTAAGATATTAAAAGAATTGTATTACTTTGCCTTAATTTTTTTTAAACGTAAAACGAATTTAGATTACAGGTTGGTAAAAAAGTTTTGAAAGCAAAAATGAAACAATGTGAATTTTTAAATGAAATTAGTTTTTTTATTCAATGTAATCTCCCTCAACTTCAATACATTTATTCCAATGATCCTTCAATAATTTGATACCATCTCTGTAATGATTTTCTGGAAGTTCTGCAAAATACTGTTCCACGGCTGAAATAGCTTCTTCATTCGATGAAAAACGCTTTCCACGAACGAATTGTTTCAAGTTTCTGAAGAGGTAGTAATCACTCGGAGCCAAATTTGGTGAATACGGTGGTTGTTCAAGCAAATCGTATTTTAATTCATTCAATTTAGCCATCGTCAAAACACTTTTGTGTGAAGGCGCATTGTTTCGATGAAATATTATTTTTTTTTCGCTAAACCAGGTTTTTTTTCACGAATTTTTGCATCCAGTTGATCTAAAAGGTTACAATAATACTCTGAGTTAATTGTTTTACCTTTTTCAAGATAATCAATCGATAAAATTCCTTTTGCATCCCAAAACACTGATGCCATAACTTTTTTGCCGATCGTCCTGACTTTACCTCTTTTGAAGTTGAACAACCAACCGTAGTCCACTGTAATCGTTCTTGTTTCAATTTAGGATCATGGTGGTAGATCCAAGTCTCATCCATAGTTATAAATCGACGTAAGAAATCGGTTTTATTCCGCTTGAAACACGCCAAGTTACGCTGAGAAATTTGTTTTCGATCCAGTTTTTGTTGAATTGTTAACGAATGCGGCACTAACTTTCCAAACAGCTTTTTCATATGTAATTCTTCATGTAAAATATGGAGTACTCGTTTGTCTTAGATGCCTATGGTATTAGCAATTTCACGCTTAGTCAAATTCGGATCTTCACTAACCATATTATGTACTTGCTCAACGATTTCGGCTGTTGTTGCAGTTTCTGGTCGTCCACTACGTGGTTCATCTTCAACGCTTGTACGACTACGTTTGAACTCTAAAACCCATCGATGTACTGTTGGAAATGAAGGAGCGCATTCCTTTAACACGTTCACCATTTTTGTATGAATCTCTGTTGCTGATAAACCTTCCAAAACAAAGAATTTTATCACAGCGCGATATTCAGTTTTTTCCATTGTTAAAAAATACACCGACACGTCTAATTCAAATGGACTGCTAACAATGAATGAATTGACAGATCGAGATAAAATTTTTAGAGTGTGTTCATATGACACATGGAATATTAAAATGACGTATGAATTTTGATTCCTCTAGGTGTCAGTTTCAAAACTTTTCTACCAACCTGTAAACATGCGATAAAATAATTTTAATATAAAGAATAGTCTTACGTTCTTTGATGTATCTGATTTAGAGCATGTCTAAAAAAAAAATAAAAACATTTTGTTAGAAAAGAAATTTAAATTTCGTTCAAGTCCCACGTTCCGTATACACGTACATGTAGCATGTAATTGTATATTTTACACAAGTACAAACATCTAATTTTACATAAATATTATGAGGGTCTACAATTTCAAACCATTCACGTAAGAGTCATTACGTTCATTTAGAAATTCTTTAGGTACTTTTCTTGCTTATACCTTTTAATCACAAATTATTCTACTTATTACAATGTATAGAAACGCTTCAGCATTTCCCAATATCTGTAATTGGTTTAATGCAAAATATGCAGGCTTACAGAGTTTCTATTGTTTCTAATTTAAATACGCATTCCGTATTTACGAAATTCTTTTCATAATAACTTAAAAAGAAAAGCAATAAAGAACCTTTGTTTATTATTTTCTTAAAAATAGGTGTTCAGGTGAGTTACGTGTACGCGTTCCAATTATGTAATTGTTAATTATGTAATGCTTTTCCACACAGGTTATCCGCGTATGATTTTTGACGAAATTTCCTTGCTATTGTTTAGAATGTTTCAAAAGAAGTGTTTTTTTTTATATACAGGTGCTTAAATATAAACTTTGTAACGTACTAAGACATACTGAATACGATATACATCTGATGAACTGTTTTCTTTTCAGTGGAATTGTATAAATGATTCCAAAAAAAGATTTAGCTAAGTCATAATCGATAATTATCAACTATGGAATAAAAACAGCTACATTTCCTGACTGTTAGAAGGGTAAATAAAAAGAGTTATGTTAATTGTATTTATTTAAAATTTGCCATTTTAATATGGTACGTAGACCTCCGCGGTCGTGGTCCATACTATCTGCTTCTGGACTTCCGGGCTGGAACTACGTCACTTGTATAACTACCGACGTTTCGTACCTACTCGTATGGGACATATTCAGGTCTCAACTACTGCTACTGTCTGTCGCACTGAAACTGTTTCAGTGCAAGACATAATGAATGCCGATGTATATGTGAACGTATTACAAACTGTGCTTCTACAATACGCAGAGGAAGAAATGCCACTAAGATGGTTGTATATGCAGGATAACCATCCGAAGCATGTTTCTCGTAAAGTGAGAACATGATTTCGAGATAATAACGTTCGCGTTTTGGGTTGGCCGGCACAATCGCCAAAATTATAATATACCCCGTTGAAAGTTACTAGATGAAGTTACAAAAGACTATATCTGCTACTAAGTCGCAAAATATGAACGATCTATGGAGAATATGCCAAGCCTAATGGCAATCAATTTCAGCAGAGACATGTAGGCAACTGGTGAACACGTTGCCCCACAGGTGCCAAAAGGTGATAAACAATACAAGTCAAGCAAGTCAAGCTTCTTACGAATATTCGCCTTTTACTACCGAAAAGTTCAAACTTCGATTCGTCTGTCCACAACACATTATTCTACTGATCAATCGTCCAATTCTTATGTTCTTTAGCCCAATTTAATCGTTTTATCTTGTTTTGCTTGCGCAATAGTGGTTTTCGCAGAGCAATTCTTCCATATAAACCCGCTTGTCTTAACCGTCTCTGTACCGTGGACACACTAATTGGTTTAGCACGCGCACTATTCATTTCAGCAGCAATTTCTGGTGCTATTTTTCGTCTATCGCGTCTACTTCTCCGTATTAGATGCCGGTCATCTGCAGATGTCGTCGCTTTGCGTCGTCCAGATCTTCTTTTGTTGGAAAATGTACCACTTTCTTCAAATTTTTTAAAGTTATAATCAACGGTTCTGCGATTTAATCGTAATTCTTTTGCAATTTCGCGATTACTTTTACCCGTACGATGATAAGCAATTATCATAGCACGCACTTCAACAGATAATTCTTTCGTCGTCGGCATTGCATTAAAATATTCACAATAACTCTGTATTTCACTGTTTTCGCAACAAAAGATGAAGGATGACTGATATAAAATTTATTTTCCTTTTTGAATAACACATCCTAATATTGTAATTAGTTAGTACAATAACACAATATTGGTAATACCTTTCGGAAATGCAGGTAAAACTGTTAATGCTGTAGGGATTAGCCTATATAATATTTATGGTATTTTTCCAATTTATGACACCTTTACGATATATCATAAACAATTTAAGATTTTCGTAGAAATTCATATGGAATTACTTCCACTAATAATATTGTTGAATAATTATAATACAGATTTTTCGAAAGATAATCCGTATTTCAGGAAACACATAAAATTGGGGTGTGCTAATAAATATGACCGGTAGTGTATCTCTGTTTCTTTTGTAAAGGAAAAATCTCTTAAATTGTCAGAGTTAATGCGTATTACATATTATATAAACTGGTTCTGCATTTTTTTAGCAGGCGCTGCTATTATTTATTATTTCAGTTGGTTATTGCGCCTACTACGTTTTAATCGATTTGTATTTTTTTTTATTGTAAATGGATAACAACAGTCAAGTGGCCATACAAACATATTTTGTAGACGTAAAAAAGATATTCAATTTCAAACACCAATAATAAATAGCATGACAATTTTTTTTAAATGAAAATCATCCTGATAAATAAACCAATCGCGTTCATATCAGCTAATAAGCGCCACATCTGGTTTCTATTAAAAGTGTTTATTATCATTGGACGATTCTAAAATGAAAATTTTCACAGCGTCGCTTGCTTTTTCTTCTGCGATAACAACCTACTTTTTTCGTAAGTACTTACTTAGATTTGCACATTACCACATGTTCCATTGGCGTAAATCACTTACATCATTTCGTCCGTAGGATTTGCGAAGGAAAAAAGATATTAGAGATTTGATTTATTAACATATAAAACATTACGACGCGCCAAAAATATAGACAGTTTTCAGTGAACATCTTAACATTCTATCTACGAAGAAGCGCTTTTATATTCGCAGGCTAAGAATGGAGACGAAAGACTAGACTAGCAATAAAAATGTGTTTATTAACATCCTTCCTTTCACATTTGTTACTATTTAATATCCAAATACTTTTTAAGAGCAGCGACTCGTAATTATTATCGTTGGGAGGATCCTAGTGTTTAACAGAAGATAAATAAATGAAAGAGATTTTAAAAAACACTTATATTCTGTAACATCTAAACATAAACACAAATGACACGTAGAAATTATGCTTTAATGCAATTGTTTACTACTGAATAGTTATCAACGAAATATGTGCTCGAGTGATTTAGAACACATGCCCGGGAAACACGAGATCGTGAGTTCGAATCTCACCAAAATCAGTAAATTTTTTTAAAAATTTCTCAAGCGTATATGCGATGTAAAAAGGAACATTGTCAAATTTATTCTCTTTGTAACTTTTTTTATAGTAACATATATATAAGTAGAGCTATCACATTTGTCAGCACACCAGGTTCGTAATAAGTACATTAAGCTGAAAGTACACAATCTCTAAAGCATATGTTTCAAGTTTGAAGACGCCATGTTATTTAGTATTTGTTTGGCAGACATCACTAGTGAACGTTTTCAGTGAATTTGTAAAAATGGAGAAAATTGGTCATCGTTACTTGATGCAATACTTTTATTTGAAAGACCTCAACCCAACCGAAATAAAAGCTGAACTGGATTCTACTCTGGGTGAGTCTGCTCCTTCGTTTACAACAGTGAAATATTGGGTAGTAGAGTTTAAAACGAGGCCGTACGAGCTGCTAAGACGAGTAATGCAGTGGTCGACCTAATGAGGTGACGACACCAGAAATGGTGAAGAAAATTCACAAAGCGGTACTGGATGATCGTCGACTGAAAGTGCGCGAGCTAACAGACACAGTAGGCGTTTCAAAAAGTGCAGTACATTGCATATTATCCGAAAATTTGGACATGAGAAAGCTGTGTGCAAGATGGGTGCCGCGTTTAGTCACACTCGAGCAAAAATGGTGTCGCAAAGATGTTTCGATTGAGTGTTTAGCGAAGTTTCACAGCAACAAAGCAGAATTTTTGCGTCGTTTCATAACCATGGATGGAACGTGAGTCCATCACTTCACACTCGAGACAAAACAACAATCAAAACAACTCATTCAAAAGGGAGAACCGACTCCAAAGAAGGCGAAGACCGCTTCATCTGCAGGTAAGATCATTGCATCGGTTTTTTGGGATGCGCGTGGAATAATTTTCATGGACTATCTTGAAAAAGGAAAAACTATCAATAGCGGGTATTATGCGAACTTATTGCAACGTTTGAGCGAAGAAATCAACCAAAAACGGCCGCATTTGGCTAAAAAGAAAGTGTTGTTTCATCAAGACAATGCACCAGCTCACAAATCCGTTTTTGCAATGGCCAAAATTAATGAATTAAAGTTTGAATTGCTACCTCACGCACCCTATTCGTCAGATTTAGCCCCTTCGGATTATTTTCTGTTCCCAAACTTGAAAAAATGACTCAGTGGTCAAAGATTTTACAACGATGAAAAAGTGGTATCGACAGTTAATGGCTATTTTGAGGTTCTTATTATAAAAAGGGTATCGAACTTATTGAACATCGCTGAGGAAATGTATAGAGCTGAAAGGAGATTATGTTGAAAAATAAATATATTGCTTTCTAAACTTTTTGTGTTTTCTTTGTTAGGTCAGGTACTTCTGGAACCACTCTCGTATATACAGACTATATCGAAGTTTCAGAAGTTTGCATACATTTATTTTTTATCTATCCAAATTGAATCGTTGCATTTTTTTGAAACTTCGAATATCAACACGAAAACAAAGTACGCATTTATGTTCGTTACGCAAGTTGTCTATAAGGACGTGTTGTAAATGTTTTGAAAATCAAAGATCAGCGAAAATTGACAAAACACATTTCCGCGAATGCAAGACCCACATCTTCAAGTTGTTTATGCTTTTTTAGACATGTACTCAAATTACACTTAGAAATGTATTTTAAGAATCTCTAGCACATACATTGTTACAACTTAATATTTTGTTTAGACAAATGTAGAGTAATAAATGAACTTTAAGTACCATATGGAAGCGATACAATAACAAACAATGAGTAACAATATAGACTATATATTTTCGGTATGTTTACGAAATATATATATATCCCGAACTTTAAATTTCTAATAATATGCTTTTAATGTATTCGAAGTAACAAAGAGTATTTACATGTACGATTGCATTTGTTCCTGAATTCTGCAAAAAGAATCGAGAAAATAAGTTATAAAATCTGTTTTTGTAATATACAAGGAATACTTCAAAGTTCTAAGCATAGCAGTCCTGGTCGATAAAGCAACGATTAACGACAGGTTCATTTCTTAATATACAAGGAATACTTTTAAAGTTCGCAGCATAGTACTCCTGCTCGAAAAGCAGAACAAATGACGACAAGTTCAATTTTTAATATACAAGGAATATTTTCAAATTAAAGTTCTCAGGATAGCAATCTTGCTCATTAAAGAGAAACAAATGACTGACGACAGGTATAAACAAGTCCTAACAGGTTTTATCAACGATTGCTTTGTATTTGGTTGCAATTCTCGTTAATTTTTTGCTTTAGTTTATATATAAAATGCATTCAAATTCTAAGGTCTTTTAATTTTTGCCTCATACACGAGAGTTGAATTTAAATTACGTTTGCATTCTTTTTGAATGTGTGACACAATTGGCAGCACTGTACAGACGTACGTTCATCCTCGTTTAAGCACACCGTACATAGAGTTCGTCCAGCTGCTACTAGAATGCGAAACCTTTTCAATATTAAAATGGCGACGTTCAGACGTACAAGAATAACGTGTAATTATCCATTTTTCCACTTTACGTGATGTAATACCCATCGATATTCAGTCAATTGAGTAAGGATACGGTAATGGTGTTATGGATGTTAAAAATCTACGGAGAAGCCCAAGAAACCTCGGCAACGAACCAAAAGAATCGACAGCATTTTCACACGCATAAAACAAGTAGTTTTGGAGAATCGCCGATTAGGTATAAGTCACGTCGTCTCTACAATTGGCATTTCCATGCGATGTGTTCACATCATCCTGCATGAAGAAGAAAGAAAGGCTTGAAAGGACGGTGAACAGAAGGTTACGCGAATGGCAATTTATCGATCGCTTTTAAAGTTGACATTTTCCTAAGATCTGTGCACACCATTTTGCATGAAGACCTGAAAATGAGGAAAGCTTGGTTCCACGAATGGTGACCGACGGGCAATACAATTCATGCCATGGCATGAATTATATTTTTTGACATACATAGATGGTGTCTGTCAATTCTAAAATCACTACCGAAGAAATTACAATCTACTGTCAGTGCTGGGAAAATTATATGACGGTATTTTGGAATATTGAAGTCCTAATCCTCACTCATCGTATTTCAAAGGCTACTATGATGATTCTACATGTTTCAAAAACAAAATTCTTTCCAGCGCTGCAAGAAATAAGACCTAGAAAAGCTGCGTATATGTTTTTTCCATTAAAACACTATTCTACCACATCGAACTCAGGAATTTTTCGTAACGACGTGCTTCCTACTTGCTTGGCCTAGGTCTTAGCGATTTGAGACGATCTTTTTAGTCACTTTCACCGTCTACTTTCCAGTGGGTTAAAAAAACTGTTAAAGAAACATACACAGCGACTATGGAATCACAGCATTGACGACATATAAAATGTATATGTCTACAAAGAGATTATGTTGAGATGTAACGGAGAATATAACTTTTTAATGCAGGTAGTTTATTCAAGAAAGAAGATCTTACAATCAGATATATCATACAATCTTTTCCTACTTTCCCTGTTATTGATATTATTTACAAAAATTCTTTCCCATTTTTAGCAATTTGTGGTGACGTAACCTTCATAAGTTGCAACTTTTTGGTCTTTCAAGATTATTTCTTTCTCTCTGTTCAACAGATCATTTCTATCAGGTTGTTACATATGAAATGTCCGATTTTGTAAGGAATAAAAAAGTCTAAATTTTAAAAAATATAAATATTTATTCTGCAAAATAGTCTCCATTTACATCAGTAGTTTGTTGCCAACGGCCTGGAAGCTGAAAAATTCCCTTTGAAAAGAAATCTAGGTTTTGACGGCTCACATATTGCTCAAACACTGCTATTACAGACTCCCAGTCAGGGAAGTCCCTATTTTTTAAGTGATTGTCTAAACTTCGGAAAAAAATGAAAATCAGTTGGCGAAAGGTCGGTCAGGTGAATAAGGTGGGTGAGGGAGAATTTCGTAACCAAATTCCGAAAGTTTTTGGATTGTCTGTCGTGCAACATGAGGTCTTGCATTATCATGAAGACGTATGGGTCCATGTCTATTGACCAGTGAGGGCTGCAAGCGGCTCAATTTTCCATGCATAGTTTCCAGTTCGGTACAATAGGACGCTGCCGTGATGGTTTCACCAGGTTGCAAAAATGAATAGTGAATAATACCCTTACTGGTCCACCATACAGTCACCATAATCTTTCGGGGGTGAAGTGATGCTCGTGCATGCTGTCTTGGTGCTTCACCTCGATCTAACCATTGTCCTGACTGTCTCCGATTATCATAAAGTATCCACTTTTCGTCACACGTTACCACTCGATGAAGAAACGGTTCAACTTTCTGTCGATTAGCCAAAGAGGTAGTCACCTCTAATCGACGGAGCTTATTGGCTTCCGTTAATTGGTGCGGCACCCATCGATCGAGTTTCTTCACTTTGCCAATCGAAGGAAGGTGACGACTAATGGTGGCAATGGACACTTTGTTTCTGCAAGGCTACGCACTGTTGTCGACGGATTACTTTCAACTTCTACACGCAGCTCGTCGTCATTAACGGTGCTACGCGCATATCCGCGAGGCTCATTTTCCAAATCAAAATTTCCCTCGTTGAATTTTTTAAACTATCGCCGTAATGTGCGTTCATTACACGCGGTTTCACCGAACGTCTGATTAATTTCTCGCGTTGCTGCAGCTGCATTTAATCCCTTTTTAAATTGAAAGAGGTAAATTGCCCGAATATCTCTTGCCGACAGCATTTCCATAGGCGAGACAAGGACAGGTATATTAATCTTTCCAAGAAATGGAACAGGTACACACTTCAAAATAAATACCCTTTTCTACAAATACAATAATAATTTTCACCAGAAACATACACGTCTTCACACAGGTGCGATTCAGTTCAGACTGAAGGAAGAAACGGACATTACATTTGTAACAACCTGATAACTATTTTCTACATCATCTGGTTAAATAATAAAGTAACAGAAGATTGCGTTGGGTTATATTAACCCAAATTTCAAAATCTTTTGAGAATATTCCTTGCATTTTCACTTATAGGTTAGCTTTCCAGACGTGAGACTCTTCATAATATCCTATAACAAAAGTTTATACGTATTTAAGAATTGTATTATTTATTATAAATAACAAGCGAAGCTATAGAAACGTTCTTTTGTTATATTTTAAACTTTAAAATCAACATTTATTTTACATTTTCATCACAACATTCAAATTGAATTTCTCGCATTCGAAACTACAATTCTACACACAACCACGTCACTTCGATCTCACCTTTCGAATCACGCTGTAGAAAAATGCGCGATTTATGTCATGGCACTTTTCACCCATAATTTTCACAGATTAAAAAAAAGTCTTATTATTTGACATTTCAAATACGACTTCTGTAATTAGATCGTAACTTTAATGTGATTTTTACAACTCATTCTGATGGTGGATACTGACCTTGTTCACGATTGTTTTACATGCATTTTAAAAGTTATTTTTTATATCGAGATAGTTTACCGCATTTTCTGGGTCAAGACTTCAAGTATCATTCTTGTTATGTTACTGTAGATTATCGATTATTGAAGTTGTTACGTGATAGAAGTACTATCGCTTGTACTCTGATAATTTTTAATAAACAAACGTATGGTTAATCTAACGTTTATTTAAGAATTATATTTTGGTGTAGCAATCAGAGAGAATGGAATTTTAATTGTTGTTTTCATGGTTTTATCCGCACTCATTGTTAACGTAACTCGATTAATTCTTGTATAAATAAGCAAAACATTATCTGCAAAATTTTATTATAAAACCGTTATTTACCTACAACACATTGGGTTGCCTACACTGTCATGTAAAACTTTAACGAACAGATATCTATATTATCTTAGAATTATAAAGATATATAAATATATAAATATATTATATATATATTACAGAAACCTGTTTACACACGTGTCTGTCTAATATACACACTCCGGGAACTTTGTTGCCGACCAGCGAGATAGATGCGTCCTCGCTCTTTCGTTTAATACATTCATGTGTTATTTGAGAGAAGGGAAGCAATGTTTTTTCATTACAAGAAAACCAGTGTACACAACTCAAAACGTATCTGTTTTATTCTCTATTTTCATCAATGTTAGCACAATTAATTATACTACAAATAAGCAAAACAGTTATCATCTATAAAAAATATAAAATTGTTATTTACCTACAACAAATTGAGTTACTTACTTGTCAATTAATAATTTAATAGGTGCCTTATATGACCTTAGAATTACAAAAAGAGTTTAAGTAGATATTACAGAAACCTGTTTACACGCGTCAGAAGGTATCTATTTTTTCTCTATTTATCTATGTAGGTCAATTAGTTCTTATCCAAATAAACAAAACAATTATTTCCTACAAAAAAATTATGAAATCGTTTTTACCTACAACGATTTGGGTTGCCTATTTTGTCAATTAATAATTTAATTAACAGGTACCTATATTACCATAAAATTATAAAAAACATTTTCATCTACATTACAGAAACCTTTTACAACACCTCAGAAGATATCTATTTTTCCTCTCTGTTTAAGTTATGTAAATCTACCTGCGAGAGATGGCGCTGCATATCCAATCAATAACTATTTTTTAATTTATGTTAATCATTATATATACTTATGTTTCAAAAATAATAGAAATGAAAATAAAAATAGTTAGGAATTCTGGACGAAAAGCACTTTTATTAATTCGAATGTTTTTCTTCGGGAAAGGAAAGAATAATTCTTACATTTAAGAAATGGTAAGGTGGTAATTTTTATGGAGCCTGTCTTGTTTGTTTCTGCTACCTGGGATTGAAAATTAAATCGTTTACGCTAGCCGAAGCATTACTTTTTTTAAATTTTACAAATAAGTAGTTATTGATGTAGCTAAAACGTAATATTTTTTCTATTATAATATATATATATATATAAAGAATGTTTCAAATTACGCGGTTTTTTTAAAGAACAAATAAAACACATAATTTGCATTCACTTTCAAAAACTTTTTATTGGTAATTGAAGTATCAGTTATGATATTTATATGCGAAAAATAATATCTGCCAAATGGCCTCCTCTTGCAGCTCCACAGACGTCCACTCTTTTGTTAACATTTTCAATGACATTTTGACATAATTGAGGCTCTATCTCACTAATAACACGAATAATTTCATCTTTCAAAGCAGGAATTGATTCTACAATCAATTTCCTGCGGAAAACATTATTCTTTGAGAAAAATCAGCTGGTTGTTCATTGATGAAATTGACAAAGGAACGACGTTCTAAATGATCTAATGGCTTCAGTTCCTGTGTTAATTGAACCTTATATGCCTTCAGAGCCAAATCCTTGTGTAAAATACGCCATGTTATTGATCCACTAAGTCCGAGTTGTTGTGAACGTCGTCTAATGGACATTTCACGATCTTCAGCAACACTTTCAAGAACCGAACCAATATTTTCTTGTGAACGACCACTACGATTGCATTTTTCACTATTTTGATCTTCCACAGAACCGGTCTTTTGATATTTTTTAATAATTCGACCAATAGTGCTTTCAGATGGATGATTATGTAAACCATAAAATTCACGTAATTTTCACAAAGTCTTTTCACAGAACGCTGATTTTCATAAAATAATTCAACGATTCGAATGCGTTGTTGTACCGTGACTAAGCCATTTTTATAAATGTCATACATCACACTTTTTAAATGCCCACATACCCAGATAAATTCTGTGCGCTATCTATATTTTATTTATTCTTAAAAAAACCGCGCAATTTGAAACACCTTTATATATATATATATATATATATATATATATATATATATATATATATACATATCGATCTACTTCATATAGGTGACAGTATTGTATAAATACAACACTATATGATTCTTGTAGAGGATTAATTCAAATTTTACTTAACAAAAATTCATGATTAAATTAATAAATACACAGAGCGTTACAATTTTTGCTAAATTTATTTTAAATTATATACAACATGGCAATTGTCTTACCACACAGTGGCAATTTCAGATGTTCAAAATGGATTAAATACTAATGTAAGCTCTAAGCTTTAAGGTCATATTTTTTCTAATACATGGTGAAATATAATTTTTATTTTTTTGTGTTTGGGTTTTCGACCTTTAGGGATCTTCGGAAACGTTTTTAATATGAAGTAAGAGTTTTATTATTCCCTAATGGTCGAAAACCAAAACAAAAGAATAAAATTTATAGTTAGAATAAAACGATCAACACATTAAAAAAGAAAATAGCTTAGAAATGTTGAGGAAAACACGTTTCTTGGGCTATTAAACTTTTTATTCTCAGATTTAACAACGGATAATCGTTTAGGTCAATTTTTCGTTTATTAAATTATCCGATTCTTCAATTTTATTAATTTCTTAATAATCTAATAAAGTTACTTTAAATCCTTTGCTTTATATATGCATTTCTTTACAATCAAAATTTGACTTACGATTTCACCTAGTCATAAATCTCTTTTTTATATTAATAAACCACCTATGAAATATACAAAATAAAATACACCATATTTTTTTCGACAATCCAATAGAGAATCGATACATAAAAATATATATAGTTAAGATTCACAAAACAAAATCCTTATTAAGAATTGACAGACTACCCAATTGAAACAATGATTCTATTTTTTACTGATGATAGAAACTTAGTTGTTGAAATGCGCGTATAAGGTTTACAACCTTGTGGTAATTATTTTTAAATTCACACACGTAATTTCATTAGGAGAAGGCAGATATTTTGAATTAAACATTCATTATTAAGAATCGATAGATTAGTCAATTGAAACAATTATTCCATTTCTTACTAGTGATAGAAACTTAGTTGTTGAAATGCGCGTATGAGATTTACAACCTCGTAGTAATTATTTTATAAATTCACACACGCAATTTTATTAGGACAAGACAGATATTTTGAATTGAAGATTCATTATTAAGAATTGATAGATTACCCATTTGAAACAATTATTCCATTTCTTACTGATGATAGAAACTTAGTTATTGAAATGCGCCTATGAGATTTAAAAGCAGATATTTTGAATTGAAGATTCATTATTAAGATTTAAACGTGCGAAGAATGGAAACAACAAAATAGATATTTTTTTTAAATAACAAAGAACATAAATAAAAGTTCTTTATTATTTTGTTCGCCGCGTTTATTTCTTGAGATATTAAAACGTAATTAAAGTTAGTAAATTTCATTTATGTTCAATAATTTTTATGTTTTCATTGTATAAAATAGTTCGATTATCAAAGCGCTTAAAATAGATACATTTTGTTACAATTCACCGCCATATCTTTGACATTAATAGAAATTAATAAGGCGTAAAATGACCTTTTCAACTACGTATCGGACAGTCGTAAAACAGATTAACGTACTTATTAAAAAGTCATAAAATGTATTTATTAATTACTAATTGATCGAAAATTATTTCCCAAAACAGTTATATTGATCGTATCTTAAAAATGAAATGCAGAATGTAATTACATTTATCGCAAATAATCTAAATAATTGTGATGTCAGAAAAGGTTTCAAACCGCGAGAAACTCGATTATTAAAATGTTATTTTACGTGCGTCCACCAGAAACGCAGCGTTTGTGTTTGTAAAACACGAATGCTTCAGAAATTTCCGGAAAGACCGAGACCACATGTACATATAACAATAAACTATTGAATCGCTTTTCATTTAAATTAAAAATAGAATGATAATGATTAGAAATGTTGAATGAATTGTTTGTTTATTACAAATAATTAATTACAGCAGTTTGCAATATGACAACATTTAACTGACATTTGAAAAATGGCTATCACTTAAACATTCTAAAAATCAATTTTTTATAATGTGCGAGCTAGTTAATACGCGGTGCCCCCTAGTAACGTTAAAGAAGCGGTCATAATTAGTAAACGTTGTGATACGGCAAGGGCTCTGGCACTATGTGTAGCACATGGCGCCTTTTCCACAACCGTTCCGTAATTTGAGCTCCAGAGGTCAAACGAGTGCATTCTAGTCAATGAACACCTGCGAACATTGCCTGAAATAAATTATAAAGGATATAATTGCAAATGTTACATTTTAACCGGTTTGTAGACACAGTCTACGGGTGCCCTACGACGGCGTAGAAGTCATATAGAAAGCGCGGAGGACATCTATGGATGACGATATTTTATTCTCATACTAGAAGCTGTAAGCTTTATATCCATATATATTATAAACGGAGAATCACAGGGAAAGTAGTTAAAAGTCTCAAAAAAGAAGAAATACAGTGGTACCTCGAGATATGAGTTTAATTCGTTCCGTAACCTTGCTCGCATGTCAATTTACTGGTATTTCAAAGCAATTTTCCCCATTGAAATTAATCGAAATGCTATTAATCCGTTCCAGCCCCAAAAATGCTACCTCTAATTGTTTTTGTTACATGTTTTTGAATAAGAAAAATGTATTTATAAATGACAAATATTGTACAAAAACATAATAAATGAAAATGTAAAGCAAAAAAAATGGTTTTATAAAGTGTACATACATATTTGTATTTTGGTCACTTGAATGTAACTTACACACAAATTAAATGCTACTATATGCTTAATTTTAGTCACTGCTTTTCTCTTCACTGGTCTTTGCCTTTTTCGCCAGATTCAAAAAAAAACTGTTCAAGGAGGTTTGTTTTTTCCTCCCTTTCAGAATGCTGCGGAAATGAGTTAGGCAAGTGTCATTAAATAGCTCCGATGCATGACCGGTTAAACTTTTCGACAGCGAGGTAAACAAGCACACTGGGGGAATATGTGGGCCGTTCCTCGTATCTCAAATATCGCTCGTATTTCAAAACAAAACTTCGCTTGCTCGACAGCTCGTATCTCAAATAACTTGTATGTTAGGGTACTCGTATTTCAAGGTGCCACTGTACATGAAAAAATTATATTATACATACGTATATATATATATGTATGTAGTTGTTCGAACGAAGGTTCTCGCGGTTGAAAGCATCAGTAATATTAGATTCTCGGCCATTTCGCGATGTTGGACAGTAGTTCTCGAAAGAATCAGCATCTCGATGTTTCAACGACATTTCAATCATCTTCTTCAGGAGTTATTTCATAGCAAAGCGTCAAACTTCAGTTTCGGGTTGACGCTTCACCACGAAACAACTCCTGAAGAAGATGATTGATATGTCATCAAAACGTCAAGACGCCGATTCTTTCGACAACTTCTGTACAACATCGCGGAGAGTCCGAGAATCTAATATTAATTATATATATATATATATATATATATATATATAGATATATTATTACTGTTACGCACATTTTCTTTTTGCGGCTATTTTGTTTTTAGTTAATTATTCGAAGGAGGAATTCAATATATTTGGATTTTCCCAGTTTTCTTTTATCGGACCTTGTATATAACGCGCTTTACAGTATATCGTATTGCGTCACATAAATTATAATGGCGGTGCTAGAACCAGCATATCCTCTTTACTAAAGCTACCGGAAGGAAAAATCCCCAATTAAAAAAATAAATATTAATATAAGATTGCTGAGTTTCTTATAAAACCTTAAATGTTAAAAATCCGTTAAAAAGTGAAAGTAGCATAAGTATCAAAACAAATAACAATGAACAATATAAATAACTGAACTCACCTACTTTGTTGTACAATAAACGTTTATGCGGAAGTTATTTATCTAAGAACTTGTTTTGATATCAAAGGTAACTTTAAAAAAATAAAATCAGGTTTTTATAAAACTTATTTTTAATTTTATGCTGCGAAATCAAGGTGAGCTATGATGAAGTAAAGTGTAGAATAATAGTAGAGACAAAATGGGCGTATTTTAACGTTTTATTCGCCTCTGGTGACCTTAAAACTATTTATTTTAATGTTTAATGTTCATGCAATATATGTATATTTAACGAACTTAAACGGTACATTCAAAATCGAATTGTTTACTTTGGTAGAACGTAGAATGATTAAATGTTAGTAAAAATATAGTACCATTGTTTAAACTATAATATTTTTAGTTAGGTATTCACCCTGTATAATGTTCATTTAAATTGCATTTTCATATATTATAGGATGTCATATGCGTATTAAAGATTCGATTCTAAAACTTCAAAATAGGCGACAAAATATTCTTTCGATCCTGGAAGAAGCAACAACTGTCTTCTTTTAAATATTACGTAATTTTTTCTAAATTTAGTTTTTTTGTTTGGCATATGTACCAGATTGTTCAATAAATGTTGTCGTTCGATAAGAAAAACAAGATTTTATGGTTTGAAATACATTTTATTATTCAATATACGAGGGAGCGTTTTTATATTCGCGGAATGAGCGGGTTGTAGAGGGGTGAGTAGGCGCATTGGGGGCGTGGCCTGTGCAGCGACTCATGATTAGTATAAATACGAAGTTTCATTGTTATTAGACAGTTGGTCTTTGAGCTATCGTCAACCAAGTAACATAATCAGGAGTGAAAAGTGAAATATGGAAAAAATCGAATATCGTGCCGTTATAAAGTTCCTTACCAGGCAAGGAAAATCAGTCGCGACCATAATGAATGAGATGTCATTGGTTTACGGCGACTCTTGTCCAGGAAAAACCATGGTGTACAAGTGGCATAGTTTATTTAAACAAGGAAGGGAATCCCTTGAAGACGACCCGAGGCCGGGCAGGAGCATTCAGGTGACCACGCCAGCACTTATCCAAAAAGTTGAACAAATTGTACTCGAAGATGCTCGACTAAAGATGAAACAACTCGCAGAAATGGTTGGAGTATCCGATACAACAATTTTTAAAATCCTACACGATCATCTCGGCATGTCTAATTGCAGCGCAAGATGGGTGCCGAGAATGCTCACGCCGCCGCAAAAACAACAGCGCGTAGAGTGTTCGCGTGTATTTTTGGACCTCTGTAATGAAGACAAGGATGGTGTATTGAGTGGAATTGTTACTGGAGACGAAACTTGGGTTCATCATTATGAACCTGAGTCCAAACAAGACTCCATGCAGTGGCATAAAAAGGGCACAGCACCTCCCAAGAAATTTAAAGTGTCACAATCAGCTGGGAAACTCATGGCAACGGTATTTTGGGACTCGGAAGGAATATTGTTGATTGATTATAAAGATAAAGATGTTTCTATAACCGGAGAATATTACGCTTCAATATTAGAGCGACTAAAAGAAGCCATTAAAGAGAAAAGACGGGGAAAATTGACAAAAGGTGTTCTGCTTTTGCACGACGACGCGCCCGTCCACAAGAGCCGCGTTGCGTTAGCTGTCCTGCATAAGATGGGCTTCGAAATTGTGAATCACCCACCCTACAGCCCAGACCTGACCCCGAGTGATTATTACCTGTTTCCGAAAATGAAAAAAGAGCTGCGGGGTAAAAAATTTACTGCCGATGATGAAGTCAAGGAGGCAGTTTCGGCGTATTTTGCAGATAAAGAGAAATCATTTTTTTATGAGGGTATAAATAAATTAATTGAAAGATGTGAAAAATGTATCCGTCTTGCAGGTGAATATATTGAAAAAGAAAAATAATTTGGTTTTTTTATTTCCACCCCCTGTCCCCCATTCCGCGAATATAAAAACACTCCCTCGTACGTTGAAAATATTCAACATTTCAACTTTAGATACGAACTTGAACGTGAAACAATTTCTATTTGAAATCTCCATTTCAGATCCTTCGATTAGAAAAATCACCTATCAGATACAAATGCATTTGCCATTTATAAATATGACGGTTATTACAATGCAAATGCGCGTCTTACCCAAGTTCAACAATTTACGTATTTTTTCAAGTGTGTTCGTACGTTCTATTTTAATTAAATCTCATTTTCGTTCGGTTATCATTCAAGTACAAACATTTCAATAACACAAATGAATTATCCGCTCTCTCAATGAATTACGTAAAAAAAACACTTCAATCATTTACATCATTATATATCACTTTCCAATATAGTTTTAATCAAAACAAGGTTGATTTTTAGTCTAATTCAATGTTCCTCTGAACGTGTCGGTGTGTGTATTTGTAAACGCGCATGTGTGTGTGCGTGTTTTCAGTGGGGTAACAGCGAAGAGAGTCGAATATCGATGGGTAAAAGAGTGGGTTTGAAAATATTTGTTGTAATTTACATCTCGAAAGATAATTAAGTTACGCAATTAGGAAAAAA
The DNA here is from genome assembly GCA_031893035.1 of Dermolepida albohirtum. Classification (NCBI taxonomy): domain Eukaryota; kingdom Metazoa; phylum Arthropoda; class Insecta; order Coleoptera; family Scarabaeidae; genus Dermolepida; species Dermolepida albohirtum. The sequence goes on from JAVIWB010002540.1 coordinate 158,814, forward strand.
CAGTAGTTGTTTTGGTCTAGGAAAAGTATAACGTATAAACGACGTCAGATCGGCATTGATCAAAAACTGACATCTAAAGGCGGAGATTAAAAATTATCTCATTTCGGGTGATAGGATTTAAAAGTGCACTAATCCGCAAATATGCGCAATTATAGACCGACGGAATACGGATCAGATATGGAACTAGAAGCTCCTGAACTAGAGCCTTTAAATCGAGATAACGAAGGTAAATCTCATTTTTAAATTTAAATAATCAAAATACTATCAATTGAGAATTTCGATTGAGGGAAATTATTGTAAAAAACGTATTTGCAAAATCTCAATATCAATGGCGTCATTTCTAAAAAGATTATTTATTTTTAATCTATTGTTCATTTTTTAAACAATGTTCGAGGTATAAAGTCTCTTACCATAACGAAATTTAATAATTTACGTAACAGAAAAGTTCTATACTTCCTCCATTTCCCCAAGCAACACTTTATACAAGTTTATACAATTATACAATTCTTCTTCTAGCAGACATACTAGATATACCAGAAAATCTTTTATTTTTTAATTTTAGAAATCATAAGTTTGTAATCGATCGTCGAAATGTTAAGTATTCATATAAAACTAAACATTATCTACCTTCATTCATCTTGGAACCGCGACAATTTTAGTACCGACGTTTTGTCCCTTGTATGGAACATCTTCAGGGCTTAACGATCGCACTGAGACTCAGTTTCAGCGCGATGATATATGGGATATTTTCAGGACTTAACAATCGCGCTGAGACTGGGACTCGGCGCGATTGTTCAACCTTCAGAGCTTCAGAGTTTAACGATCGCGCTGAGACTCAATTTCAGCGCGATGATATATGGGATGCTTTCAGGACTTAACAATTGTGCGGAGGCAGAGTCTCAGCGCGATTGTTCAACCTTCAGAGCTTCAGAGCTTAACAATTGCGCTGAAACTCCGTTTCCGATGATATATGGGATGTGTTCGGGACTTAACAATTGTGCTGAGACAGAGTCTCAGCGCGATTGTTCAACCTTCAGAGCTTCAGAGTTTAACGATCGCGCTGAGACTCAGTTTCAGCGCGATGATATATGGGATGCTTTCAGGACTTAACAATAGCGCTGTGCCTGAGTCTCAGCGCGATTGTTCCACCCTGAAAATGTCCCTTGTATGAGACATCTTCAGAGCTTAACGATCGCACTGAGACTCAGTTTCAGCGCGATGATATATGGGATGTTTTCAGGACTTAACAATGGCGTTGAGACTGAGTCTCAGCGCGATTGTTCAACCTTCAGAGCTTCAGAGGTTAATTATCACGCTGAGACTCAGTTTCAGCGCGATAATATATGGGATGTTTTCAGGACTTAACAACTGCTGAAACTCAGTTACAGCGCGATTGTTCAAGCATGAAAATGTCCAACACAAAATTGTCTTAGACGCGGTTCCATGGAAGCCAAGATGGTGAAAGTACGGACAACGACCGCGGAAGTCTACGAACCAGATTATCTATCTTTATAGTTATGATACCCACAAAATTCGCAACGCAGCCGTTAATGCGTGCTGTAATTACGATCCAAAAAGCTGCTTTTCGATATAATCCATTTTAGACACCGTTTATTCTATAAATTTTAAAAGAGAAATAATGCACCGCGTTAGGTTGGATGATAAACATAGCTTTACAATAAAAACTGAAACTAAATTTGTACTCAATATCAGTAGTGCTTATAAAAATGTTTAATAAAAAGCTTTCGATAATATTGGAACATATTTATAGTTTAACAACTCGATGGGCTAGGTTGAAGTTTGGGTATTACTACTAGAATTAATAATCATTGATGAATCTTGGTTAAACACAGAATATAATGAATTTACGATATTAATTCAACCAAACACATCAGTTGTAAATTTACGCCGCAAAAAAAATGTGCGTTTGATAGGATAAATAAGGCCTTATTCAATATGAAATTTTATAACTAGAAAAGATAAATAATTTTTTTTAAAAATTTTGCCGAATTGCACCAAAGAAAAATGCATAGTTTTGACCTTTAGAATTAGAATCGTTTTTCACTATAGCAACTTCAAACCACGGTGTATTTAGCGTTTTAAAGAAAGTTAAAAGGATTCGCCTTATTCAAATTCGCAGATCCACAATCACCACATCCTCCATATACAGCATCGAATTTCGATCTTTTTCTTTAATAAAAAATTCTATTTTGTTAAGTGAAAAATCTAACAAATCTTTTAAACCCAAATCTAAAAATTTGGGTCATTTATGGAACCCAAAATCTAGAATAATCCTGTTTGAATATAATACTTTTTCTATTCATTTAGTACGATTAAATAGGGTATCTAAATTTATTAATTATGTTCATAATCAGACTTCTTCTGTTTGATAAACAGAATACTTTTCTCCCTTCTGGGCTTCCGGGCTGGAACCTCGTCACTGGTATATCTGCCGGCGTTTCGTACCCACTCGTATGGGACATCTTCAGGGCTCAACTACTGTTACTGTCTGTCGCACTGAAAATGAATTTCAGTTTCAGTACGACATAGTATGGACCGCAGAGGTCTACGTACCAAAATATTTTTTTTTGATTAATATTGTTTGTTGATGATGCTGATTGCTTTAGACTTACGTATGCTATTTTACGAGATTGTTACTCCAAATAAATGTTGCATTGTCGTCAATGAAATAAATCAAAATTGATTTTCATTCCATCCAAAAAGAGATTAAAAATTTAAAATCAATTTAACCAATTATATTTATTGAATCTTTATTCTTAAGGTCATATCTTCATCATCTTACATTTTATAGATTTATTTCCTATTTTTTTAAATGTAAATAAATACATATTTAATATTTTCACAATAGAAAACACGCAAACAATCTGATTAATTCAAATATATTAATCCAAAAGAACACCTAAATAAAATCTTCTTCGGAAAAATTGAAACTTAGCGACCGACCCCCGTAACACGGTGACCTTTTAAGAAGTGCCGGCTGCTAATTTTTTGTTTCACAAAGTGTTTACATAATGATTTCCCACACGCATTTATCTGGTACAGTATCTGAAACGTAAATACTTCAATATGTTTTTTCAACGATATCTAAAGTAGACTTAGAAATCTTAAAAAAAAATTAAATTGGTCGATGAGTAAACACACGAGATAATTGAAATTGAGGCGAGGTATTTCGATGTGATATCTAGATCATAGTGTCAAAGAACTTGTTAGGAAATTATAAAAATCTAGAGGGCATGAAGCTGCAAATGTCTGATATAATGTGCATAGGACAAATAAAGAGTGCTATTGAAAAAGTAGGTTAGAAATAGTTTGCTATGGATCGAATGGAGTATCAATTTTATTGTTATATTAAATGTAATTAAGAGTAAATTAAAGGGACATTAAACAAGAGCGATTCTCCTAATAATAACGAATTTTGTTAATCCAATTTCTCCATGTAATTGTTATGAATAACATAATTTGCGATTTTGTAGCAACTTGAGTATCATAAAATTCCTTTTGATTTCCATTAGAATCGAATTGCAAAATTACACACTTAATTTTTTAGAAATTGATGGTGGAAATTCAGAGAAGTCAATCACATTGCCTGAGAATTGGTTATGGATATTCAAAGACATCGGGATATTGTTTGTAAAATTCTTGAATACTTTTCAGGGATTTGATAAACTTTTTGCATGCACTATTCTCTTCTAGATAACATCATCGAATAATTTCTGCCATGAGATGTAAATCTATTTTTCGAGTAACATATAAGCAGTTACCAGTGTTCACATTGTAATCAACAATGGAATATAGTCTGACACTGCGGATGAGAGATATTGTCGAATTTTGTTGCATTCCACCTTACAAATTTTCCGGACGTACGTCTCATGAATCGTCGTGCAATTTTGTCTTTTCTACTGGTTACTAAAGAAAACGTGCGCGTTAATGAATAAAGTTTACAATAAAGTTTCGTAGGCTGTTCGCTTTTGGAAATCGACGACTTTCTCTTCCTTCACGGAAATTTTTTTTTCTAATTCCCCCTCGTGTACATATCACATTATTGGTAAAACAAGAAACATTATTTAATAACTTGGAAAAATATGGCCAAAATGAAAACTCTTAAAAAGAATTCCTCGCTTCAATCAATTCATTTCCGTGTCGTTCCTTCAACTCGCACTAAAAACACTTTTACGCGTCGTTTTTGCGGGCAATTTTGCACCTTGAATTCTCCAAAAGAAAGCAACGTTCCACATAACGGTTGACCGCTTCGTCGTTTCAAAATTTTGTCTCGATTCCACTAGGTATCTAGTCGTTGAATTGAAAAGGCCACCAAGGTTGTTACACGTTTTGCTTTCTGCTCGTTCAAAGTAACGTCACATCGCAATTGAGCATGTAATTGTATCTCGCTTGTACAGGTTGGGTTACACGAATGCATATTAAATAAAGAAATGTATCAATCAATGCTATAGTGATTGATTAGCTTTGTTTAATAGTAAATTGTATTGAATGTGCGTGTATGTAGTATTTTTTATATTATTTTGTTCATTTACATGTTGTTAAACTTTAAACTCTAAAATAGATAAAGTTTGTACGTGAATCGTTTATGACTTAGTTTGTAATTTCCAAGAATGTACGATAAATAACTTGAATTTAAGTACATACTTTTGAACTGATAAGTATGAACGCATCTAATTTGTTTACTTTCCAACTTGTAAAATTTATAATAAAAAATAAAAGTAATAAGATAGCTTTACCCCGTGGTTTTCTATTTAATTACAAGTAAATATAATACAGAAACACTCGTACAATAATTACGTAGCTAGATACGTACGTAATATATGTGTATAATAAATATATCAAAAAAGGAATAATATAATTATATTAATGTATCTAATATTAAATTAATTTATACGACAATAATAATATCGTTTATTCAGTAATACAAAAGCACATAAAACGTCAAAATACAGTGCAAATATAATAAATAAAAAACAACCGCGTCAGAGATGACGTATGCTGTGTATTGAGTTCCACAACTCAATACACAGCATACATCATCTCTCCCCCTCTCTAAAGGCCATCTACCCAATATACATTCCGCGCAACATGAATAGGACCACCCGACTTGTTGCAAGCTTTCGGTGGTTTGAAAAACAATTCATTTACTAAAAATACAATGCAAGTTTGTAATGGTATGATATGGCAAATAATACGCATTATTGCGCAATAGTGCCTAACGTTGCATTGGGTGACGTAAGTACCACATACATATAAAATGCACCGCGCCGGTTGAATACGACCAGTATTTAATAGTAAGCTACCGGATGAGTGTCGAGTTACAACGTGTATCCGGATAAACAAACATCTGTAATTAAGGGTATTGTGCAACGATGGGACGACAGAAGTGCTTAAGTATGGAAGAAATTGGAAAAATTAAAGCGTTCCATCAAGAAGGGTATTCCTCAAGGGCTACTGCAAAGAAAATAAGTCGATCACACCAGGTTGTGAACAATTTTATTAGGGATCCCGAGAATTATGGAAAACGTTTTAAAGGGCGAACAACATCCGTTACAACTAAGAGAGAACGTCGAGCCATATTACGCGAAGCATCGAATTCGGCATTAACGGCAAGACAAATCGCGAATAACGTTGGAACGAATGCATCGGTAAGAACTGTACAGAAGTTACTGAAGACCTGTCCGCATTTAAAACGTTTGAAAATTAAACGACGGCCTCCTTTAAGGGAATTTTAGCGCACTGCACGTCTTCAGTTTGCTCAAGCAAAAATGGGGTGGACAAGAGAATGGCAAACTGTTATTTTCAGTGACGAGAAGAAGTTTAATTTAGATGGCCCGGATGGGTTTTCTTATTATTTCCACGATTTACGTAAAGATGAAGTGATTCAGTCACGAAGGCGAGCCGATGTTGGTTCTGTCATGGTATGGGGAGCTGTTTCCTATAACGGACCTGTTGATTTAGTAATAGTGAAGGGCAGACAGAATTCGGAAAAGTACGTCCAGCTGCTGCAACAGGTGAAAGACAAATTTTCCAACGTTATGGCAGGTGGGCCATTTATTTTCCAACAGGATAATGCCAGTATTCATACCGCGCGCATTGTTCGACGCTGGTTTCAAGAACAAGGCATGGAGGTTCTCGATTGGCCATCGCTCTCCCCCGACCTGAACATCATAGAAAATGTTTGGGGATGGTTGTCGCGTAAATTGTACTCCAATGCTACCCAGTTCAGTTGCGCTGACGAACTAGAGCAGGTGCTGAAACGAAGTTGGGCGGAACTTCCCGTTGACTATTTGAGAACCCTGTATAATTCCATTCCATCCCGACTATTTGAGGTTATAAGAAATAATGGCAAAAGTACTCATTATTGAACAATAAAGTATTTTGTTATTGCAAACGAATCTTTTATTTTGTAGATTGGTCGTATTCAAGTGGCGTTTAATTACTCTACTTATTGTCATTAGTAACGTACATTTGCACTGACTTTTACAAAAATTATATTTGGTACCTACATACATCTTTTTATCAACCCTCTTATTTTCGAAAATAACAATTCCAGCGCGCTACCATGTTTATACCAACTACAAATGTCATATATGCAGTTGGTCCTATTCATGTTGCGCGGAGTGTACATGTATGCATATTTTACATATTAAAACCTAAGTTATTAAACTTGTTTTTTTTTAGTAACCTCTCTCTCAACGCTACCTGGGATAGTTTCGATTTATGTCAAGTAAATTGTCAATGCTACAAAACAATTTTGTCGATCAAAAATAAAAATTTCGGAACTGCTTTTTTAATTAATAAAAGACATTACTTCCTACACGAGGACGTCCAAACTATTCGCCGCTCTTTTCCTCGTTTTTTGAGGTCGTTGTGTAAATGTGAAGTGAAAAGTAAGGAAACATTTACAAATTTTTGAATAATTAAATTTAGTGCATTTCAAGTACACTTGCGATATAACAAAAATATATTTTGTGTAAGGAGGATGTAAAATAATTAAAAGTATTTTCTGCGCTTAAAATGTTGGTTATATATCCAACATACAGGATCGTTTACAAGTTCCCAGATGAAATTAAATTTTTCCAAATTTTTGGAGTCAAAAAAAAATAGTAATGATAAGGTGTCGGCAATTATAATAAAAGAAACAATATATAAATATACGTAGCACATAATATACGAGGTGTGACAGTTAAATAAAGAGACCGTTGCGAGAAATGTTATTTATTGCAAATAAACTTATATTTAACTTCAACATACTCTCCTCCCCTATCTACACTACCGGTCATATTTATTTGCCCAGCCTTAGTTTCAGCCAAAATTATTAAAATATCAAATGTGTACTAAAAATTGTACCAATACAATAGTGTAAAATAAACATAAAATAGTTACATTTTTCTTATATAAAAACTTTATCATTAATTATTATTAAATTTTGCTCTCATCAATGTGCCCCCACCTTTATTTTTTGTAATTGCGGCACCTAACCGCGGCATCCTTTCAATTAATTTTTACAGTGTATCTTCTGTAATTTGTGCCCAGGCTTCTTGAAGTTGTTCCCACAGTACAGTGGTAGATGATAGAGCACGTTCTCGAACCTTCCGGTCCAATTCTTCCCAAAGAAGCTCTATTGTGTTCAGAACAGGACTTTGAGCTGGCCATACCATTATAGAGATTTGCCCTTGCTCTTGTAGTTGATGCAAGTAATCGCCACACAATCTAGAAGTGTGTTTCGGATCGTTGTCCTGTTGAAATACAAAGTTTTCGCCAAGAATCCTTAATCCTGAAGGAACAGCTTTATTTTCTAAAATTTCCTTGTAGCCTTCCTTTCTTAGGATTCCCTCAATTTTGACGAGATCGCCTACAGATCTTCCACCAATACACCCCCAAATCATTACTGAACCTCCTCCATGTTTTACGGTAGGCGCAATACATTCTGGCAGTACTCTTTCTCCTGCGGATCTTCTTACGAATATTCGCCTTTTACTACCGAAAAGTTTAAACTTCGATTCGTCTGTCCACAACACATTATTCCACCGATCAATCGTCCAATTCTTATGTTCTTTAGCCCAATTTAGTCGTTTTATCTTGTTTTGCTTTCGTAGTAGTGGTTTTCGCAGAGCAATTCTTCCGTATAAACCCGCTTGCCTTAACCTTCTTTGTACCGTGGACACACTAATTGGTTTAGCACGCGCTCTATTCATTTCAGCAGCAATTTCTGGTGCTCTTTTTCGTCTATCGCATCTACTTATCCGTATTAGATGCCGGTCATCTGCAGATGTCGTCGCTTTGCGTCGTCCAGATCTTCTTTTGTTGGAAAATGTACCACTTTCTTCAAATTTTTTCACGTTATAATCAACGGTTCTGCGATTTAATCGTAATTCTTTTGCAATTTCGTGATTACTTTTACCCGTACGATGATAAGCAATTATCATAGCACGCACTTCAACAGATAATTCCTTCGTCTTCGGCATTGCATTAAAATATTCACAATAACTCTCTATTTCACTGTTTTCGCAACAAAAGATGAACGATGACTTACGTAAAATTTATTTTCGTTTTTGAATAACACATCCTAATATTGTAATTAGTTAGTACAATAACATAATATTGGGAATACCTTTCGGAAATGCAGGTAAAACTGTTAATACTGTAGGGATTAGCCTATATAATATTTATGGTATTTTTCCAATTTATGACACCTTTACGATATATCATAAACAATTTAAGATTTTCGTAGAAATTCATATGGAATTACTTCCACTAATAATATTGTTGAATAATTATAATACAGATTTTTCGAAAGATAATCCGTATTTCAGGAAATACGTAAAATTAGGATGGGCAAACAAATATGACCGGTAGTGTATATACCGCTGTATACGTGTCCTCCATTGTTCAAAACAATGCTGTAGTTCATCAATTATCAGTCTCTTCGACGACTTTGCCGTTTTTGCTTTTACATATTCAATAGACTGAAAATGTGTTCCCTCAATTGCACTTTTCACGTTTAGGAACAGGTAGGAGTCACATGGTGTGTGATCTGGCGAATACGGAGGATGATCTAGCACAGTAAATAACGCACAAACTCACAATACCCTATCTCTGAATCAGTTTTAACGGACAAGTACGTTAAAACTGCTTCACAGATAGGGCATTGTGAGTTGGAGCGTTGTCCTGGTGCAGAATCCACAAATCGTTCTTCCACGAATCCGGTCTTTTCTTCCTTACTCTTTCTCTCAGCTTGATTAGGACTTCTTTGTAGTATTTCTGATTATCGGTTTGACCCTCAAGCACCCAGTTAGTCAGGATAACACCCTTGATATCGAAAAAACCATCAGCATTGCCTTCAATTTCGACCCGCTCACTCGTGCATTTGTGCCATTCAAAAGCTCGCGCACGGGACCTAACATTATCACCAAACACCTCCTTTAACATTTGTAAAACATTCTATTGGTGATTTTTTTAATTTTACAAGGAATTTCTGGTTAATTCGCTGCTCGATTTTTACGTCAACCATTATCACGGCACTACTACATAACAGAGTCCTTTACAATTAAAGCTCAAAAGTAAACTAAAGCAGACAGAGAGACGAAACTACGGGTTGTTGCTTGGGAAGTATCAAGGTCGATGACATTCCATTTACAGACTCGCCCGATGCGGTTGCGCGATGGAAGGAGCGCAGTTTCGTTATTTAATTGCCATACCTCGTACGTAATACGAAAAAGATTAAATTGGCGTATTCATAGGTGTATGCATTTAGCATTTTACCTTTAAAGAAAATATAAATAATGAATATAAACCGAATTGTAAAATGAAATTAGACAAAATGGCAAAAAAGAATTTAAAAAAAGAAAGAAAAAAAATTATTTAAACATTCAAAAAACAGACTCGAAACTGTATTACTTAGTGGTCTAATTTGTAAGTCACCCTTCTAACAAACGTCAGACGGAGATTCGAATCCTTCTCCAGTGCAGAAATTGTTAATTTCTGTGATTTTAATTAATGATGGCATAAAAGAAAATATTAATTTCGCGTGACTCTTTCTTTCTCCTAAATTGAAATAGGTGTTTAAAGTAATATTGCTTGAAATAATAGATGGCGCGAGAAATAAAGTTTCTGGCATTTTGAAATAAATTAACAGAAATATCTATTCCAGGTATTCCGCCAGTGGAAAACAAGAATAAATCGGTTTATAATTACCATCTGGGAATATATTCAAGGAGATGATCATTAGAATTGTTCTATAAATGAATGCACGTGTGTTATTGTGTCAAACTCTTTGTTAAACAGTCAGACCTAAAGATGTTTTAATAGAAAAATTTTTTCGAAAATTCCATAGCGGAATCTAATTGAAATTATTTTATTTATTATAACAGATTAGTTGGCATTTCGTGTAATAAATTAAAAACATTACCAAGGTGTTAAAGAAGTACAACAGTTCTACTGCACTTGAACGAGTGTTTGGAAAAACCGCGATAGTGGTTTTGGTTTCGGCTTCTTCATTAATCTAACTATTATCTTCGCTCACCACTTTTTATACGGTAGGAAAGAAATACGCAATTTACAAGAAATACATTTACGTACTTAATTATTTATGCACGTAAAGTTACACCTAAATAGACACGTGTTCTTTTTATTTAAATATTTTCTCAAGTATCTTCATAATTATTGGTAAATTTCTGTATATATTTTGTGAGAAAACCACATTTGTTACGTTGTATTTATGTAAATATTCTGGTAATTTTGATTGTAGCCGTGGGAGAAAGGGGGTACGAAGAAATAATAGGATACCAAATCGAGAGCATTTTATAAGAAAAATCTGTTTTAGAGAACGAATCGAATTTTTATAATTTTTCTTTCAATTACGTTAAAGCATAGAAGTATAAATTACGACGTATTTTTTCTACGTTTTTCACTTATTAATATGGGATCAAAAATGATTGATCAAGTTCTTAGTTATTAACTTGATAACTATTGCACTGTCAATTTCTTCATTTTATGATTGGTATTAGCGTGCGAACGTTTGTAAGAATTTAACTCGATTTTGCTGTTATAAAATAGCGGTACTTCTTAATATTAGAACCAGAGAGAATACAATTTACCACAGAACAAAATACTTTGGCTTTTATGCTGCACTTTCATAATCGCTTCCAGAATGGCAATGGTTCATGGATATATTCAGAATTTTTACGAACAATGTAGCTATACTTATGCTGCTAGAGTTTCGGCTTCACTCGCATGATACATCCTCAGGGCTTAATTACTGCTGCAGTTGTCTTTGTTGCACTGTAACTGGTGCAAGTTCAAGTGAATCACCAAGATGACAATTGATCAAGACATTTACGAAAGCATTTTGGAAACTTTTGGATTTGTGTGAAAAATTTATGGAAGCTATTTAAGGGCAGCTAAATAACCCCCATAAATAGGTCGGCGACAACAGTAAAGAGGTCCATACCTGTTCATAGTAACTGTCACGAAACTGGAAATAGGTAAAGGTTATCCAAGCTTTTATCGAATCGGTCAACCTGACAGCAGATAGGATTTGTAAGATTATTTGGTTGGTGTCAGATATAGGAAGTTTGGTAACTCAAAAGTAACTAGTAGACCCTGAGGACCTGCAGTCTGATTATTCTCCCTTTAGACAAATACGCTTTGAAGTTTTAGATAAAGAAACCACTCTTTCTGATCTATGGTTCAAGAATATTGGAGAGATATTTAGATAGTTTACATGTGGGATCATTTATGGTATTAACTATGGAACGTCGAAGGGCGTAAGGTTTGCGAATAGATCGCTTAGTTTCGCCAATACTTTCCTAAATACACCAGGTGATTCTAGAGAAAGATCTTTTACTGAAAATGGGTCTGAAAGTTTTGAAAGAGATTTAAAGATGGTTTTCATATTGTTTTTAAGAAATAATCTACCGATGCGGTCTGTGACGCCTTGTATATAAGGTAAATGGTATTTAGAAAGGGCGGACGATGTAGATGAAGAAAGTATCGACGCCGACCGCGGAAGTCTACGAGTTACTCCTTCAAACGAGTAAATGTTAGCATGATTTTAACACCCGTAATAATAATTCTTGTTCTATACCGCCATATCGTTTAACTACATACGAAAGATCTCTCTGTTATAGGGGTACCAAACTTTATAATGCTACAACTAAGTACGTAAGAATTCCAACCAGTTTGAAACTGTTTAGGGAAAAAATTGAAGCAACACATAACAGAGAATGTTTTTTTTTCTACAGATTCATATGTATGTTGAATGTTTAAACCATTTGGTTTGCGTTCTTTCTCTATGGATTGTATGCCCTTTTCCTGCTTATTTCTCTTTTCTTTTTTTGGATAGATTGTGGTTCTTGTGGTTTCTCTTATACTTCTGTTCTTTTTTTTCTTTTGTCTTGCCTTATACCTATTATGAAGGTTTTCGCAGACAAATAACATTATTATTATTAAAATCAATTATAAATGATAAATAATTTTAATATAAATTTCAGCCAATTATTCGGTAATATGATTTATAAAACCCATAAGTAACGCCACTGCCAAATCCTTAGTAAAAGTGAAATTGAAACATTTTAGTACCAGTTTATTACATATATATCGATGATTTTATAAGTTTTGATCACACTGTATGAAAAAAATCAATCAATTTTTATTGCCTATTTTTTGGATGTAATAAATGATCTTTAATGCAAAAAGGGCGACACCAAATTCTTAAAAACTGGTTCAGGTTTCGGGTTTACAAAATACGTAAATTTCGCCGAAGCATGTCGATTTTTTTCCTTCAATTATTTTGCGGGTACGTAAAACACAAGGGTCACCTTAGCAGGTAGTTTAAGAAGCTATATTCATGGGAAATTATTTGTGGGTAATAAGGACGATTCGGTGAATCGTTAATAATTATAAGTTCTCCACGAATTAATTAGGGAACAACGAGAAAAGGTCATGGTTGGAATTTTTTATTAATTAATGGATTAAATCTAATTCTAGGTTAGGCGGAGGTGTATGCCATGGTGAGATTGTAACCTAAGAAAGTAGCAATGAAGAAAAAACATGACATTCGATTATACGAATGATTTATTAAAAAAGGATAAAATATATACAGCATGTCACGAAAATTTGGACGTAAATTTGTTTCGATGACAACTCGTGATAACAACGAAAGAAGTACAAAGAAATTTCTTTAAAAAATAACGATTTATCATTAAATAATAGTCGGATTTTATAAAAAATATAAAAATGTCTTGAAATCTCTTGAAATTACAATTTTGAGCATCATTAGGTTCATGTATTGATGCGAATATCGTCGTAGTATAGCATTTCGTCCTTTTGGCTCAGCAAAAGTAGCAGATCGAAAAAATATCGTGACATCTTTTAGTTATTGACCTGTCGAGAATGTTATGACGCATTTTTGCTACAGATGGCAGTAGTTCTTTTTTGCGAGTGCTAAAATCATTTGCATCTATATTTATGCTGTGCCACGACAACACTTCATCGTCAGATTTTAAGCTTTTTCTTCGGTACAGAGCTTAACCTCATGTAGGACAAAAAAATGAGCGATTTGGTAGTGTGAATTTGAAACTTCATTAAAAGTTGACAATCAAAGACCATAGTGTGTATTTTTGTAATATTCTACTGTTTTCCTTTCGTAAAGGGAAAAAATCTGACGATTATCTAAGGATATCGACGAATTGAGTAATTCCTATCAAATTTCTGGTAGATCTTCTGGTCATAAAACCTTGTTGAGGTGTTGCAAGAGCAGTTTTGGTTTCGGTAATGATCTGCTGCCGTATAACAGACTCAAACAATTTAGCAAAATTACTGGATATGTTAATAGATCTATCTGTTTTTAAAATGTTCAATATTATCAAATCGCCCGCCCCACCATAGATGCGGTTGCCTACGGTCAAACCCTACGAAAGTTACGCAAAGTGATTCAAAACAAAACACACGGCATGCTGACAGGGGGAATTTCGCTACTCCATGACAATGCAAGGCCTCACACCGCAGCTCAAATCCAAGCTTTATTGGACTCTTTTTGCTAGAAAGTTTTGGACCACTCCCTCTACAGCCTCGACCTTGCGCCGAGCGATTTCCATCTTTTCCGCTATCTCAAACATCATCTCGGAGGCAATCACAGCAACGTTGACGAAGACGTGTAAATGGCTGTGACCTCCGTGCAGAAGACAAATATCTATGATGAGGGTATTCAAAATCTAGTTGTAAGCTTTGATAAGTGTTTAAACAATCTTGGCGCTTTATTGGACTTTTTCGATTGGGAAATTTTGGACTACCCCCTCTACAGTCTCCACCTCACATCGAGCGACTTCCGTCTTTTTCGCTATCTCAAACATCATCTCGGCGGCAACCACTACAACGATGACGAAGACGAGAAAACGGCCATGACATCTTGGTTATCGGAGCCGAAGGCAAATATCTATGAAGAGGGTATTCAAAATCTAGTTGTAAGGTTTGATAAGTGTTTAAACAATCTTGGCGCTTTATTGGACTTTTTCGATTGGGAAGTTTTGGACCACCTCCTCTACAGTCTCCACCTCACATCGAGCGACTTCCGTCTTTTTCGCTCTCTCAAACATCATCTCGGCGGCAACCACGACAACGACGACGAAGACGTGTAAACGGCCATGACCTCTTAGTTATCCGAGCAGAAGGCAAATATCTATGAAGAGGGTATTCAAAATCGAGTTGTAAGGTTTGATAAGTGTTTAAACAATCTTGGCGCTTTATTGGACTTTTTCGATTGGGAAGTTTTGGACCACCCCCTCTACAGTCTCCACCTCGCATCGAGCGACTTCCGTCTTTTTCGCTCTCTCAAACATCATCTCGGCGGCAACCACGACAACGACGACGAAGACGTGTAAACGGCCATGACCTCTTAGTTATCCGAGCAGAAGGCAAATATCTATGAAGAGGGTATTCAAAATCGAGTTGTAAGGTTTGATAAGTGTTTAAACAATCTTGGCGCTTTATTGGACTTTTTCGATTGGGAAGTTTTGGACCACCCCCTCTACAGTCTCCACCTCGCATCGAGCGACTTCCGTCTTTTTCGCTATCTCAAACATCATCTCGGCGGCAACCACTACAACGATGACGAAGACGAGAAAAGGGCCGTGACATCTTGGTTATCCGAGCAGAAGGCAAATATCTATGAAGAGGGTATTCAAAATCGAGTTGTAAGGTTTGATAAGTGTTTAAACAATCTTGGCGCTTTATTGGACTTTTTCGATTGGGAAGTTTCGGACCACCTCCTCTACAGTCTCCACCTCACATCGAGCGACTTCCGTCTTTTTCGCTATCTCAAACATCATCTCGGCGGCAACCACTACAACGATGACGAAGACGCGAAAACGGCCGTGACATCTTGGTTATCAGAGCAGGAGGCAAATATCTATGAAGAGGCTATTCAAAATCTAGTTGTAAGGTTTGATAAGTGTTTAAACAATCTTGGCGCTTTATTGGACTTTTTCGATTGGGAAATTTTGGACTACCCCCTCTACAGTCTCCACCTCACATCGAGCGACTTCCGTCTTTTTCGCTATCTCAAACATCATCTCGGCGGCAACCACTACAACGATGACGAAGACGAGAAAACGGCCATGACATCTTGGTTATCGGAGCCGAAGGCAAATATCTATGAAGAGGGTATTCAAAATCTAGTTGTAAGGTTTGATAAGTGTTTAAACAATCTTGGCGCTTTATTGGACTTTTTCGATTGGGAAGTTTTGGACCACCTCCTCTACAGTCTCCACCTCACATCGAGCGACTTCCGGCTTTTTCGCTATCTCAAACATCATCTCGGCGGCAACCACTACAACGATGACGAAGACGAGAAAAGGGCCGTGACATCTTGGTTATCCGAGCAGAAGGCAAATATCTATGAAGAGGGTATTCAAAATCGAGTTGTAAGGTTTGATAAGTGTTTAAACAATCTTGGCGCTTTATTGGACTTTTTCGATTGGGAAGTTTTGGACCACCTCCTCTACAGTCTCCACCTCGCATCGAGCGACTTCCGTCTTTTTCGCTATCTCAAACATCATCTCGGCGGCAACCACTACAACGATGACGAAGACGAGAAAACGGCCATGACATCTTGGTTATCGGAGCCGAAGGCAAATATCTATGAAGAGGGTATTCAAAATCTAGTTGTAAGGTTTGATAAGTGTTTAAACAATCTTGGCGCTTTATTGGACTTTTTCGATTGGGAAGTTTTGGACCACCTCCTCTACAGTCTCCACCTCACATCGAGCGACTTCCGGCTTTTTCGCTATCTCAAACATCATCTCGGCGGCAACCACTACAACGATGACGAAGACGAGAAAAGGGCCGTGACATCTTGGTTATCCGAGCAGAAGGCAAATATCTATGAAGAGGGTATTCAAAATCGAGTTGTAAGGTTTGATAAGTGTTTAAACAATCTTGGCGCTTTATTGGACTTTTTCGATTGGGAAGTTTTGGACCACCTCCTCTACAGTCTCCACCTCACATCGAGCGACTTCCGGCTTTTTCGCTATCTCAAACATCATCTCGGCGGCAACCACTACAACGATGACGAAGACGAGAAAAGGGCCGTGACATCTTGGTTATCCGAGCAGAAGGCAAATATCTATGAAGAGGGTATTCAAAATCGAGTTGTAAGGTTTGATAAGTGTTTAAACAATCTTGGCGCTTTATTGGACTTTTTCGATTGGGAAGTTTTGGACCACCTCCTCTACAGTCTCCACCTCACATCGAGCGACTTCCGTCTTTTTCGCTATCTCAAACATCATCTCGGCGGCAACCACTACAACGATGACGAAGACGAGAAAACGGCCGTGACATCTTGGTTATCAGAGCAGGAGGCAAATATCTATGAAGAGGCTATTCAAAATCTAGTTGTAAGGTTTGAGTAAGTGTTCAAACAAACTTGGCAGCTATGTTGAAAAATAGAGAAAATGAATTTGGTTTCTGATAATTTTCTTTCATTTGATTTTTATTTTCAAACCGCCCTTACTTAAAAAGCACGCCTCGTATATAGTACAGACTAGAATAAACATGAGTTTTAAAATCTAGTAGCAGCTCGGGACCTAAGGACATTTTGAACTGTCGTATGTGGAAATACCGAAATACATAACTCCTCCAGGGCAGACAATTTTATTCCAAACTTAATAGTTCAAAGTATAGTGTTTCTGTGAAAGACATTACTGAATAATGACTTACCTAAATGATTAAAATTTTCTTTCATCTATCGTCGATTTCATAATACAAGTATAATACTTTTCGTACGTGCGGCGAGAACCAATTAAGTGACTGTATTAATTTCTCGCATATAAGAGAACAACCAACAGAAACGAATGCAAAAATTCAGATAACGTATCCAATCTACGTTCAAAAAATTACAGGCATGTGTAGAAATATTCGAATATGTATTAGTACTCGGAAAATCCACGCTAATGACGTGATCTGATGTATATATTTTAATAAATACTCGATATAACGATTACACCTGCGGAATAATTCAATTAGATCCTTGTACTGCGAATATCAAGAATTTAACATCCAAAATCTCTGAGGACAGACAAAGAAATCCTGGCAGATACGTTATCTTGCGCTGATGTTAACAACCCCTGCGAAAAAATCGATATGCGATATTTAAAATATGCGAAATCGTTTTATTAACCTTTTAATCTAATAAAGCCATCTTGTTTTGCTATTTTCGCGGCGCCAGACGCATCTGTTTTGCGCTAAATTTAATTAATAGTCTTTGCGAAGAGAACGCGTGATAAACTCGGGTCACCACTTTTCCTGATTGTTAAGTGCTGTCGTTCACGCAATTGGAGACAAATAAAACCGACCGTGCGTTCGGACCAGGGTATTTACACCGATTTGTAATGAATTCGTTAGAAATTTCCTGTTTTGACTCATTACTTACTTTTACCGAATTCATTTGAATAAAATGCACTTATTAACTGGCAGACAAAAACCATAAAAATATACATCGTAGTACGAAAAGTGAAACTCTTATCGAAATCTGTTATTATTTACATTCTGTAATGATATAGGAATACACAATATTTACATTTACATTTCCTTAAAACATCTTCTACCACGTAGTCAATACACTTTTGCATTCTAAGAAACTAGCTTTGAAAATATTTTTTCCAAATTCTTAGAGGTATGTCTTCTTTCTTCCGCAAGCATCACCAACATCAACATCATCGTGAAAATATTATTGTATTCGACTTGTTCTAGAAAATCTGTCATTCAGAGTTGGCTATGGTATAATCATCGAACAAATAATAACAATAATCCTTTTCGCAAAAACGTCCAAAAATTATAGATAAAAACGAAATTTTTGCTTTGAAAACCATTGGGTGAAGAAACTCGATGCACAATTACTTGTCCTAGAAAATGTGTCATTCAGAGTTGGCTGTTTAATCGTACAACAAATAATGCGAAAAAATTTGTAATCATTTTTTTAATACCACTATTTTGCAAGAATTTTTTGCAAAATAATGTTGACCCATCTCAAACCAATACCCAAGGGTCCAATACCAAATTCAATCTACCAATTTTTGCATTATCTTTTTGCTGCACAACAAGTTCATGAAGCGTTAAATGTCGGCGTCAAAGAGATCGACAAAAATCCTTTTCTCAAAACAAAATATTTGTTTTGGTAACCATTGCGGTGAAGAGACTCAATGCTCACTGACTTTTCCTTAAAAATGTGTCACTCAGAATTGGCTGTTGTATAATCACAGAACGAATGAAGCGAAAAAACTAGTAATCATTTTTAATACCACTATTTTGCAAGAATTTTTGCAAAATTTTGACCCATCTCAAGCCAATACCCAAGGATCTAATACCAAATTCAATCTACCAATTTTTGCACTATCTTTTTGCTGCACAACAAGTTCATGAAGCGTTAAATGTCAGCGTCAAAGAGATCGACAATAATCCTTTTCTAACCAACGTCCAAAGATTCCAGACCAAAACAAAATTTTTGTTTTGGAAACCATTGGGGTGAAAAATCTCAATGCTCAATGACTCGTCCTAGATAATGTGTCATTTCGAGTTGGCTGTTGTATAATCATAGAACGAATTAAGCGAAAAATTAGTATTTATTTTGTTAATACCACTATTTTGCAAGATATTTTTGCAAAATGTTGAACCATCTCAAGCCCAATACCCAAGGGTCCAAAACCAAATTCAATCCACTAATTTTTGCATTATCTTTTTGTTGTACAACAACAAGTTCAATAATCGTTAAACATCAGCGGCAAAGAGATCAACAATAATCCTTTTCTCACCGACGTCCAAAGATTCTAGACCAAAACGAATTTTTTTCTTTGGAAACCATTGGGGTGAAGAGACTCGATACTAATTTCTTTCTCAACAATGTCCAAAGGCTTTAGACTAAACCCAAAATCATCGTACCAGCTTTCTATGTTTATAGATTTTTTGTTTCACAACAAATTGATGAACAAATAAACATTTACATGAAGGGAATTAAATGAACACTTTTTGCTCAAAATCTCGTTTGATTGTAGACCAAAACGAAATTGATTGAACCAATTTCATATAACAACTGTATGGACCACTAAATCGTTCGGATATATTTGTAAATAGGAAACGGAGGATTAATTCGTTGCTACAACAACCTATATCAGACAGAGTTCCTAACAAGAACAGTTGCGTGCTCCGTATGAGGTTAAATAATTTCTTTTCGAAACGATGAATTTACAACATATTAAACTGTTTCTTGACGCATTTATGTAAGTGTCAAATTAAAAATATTAACAATTATTGTACTATAATGCATAATATAATGCTATTATGCAAACGCTTCTTCGATATAATTTTAAATGATTGTATTTGCGCTGTATAGTTGTGAATTATAGTTCCTGTACGTTATAACGTAGAGAAACGATTTAGAAATGTATTTATACCTGTCAAAATTAACAATCCACCTTTGCGAGCATCTTTGTGTCACTGACATGAAGCAAGTTTAACATAGAACACGTTTAAACTATTGCTCAATCTTGTTTATTAAACATGTAGTGTCTCGTGTTTGAAGCTTAAATGAACCAAGAGAACATCTTAATTTGATTGTATATTTAATGACTTATCATTATTCTGACCTTCTTTAACCTAATACTTTAACTTCTATACATTTATTGTTGCAAACGTGACCCTATTTGCATGAATAGTGATGTATATATACACCAGATACACAAATGAATGCCAAAATTATGAGTGTTCCTACGTAATACCTCAAAAACCAGTAGCGGTTAATCGAAGGCTAATTAAAATTGAATTCGGGAAAGTCTGCGGAAAACCTGACCTTTTTTTTATGTATAAAAAGGTTTATATTTAGTTTCGCCTCATGAAAATCATTATTATAACGATGAAAACGATAATGAATTGCATCAGAACATCATCATGTCTATATATTTACTCAAATCCGTAGAACACATTTAAACTATCGTACGTTTATATTATGTGAACGTATATACGTGCATATACGTTACGTAATCCATTAAAATCTCTTATGATGCAAATAGAAATTGTATTCATAATCAAATATTTAAATGAGTGCTTTATTGTCATTACTATATCTTTGAAAAATATATTTATTTCGAAACTGTTCGTCGCTAAAGTTCGCAAAAGTTAAACTACGAGTCGTATTTGAAATATACGTCTGTTTGAAATAATGGAGTTTTTATTAAAATATTATAAACCAGATTTTACGCGGAAAATATTTGGGATTTTATTCGAGTACTTTCGAAAGTTCTCCAAAAATTTGATTTCGTTAAGCATGAAAATTCTTATTTGAAGGACGAAATTCAAAAGATCCATGTTCAAGCATCCTTTTCGAAGAGAAATAATTAGTTTTTAATATGAAAAAGCTTCAATTAGATTAATAGAAAAGTTCCGTACTCGATTTCTGTTGCACATTTCTGAATTACAAATAAAAAACCGACACCTTTCGAGTATGATCTTCAAGATTATGGAGCATTATCCGGAGAAATCCATTTCATTGAACGGAATCTCGTCGGAGTATCTTTTACACAATTATTACCATGTGCGGTTGATATTTTAATGTTTCTTTTTTTGAAAGATACGATATCTGAATTGATCAGTCACAAAACTAATACTTGGTATCAAATAGATCATTTCTAAGTAGTTCTAAGATACCTGTTCCAGGAAATCTTAACTGGTCTTCATTCATTACGACCAGAATGATTTTTACTCTGGAGCTTTGGTCGCATCTACAAAAGAGGCTATAGATTCACAATACTAGATATTCACTGCAACAAAGCTACTAAAACCGTATCACCAAAGCTGTCTACTTCCTACAATTGGAATCCCTAACTTTTCTTCTTTGCAAAGCACTAGACTAAAACATTACTCAAATATGGTTTCAGTAACCTCTCACATACAATCTTTAGCTTGCTCTGTATCGATGAAGCTCATTGAATGGACTATTCTCTTGTATTAAATTTCTTTTTTCTCAATAAGCTTTACTTACGAATGTTTGTGGTTTTATAATAAACAAGACTAGTAGGTATCGTCTTTTTATTTTCTTTCTGTTTGTAACGTTATATAAGCCTTGCTTTGCTACCTGCAAGATTTATTATTACTTGTTTCTCCAAACACCATTTCATCTTCGGTATTAGACGGTGTTTGATGATTCTTTAATATACGACGTCTTCTGAACATCATTATTTTCCCATCTCTGAAGCAGCAGGCATAAGCCGGGTGTAATTCTCAAATACGGCAACATGTAGGTTCTGGAGAAGTACGTAGTTCTTTTCTTTGAAGTGCACAAGTATTTCAAATATATATATATATATATACAACATTTGGCAGTCAGTGTGAGGCATATAAAATATGGGCCGGCTTCGCCAGGTAATAACCATAATTTTTCGCGCTTAGGGTTTTCGAAATAAATCCATTTTTCACCCGTCATTATTCGATGCAGCAATGACTTCCGATCATACCTTTGAAGCAGCATTTCACGGACGATTTTTCGATTTTCCATTTGCCTGCCATTCAATTCGCATGGCACCCATTATCTCATCTTTTGGATTTTTCCCATTGTTCGTAATCGATCGCTAATCCACAATGGGCCACATTGCCAATTGTTTTTGAGTTTGGGTTGGGTCTTCATCCAACAACTCTTGCAGTTTCGCATCTTCAAACTTTTTCGGTCTACCAGAACGTTCTTTGTCTTGCACATCGAAATCACCACTTTTGAATCGCCAAAACCAGGCCTTACATGTTTTTATGTTCGGAGCGTGCTCACCGAAAGTTTCTACCAGCAAACGATGACTTTCACCGGCTTTTTTCTTTTGATTAAATGAGAATAGTAGTGCGCGCCGCAAATTCACTTTTTTAGGCACGAAAATCGACATTTTCAAAGAGGTATAAATCTATGACAGTGTTATTTCCGCAAAATATAACATATACGGCTTTGAAGCTTGATGTCAGTAGAATAAAATGACATACGTGTCAAATCATAACAATGCATACTTAAGCCTAGCGACATCTGTTAGAAAAACCGGTAACGACTTTCCGGTACACCTGGTAAGAATAGAATACGGTCGTAGTGGTATTGAATAATTTATTTACGAAACTTTTATAAATTTAGTAAACTTTAAAACATAAACAGTTTAAAATCATGACTAATTATCATTTATAATACAATCAATCTTTAAAAATATTATTTCATAACATTCGACACAATACAGTGTGAGACAGCATTCGTTTTGGTAAAAAACCTTTTCATAGCTGTATATATATATATCCCTGAAACAGGACTAAATTACCATACAATATTAGCAACAAAAGATACAAAACAAAGCAGATCGAATAGTATATGAAATTCATTCTAATAATCACGTATTTACGTAAAATATTTCTCCGGACTTTACCGAGCGAAAGAAATTTTATACCATGATGACGTCCGCACAGTACACAACGATTGCGATTAATTAAAAATCTGGTCGCACATACGCATGTATACCTATCTCACGTTAGAAGTGTTACCACATAAACACAGATAAATTATGCGATGGACTGGTTGCATATCCCCAGACGAGAAGATCAGGGGAAAAATGAAAATTTAAATCCCAAAACTACGATATCCAATTCATTTATAAACAAGTTGTTAAGAGAGCAACAATTAGTAAGAAACTTATCTAAGTGAAGTCAAGTCTACATAGATACATCTTCGACATGTATTTTTCTTAATTATGTGCTGAACAATATCCTAGTTCATTTTCGAGTTATTTTGATTTTTGTTTAAAATATTTCCTGTGAGATTGTAATAGTGTTTAAAAATATAATTTACGATATACGGACTTTATTAACTTTGATAAGTGATACTTATTAAATAACAAACTCTAATTAACAATAATTTTGATAATAGCTACGAACAACATGGATGTTAAAAAGTATTATTTAGATGAAGCCGAAATCGCACCATTGAATGGATCTGTTAGAAGAGGTATTTTTTCACATTATATTTAATAATTAGTGTTTTCTTTATACTTAAACAACAATAAAAAATTAAATGTTAATAAATTGACGGAAAATGTAATATTAACTATCGATTTTTACCAAATTTTGTGCAATTTTTTGAAAATTTACATTCGATCTACGCATTTTTTTGAAGCAACCCCAGATTTTGAAAGAATTACAACCGCTTTTAAAAATATTTTTTTGATTACTCAACTTTAAAACTTATAACTTTTTTTATAAATTGCAAAGCTGATAAAAACGTACGTCCAAAATTTCTATAAATGTCCCCCAGAACGAATTGTGTAGAAATGTTGAATAAAGAAAGTTATATATAAATTATGTTGCCTTTTGAACATCGTGAAGTTATATTAAAAAACTTGCCCCCAATATTCTCACAAATATCTCCTAAAATTTGTGTAAAAATCTCATTCTTTAAAAGTAAGTCAAAAATACTAAAAGAATGACGAAAATTATTTCGCCTATATTTGAAAAATTAGTATTTTTTAAATTTTGCACATCGCAAAATTATTCTAAAAAAAAACTTTCCCCCAATATTCTTGTGAATATCCCCAAAACTTTGTGTAAAAATGTTATTCATTACAAAATTAATATTTTTTAAAATTTACACATCGCAAAGTTATTTAAAAAAAGACTTTCCCCCAGTATTCTTGTGAGTATCACCAAAACTTTGTGCAAAAATGTCATTAAATTAAATTAAGTTAAAAATACTAAAAGAATGACGAAAGTTATTTCGCCTCTATTTGAAAAATTAATATTTTTTAAATTTTACATATCGCGAAGTTATTTTTAAAAAACTTTCCCCCCAATATTCTTGTAAATATCCCCAAAACTTTGTGTAAAAATCTCATCCATTAAAATTAAATTAAAAATACTAAAAGAATGACGAAAGTTATTTCGCCTCTATTTAAAAAATTAATATTTTTTAAATTTTACACATCGCAGTTATTTTTAAAAAAACTTTCCCCTCAATATTCTTGTAAATATCCCCAAAACTTTGCGTAAAAATCTCATCCATTAAAATTAAATTAAAAATACTAAAAGAATGACGGAAAGTTATTTCGCCTCTATTTAAAAAATTAATATTTTTTAAATTTTACACATCGTGAAGTTATTCTTAAAAAACTTTCCCCCAATATTCTTGTGAATATTCCCAAAACTTTGTGTAAAAATGTCATTAATCAAAATTAAGCTAAAAATACTAAATAATGACAAGTTATTTCGCCTCTATTTAAAAAATTAATATTTTTTAAATTTTACACATCGTGAAGTTATTCTTAAAAAACTTTCCCCCAATATTCTTGTGAATATCCCCAAAATTTTGTGTAAAAATTTCATTAATTAAAATTAAGTTAAAAATACAAAAAGAATGACGAAAGTTATTTCTCTTCTATTTAAAAAAATTAGTATTTTTTAAATTTTACACATCGCGAAGTTATTTTTAAAAAACTTTCCCCCCAATATTCTTGTAAATATTCCCAAGACTTTGTGTAAAAATTTCATTAATTAAAATTAAGTTAAAAATACTAAAAGAATGACGAAAGTTATTTCGCTTCTATTTAAAAAAATTAGTATTTTTTAAATTTTACACATCGCGAAGTTATTTTTAAAAAACTTTCCCCCCAATATTCTTGTAAATATTCCCAAAACTTTGTGTAAAAATTTCATTAATTAAAATTAAGTTAAAAATACTAAAAGAATGACGAAAGTTATTTCGCTTCTATTTAAAAAAATTAGTATTTTTTAAATTTTACACATCGCGAAGTTATTTTTAAAAAACTTTCCCCCCAATATTCTTGTGAATATCCCCAAAACTTTGTGCAAAAATGTCATTAAATTAAATTAAGTTAAAAATACTAAAAGAATGACGAAAATTATTTCGCCTCTATGTAAAAAATTAATATTTTTTAAATTTTACACATCGCAAAGTTATTCTTAAAAAACTTTCTCCCAATATTCTTGTGAATATCCCCAAAACTTTGTGTAAAAATGTCACTAACTTAAATTAAGTTAATAATAGTACAAAATTACATAAATTAATTTAATCTTCATTTAAATAATTAATATTTTTAAAATTTTATTCATAATGGAGTTATGGTAAAAATCTGGTCTTCAATATTTCTGCAAATATCCCCCAAAATTAACGTTAATGTGTCATTAATTGAAACTAAGTTAATAACAGTAGAAAATGGCATAAATTATTTTCAAAAAGTATGTGACATGAGAAAGCTATGTTCCAAAATTTTCTAAATTTCGTAAAAGTACTGAATTTTATCTTTGTGTGCCACCTTCCCTATTCACTTTTCATAATTTCTGCAAATCATTTAAACTAAGTTTAAAATATTAAAAAATAAATATAAACAATGTAGCTTTTATTTTAACAATTTGTTATTGTTTTTTATTTTAATTCTTCCAACATCATTTCGATTGTAAATATTTCAAAAAATTATCTGTAAATGCGAAGCATTAATAACAATAATAATAGCTCCTATTTGCACTTAAAACTTATATATAGTAACGAATTATTCTTAAGAAAACTTCCTTTCGATATTTTCTAAAAATAAAAACGCACAAAACAATTAACAATTAAATACAAAAAATGTCAATTACCATAAAGACTTAGTGTTTCATATTGAAGTACATTAATCATGAAACGAAACATAAAGCAGATTTTATTATTTTTAACATTAAGACAAGCGAAGAGCATAAATATAACTTGGAAAACAGATTACATATCTTGGACGGGCTAAAAATGCTTGTAAATGAAACATAGTAGAACAAAATACAATGAAATACAAATAACATTAAATAAAAGTCTTTTGTCACAGTTTATTCGATAAACAGATGAGAAAATATATGCAAAAGGCCAAGAAATATCTACAATTGCTTTTAGAAAAAAAAGCCAGAATTAAAAACGTGTATATTTTTTTATATAATGTTAGGCAAGTACTTAAATCTTCCTCCACACACGTATGGGTTAGGTGAACATAAAATTAAACCAAAAAACAAAATTACATACCACTTACTTCCTTTCTTATCGGAGATACCTACCAATATAAAGTTATTAAATATATCCATTGTGGCATGATGAAGCTAGACTATAGACAAGCGATGCGTTGTATGCGTTGTATAGTATATGTATTCGCGTTCTATATATATATATATATATATATATATATATATATATACGCTCATACATATATATATATATATATACGCCGCCTTAATGCCACAATATGCCATTCGGAAAAGTCTATAAAACACAGCACTCGTCCGAATTTATTCACACACGTATTCAACGTGACCGCTGGAGAGAAAAAATCTGGCGTTTCTGGTCGTATTAATATCTGTTACACTACAACTGAAACTAATACAAAAAAGAAGATGAAATTGTATTGTCTAATTACTTAGTTTGATAAAAAAAATGAATCTCACTAATTGATTTATCAAAGGATGTATAGAATACAATCTAATGTAATAAAAAAGAAATAAAAGCATAGTAATTTGTATAGCATAAAGATATTACGTCGAAAAATAGTCTTCAATAGTAAAAAAAAAGAAATCTAAATAAAAACACAACCTCTGATGTTTAAGATATATCTAGGAGTGAAAAATAATGTACTTTGCTCAAGTTGTGGTGTTGTTAATGGTACGTTGTAGTAACTTTAATCAAAACTATTAAAATATATCTAGTGTAGTGAAATTTATTAAGCAGTTGAACGTCATCACTATGGTCACTATGATGTTGTATTGCTAATATGGAAGAAATTATTTTTATATTAAAAATATTCTTACATTATTTACAATTAACTATTTCTCTTGTATAATTTTGCTAATATAGTATTCGATTTAAATCACTGGTACCCCACTCCCTCCACCACCAAGAACACATGAAAATTCAGGAATAGCGAATCTGAGATTGAAACAGAAAATATATAAACGAAATAATAATAATTCATGCTTTCGCACCCCTCAACAGTTACTCCCAATTGCAGATGGTATTGGCAGGGTATGAATAATTATTACGCCTGCAAAAAGTTATAAATACACGAAGGAGTGTTTCAATAATGTCTTAAAACGTATTTTTTAAGCAAGAATAATTAAGTAATTATTGCACCGACGTTCGTAATGTGACTTAAGTTGTTTGACTGAGTAGAAAAATCACAAAAAGCCTTACCGGGCAGCAACCGATCTGAATCCGAATAACTTACCACCGGTCTATCAGTCAGTTTGTAATAACATACTTTTGATGTTCAGGGGTTCAAATATGTAAAGTATACTACGTAAAACTTGCTGCTGCCGTATACAGAACAAAATAGAGATGACGCCTGTATAACCACCAGTATTGCCAACCTAAAATCACTACATTTTCCGGAGATAACAACAGAGCAAACTTTTCCTTATAACCCTAAATGAAAACACAGAGTTTTATCTCAGTTTAAGAAAAGGCTTTAACATTGCTGTGAGGAAATACACCTTCGCCATTTTTATGCACTAAAGGTCTGATGACATTTGGCTTTGTGTTTTCTACTCGCCATTTTTTCTATCTTTCATTACTTCTATCTCTAGCACATCCTTCTTCACTTCTCCAACCACTTCTTTTTGGGCCATCATCTCTTCTTCCCACATCTTTCTGCCTCAAATTGAACTTTTTTAACCCATCTATTTTCAGCCGTCATTGCTATAAGTCCAAGCTGTCTTCGCCTCTGTGTCTTGCTATATATTTGGGTATTCTATTGTGTAAGTATATACTATTTGAAAACACTCTACCCGATGTCCATACAATGTCCAATCTTTCAAGACTGCGAATATTTTTTCTACTGGAACTGACAACTTAGTTATCGAAATATGTATCTAAAATTCAAAGACTACTGTAATAAGTGTTTCTTTTACATTTTTAATTATTGGCTTTGCTACAATTTCAACGTAATTTTCCTTCAGTATGCATTTACTTTTCTATGTTTTACTATGGTTCTATATTCTATATTATTTTCTATGTTTCTATGTTATGAAATTTACATTTATGAACCAACTTTTTTTAAAACTGATTACCATATTGGGGAAATTTTAAAGTCCCTTCCAGGAAAGGCCTTTTTTATTTTGGATGTATGATAATTTGTTCAAAGGTAGTACAAAAATTCTCCATTGGAGCTTTCAATTTCAGTCTTTTGAAGTAATTTACTTTACATTCTATACACTTGTCCATTCTTCGACAGCAATCATCGAACCAATTCCTCGTTTTTTCCCGAAAACTATACCGACGCCTTTAAAAGATTTAATGATGTAAATCTTGGAAATCTTTGAAAAGATAAAACTTGGGAAAAACTTTTGCTGTTATCTGTGGTTTCAAAGAAATTGAGTGCCAGCTTGTTAATTTAAATTCGGTACCCTTTTTCTATTTTCTTTTTGGTTCCTAAATCTCAAAAATAAACCTTTGAGAGGACAACCCTTAGGCACTATAATAAACCTTGGGTTGTTAGGTGTTAAATGTTCTTTTTGTAAAGAAAGAAAACGAATATTTTTGCAGCGTTTTAATGTTGTTAGCACAACTATACATTAGCTTTATTCTAAAGCAAGAAAATTGTATTAAAAATACAACTTTGTAGTTACTTTCGTCTTTTATTTCCAAGCCTTGGCCACGAATATAAAAACAACTTTTTCTATGTACGTACATGTAACATTCCAAAATGAAGTTATATTTATTGCGGGAGGTTGTCACACGTTTTTCTTTGTAATTACGTTCTACAAATATTTGCTCACACATAAATTTAAAAAAAACGATTACTGTTATATAAATAAAATAAATAAAAACTTAATAAATTAAAATATTATTAATAATTTCGCACGCCCATCTCCCACGCTTAAAAGCATCTAATTTTTTGTCTAGCATATTCCCATCCATCTTTCTCATACGACACAAACGAATACTTTATTTGTTTTTTATATTACCGAGATCGTTTCTTAAACTGATGTTCAAATAATGCAAAACCAGAAATAAAAATATGCGAATGCGACCATTATCAAAAAATAAATAGACATTTTTTCCGTGAATATAGTGAACAAATAGGCAGTAATTAACAATATGAATTATGCTTTTTTTACAATTAATAAACAGTTTAATCTAGCGTGTAAGTGGTAAGACGATGCATATATTGTGTTAAGTAATTTGTTAATTTCGTCCAATTCAGATGATTTGAATGAAAAATTACTTGGAAAATATGTGGTCTTTCGATGTGACAAAACTAATTTTATATCACTTGAACCCTATTATGAAAATTATGCGAATTTTCAGTGGATACTTCATCATATGTAGAACGGATGTTTTAATTTTTTTTAATTATAAAAAGCTGAAAAGCTTTTGGAATATTTATGTAGAAAAAGTATACTACAGGGTCTTTCATTAAGCGCTTCCTATCTCTAAATTTAAATAAAACAAAGTGTGTGAGATATCGAAATTTTCTATTCGTTTGCAAGGCCTATCGTTGCCATTATGTATAGAATAGAACATCGTGTAAATATCCGCCGCGACTTCGCAGGGTGGCGCGCATCCGAAATGTTCAATTTTCCATGACTCTGGCGCATAAATCAGGCTAAATTTGACCAATGGCATAGATTATGTTGGCTTTAAGAGCCGCTGTGGTTTGTGACTTATTCGCATAGACCTGCGACTTAAAAAACCCCACAAGAGAAAGTCTAATTGGGTCAAATCGGACGATCTCGGTGGCCAGTTCACATCACCCCCACGTGAGATAACCATCAAATCGCTCGTGCTGAATGTCCAATGTGGCATGAGCTGTGTGGTGCGTAGCGCCGTCCTGTTGAAAACGCATGTCGTTGGTGTCCATATCATCCAATTCAGGCCAAAAGAAGTTGGTAATTATCGACTTATAACGCTCGCCGTTGGCGGTAATGCCGGCCAACATCGTTCTCAAAGAAATATGGACCGACGACGCCGCCGGCCCAAAATCCATACCAAACAGTGACTTTTTCAGGATGCATTGGACGCTCTTGGATCTCATGTGGATTGGCATCGTCTCAAACTCGATAATTTTACTTACACTATATAATGAGAAAAGACCAAAACAACCTAGCTAGACAATAATTCGAGGCAAACGAAATTAAAAAAGGAGAAGAGATGCAGATCGAGAAGAACGTGGAAGAAAGAGGTGCAGACAGTAGCTAAAGAAATAGAAATAACATAGGAAGATAGAAGAATGTAAGCAAGCGTCAGAAAAAATGCAAAGGAAATATAGCAGAAAACGACTGAAAGCTCAATTCAAACACACCTCGATACCAAGAGATACATGAGTTTCCAAGATTGAGTAAATAATAAAAGGTTTTTAAATATCGCGCATTTAAAACCTCCCTTTACGACTAGATTGAATAATCCTCCGGGTAAGGAGCGACAGAGACCGGTGGATGGTTTTAATTTCTTATAACTAATGTATTACTCTGTCATAACCAGTCCCAAACCCGGTTGAGAAAGGAAGAAGGAAAGAAAAAAGCTGGTAAAGTCGGAATGGGGTGTGTTAATGACGATAGACAGTCTAAAAAACACTGCGGAATGTCAACTGACTGGTCAACCATCCATCAGTTCTGTCAGCAAATCCAATTTCAGAATGGAACAGGACTAACAAAAGTCATACAAAATGTGCATGTAAAGAGAAATAAAGGACCAACTAGTCGTAAAGAAAATTTATTCATAGGCTGTACATAGTTTCTGTAAATGAAATTGTGTTCATACTAAAGTTCTTTTACCACACGACAAACAAAAATTTTCGCTTGTAGCTTTTCCTGGAGTTTTCAATCCGTGAAAAATCTCCCTTGATACTCCAACAATAGTCAGCCATCATATGTACATCCCATCTACCTTGATACCGTGTCTGCAAGATCTTCGAATCTTGGTGGAGCCGCTTACCCCGCTCACAGAGTGGTCACATTAATATAAGTTGTAAAGAAAAAATTTGTGATAGGAGAAAACTAACTACAATTTTGAAATGCCTACTTAACTTTAAGACAGTTGAAAATCGAACTCAACAGGAATTGTGTTATAAATTGTTCCCTCAATGTTATTTATCTGATAATATTATATATAATTATCATTCTCTTCAGTTATATTTACTTATGAGGAAACATAATAATACTTCCTTTTACGATTAAATAACAGTAAAATCATAAACTATTTTTCATTAAAAAATGAATTTACATAACTGCCATTACTCACGAGAGAATTGTACTTATTTTACGAAATATATTAAAACTTCCTTGAGCGGAAATATTAATTGGTTCGCATTCACTCAATATATAAAATCAAAAAGTGCTGTTATAAAATGATAATTGCTGTTGAAACCTTGTCAATTGGTGACTTTGCTTTCGAAATTGTACAAATAAAAAAAAAATCACATACCTCCGCTACGATTTCTTGTATTTCTGTTGTTATGAGGTTATAGTACTTTACATTTATAGCGTGGTACGATGTTACTAAAATGGCCTTCTATTATCTCCTATAAAATCAATGGGAAAAATGCGATGGCCTACTATTACTGTTGTTAATTTAAAATGAATATAATATACACATGTAAATTGTCAAGAAAAACCATATCTTTTTTTAACTAAACAATATTAATTCATTAGCAATGTTATTTTAACAAACACTTATCTATTTGTAATTTAAGCAATCTCCAGAGAATTGCCAGAAGCAATTAAGAAGCTGAATCATTACGAGTTTCATAATAATAAACCTTTCCTATAATGAATGAATTTTTAAATATGCCTTCAATAGAAAACTATTAATAAAATCGTTGACTGACTAACTGTTGAGTAACGCAGGCTTCCATTTATCTTTTCGAATTATTATTTTCCTGTCCTAACAGATAAATGTCCAAATTGAAATATTTATCTACAATAATTATTTGAATCGCACATCCTCTGGTGTATCGATAACAGATGAACGTTACAATCTTAAGTAAAACGGAAGTGTAATTAATAAAGTTCGTACAGTCACCTCATTGAACATTGTCAATCTTTCTCATGCTTTCGAAGTGACCAATTCTATAGCAAATATTCACTGAGTTATTGTCTATGAATCGGGAATGTCACTACGCATTTTTACAATAGATGGCGCTATTTTATTTCTATATGTTCTAGAGACATTCGCGTCCATCTTTATACTTTGCCATATAACAGTTGTCAGTTGAAAGATTGACGATTTGATTGATTACTTAGAAGTTTTTAAAAGTAGAAAATGGATGACCAATTGAAGACACTTTTAATGTTCAGGGGTTCAAATATGTAAAGTATACTACGTAAAACTTGTTGCTGACGTATATAAAACAAAATAGAGATCCTGTATAACCACGAGTATTGCCAACAATTCTATGGAAAGTATTCACTGAGTTATTGTCTATGAATCGGGAATGTCACCACGCATTTTTGCAATAGATGGCACTATTTTATTTCTATATGTTCTAGAGACATTCGCATCCATCTTTATGCGTTGCCACATAACAGTTGTCAGTTGAAAGTTTGACGATTTGATTAAGTGTTTGGAAGTTTTTAAAAGTAGAAAATGGATGACCAATTGAATACACTTTTAATGTTCAGGGGTTCAAATATGTAAAGTATACTACGTAAAACTTGTTGCTGACGTATATAAAACAAAATAGAGATCCTGTATAACTACGAGTATTGCCAACAATTCTATGGAAAGTATTCACTGAGTTATTGTCTATGAATCGGGAATGTCACGACCTATTTTTACAACAGATGGCGCTATTTTATTTCTATATGTTCTAGAGACATTCCCGTCCATCTTTATACTTTGCCACATAACAGTTGTCAGTTGAAAGTTTAACGATTTGATTGATTGTTTGGAAGTTTTTAATAGTAGAAAATGGAAGAGCAATTGAAGACTAAATGGAAGACATTTTCGGCATTTTTTATTCTTTTACTTTTGTCAAAGGAAAAACGGGTTTTATTGTAAGAGTGCTCTACAAGAACGTCAATGCCCAGGATGGTTCATAAGATCAGTGCTGGCGATTTTCATCTATCTCGGTCAGGGGAGCTCTTTGAGATTGATGATGAGAAACTAAAGGTTTTGATTGAATCATATCCAAGGCATATGACACGAGAGATTGCAGAAACGTTGAACATCCATCATTCTAGCAAGCTCTGTATTTAAGTTCCTCATGACCTCAAAGATATTGTATTCTAATTAGTCTATAATGCCGAAGTTTCTCGAGGGTTGGCAACTCCGATTGAAATTGCGTTTTCAATACTGTAATCAGCAAGAGAGATGACGACTGATGGGGTTGCATCATAGACGCTTTTAGAAATGCACACGCCCTTTTGTATCTTTTGTACCTTTGGTGTCTCGAAACTTTATGTTAATATATCTGTAATCGAAAGATGCCTCAACGCGGTATTGCTTTTCGTAATCAGCGACTCAAAATACATCAAATAAGACCTTCGAATCATCGAAAATCGACTAATTTTTTCCAAATTGTGTTTTCTTAATCTTTGTGCCTTTCTACCCTTTATAGGTGTAAGGCGTGTGGACTTGAGTATATTATATGTCTTTTACATATTTTATTTTCCTCCATCTCTTTCTATTCTGAGTGTCTCGTTTTGTTTCTTTCCATTTTAATACATTCTCCTGGGTTTGCCTCTTTCCTGGGTCTGCCACTTTTCCTCCCCCCACCGTTCATGACTTCAAATATTTGACGCCAAACTTTTTAAATAAGACTACTTGAAGTTAAAAAAAATTACTAACACTTTGTCGTCGAATTCCGGTCTAGAAACTCCCCGGGGGGTTTTAGGTCATGCTCTTGAAGACTGTGCATATGTTTTTCCGCTGAGAGTTCACCATTTCTCTTTGCGTTTTTTGATGATTTCATGTTTCGAGACGGTTTTTTTGAATGTCTCGGAAACCGAAAAAGATACGATTTCGAGCTCGTGGTGTTTCTTAATCAGGAGAAAGATATTGCAAGACCTTCCGCTATTAATGCCGCGCGCACTTCTACCATTCGCCAACTCTCCAGGCGTATACTGTACATCTACAGATTCAATAATCTCAAACAATTATACGTTGCTAGAAATAAATATTTCTGATTCTATAATAAAAGAAGATGTAATGTACAACGACCATGAAATTAAGGAATACACATTTAATAAATCTTTAATTCTTTTTATAAATTTGTTTTAAATATTCTAAATTGTAATTTTTTTGTTTTAGACATATCCGACAGTAGTAGAAATAATGACGAAAACGAAGAAGACGCAATATCCACATCAATAGGAAACTACGGCCGGTGGCAGTTTCGATTAACCTTCATTCTATCGCTGTTCAACATTCCTTGCACTTGGCACATATTTTCCCCTACTTTTCACGCCGCGGAAAGGCAAGCGTGGTGCGCCAGACCACCGAATTTTTCCTACGTCGATCCGGAGTTGTGGATGAACGTCACGCAACCTGACGGACTCTGCACCACGATCGACGTGAGCCAAATACAAACGTGGCCCCCTCCGAACATCACCAATTGGCCGCTGATAAATTGCGATAAATGGGAATTCGACGGAGAAGGTTAATTACAATAATTTTTTTAAATAATATCGAAAGTACACGGTGGATATGTGATAATAAACATAGAATGATTTCATTAAAAGTTTTTTCTGTTTTACAAGAACGAAATGATAACTTCTTAACCTACAACAGAAGCAAATAAAATTTTAAATTCGAAATATTTTATTATTCAACTTCTCTTAACTAATTACAGTATGACAAAGAAGTAATATAGTGAGGAAAGAGGGGATAAACAAGAGAATAATTCGATTATTAATGAGAGCCTGATTACGAGAGTTTCGAGTAATTTAACTCTCATCAGATATCCCATGATCCGATCAAGGGTCTATTCTCTTTAGCTTATTGTATCTTTTATAACACAGTGAAAAATGGGAAGAACTATACTTCCCTCTATCGGGAGAAACACGAATTTCTATACGTTTCATTCTTTCGAACAATTGTTTGTTTCTACAATAGATAGGAGTACAGTTTTTGTTCATGTTTCGCTGTTACGCGATTTAAATTTTTTAAATATAAATTACATTAGTAAAAATATAAGAAACGGAAAACTTTTAATTGAAAGTACAATACATTTTAGTCGTATTTAATTGTTTTAAAATGAAATCTCTAGAAAACTTCTTTTCTCTTTACTTTCAGGGGAAACAATAATATCGGAATTCGATTTATTGTGCGACAGAAAGTATTTAAACAACGTATCAGAAATGATGTTCCTGGCTGGAGTAGCCATTGGAGGTTTCGTATGCGGCATCATTTCGGACAAATTCGGCCGAAAAAAGACGCTAATGGGTTCGGTACTCATACAGACTCTACTAGGTTTGTACTTTATTTGTAGAAAAAAAGTAGCAAGAATATTGGAATTGAAAAAAGAAACTTTGGTTTTATAAGATTTAAAATCTCATATACGTTTTTTTGACAACTAAGTTGTCATTGTCAATAAGAGCTAAAACAGTGTAACTAAGTTGTCATCATAAATAAAAGCTAAAACAGTGTAACTAAGTTGTCATCATCAATAAGAGCTAAAACGGTGTTAAACTGCGATCAATGATAGTGTTTATATTACCAAAGCACATATACATATATGATCTTAAATCTATTTAACCACACTATATGTTGTCTTGACGAAAAACTAATATTAAAAGGACTTTTCTCTTTTTTTGTCTGTAGGAGTTGCGATAGCACTGACACCCTGGTTTCAAATGTATTTTATTTTGAGAGCGATTCTGGGTTTCATCTCTGTATCTGTAGTGTTTAGTGGTTTCGTATTGTCGATCGAATTAGTGGGCGGTATTTGGCGAACGGTGGCGGGAATAGCTTACTTATTTCCCTTGTCCATAAGTTACGCTACGATAGCGGGGATGGCATACCTACTGCGGGACTGGAGACATCTCCAATTGGCCATATCTTTACCAGGACTTCTATTTTTGACTTTATGGTAAGTATTAATTCTAAGGATTAATACGATTTTTTTTTTGATACAAACACTTCAAATATACTTTGGTATTTATATTAGCATAATTAACGGTTGCTTTTTCAAGGTGTTGAAAAGAAATTTCGGAAGATTTTGTAATATAAACTTGGGTTTTATCCTCAAAAGCGTTAGATAAGTTTTCACTTCAAAATTATTTTTAGGACCTTAAAAAGTGTTAACACACGAGCATTTGTTCTAGTCCAATAGCTTTTGAAAAATACCAATTTTTGCGAGAATATCTCTTTGAAAAAATTGATATTTGAAATTTAGCCTTCGCTGTACGCAAAACACACTTCCAAAAATGCATATTTTGACACGGTTTTTCAAATTTTTTTATTCCTTCAGGAATAAACCAAAGTAACTAGACGAATTCTGATATCAAAATCGTTTTTAGCACCTTCGAAAGTATCAAGACACGAGCATTTTTTAATGTATAAGAACTTTGAAAAATTACCAATTTTTGCGAGTATACCCCTTTGAAAAAATTGAGATTTTCGTCAAAATGAAAAATTTGGAATTTGGCCTTCGCTGTACGTAAAACAATAGTTCTGAACTGGCATAATGCAAATTAACTACTTTTTCATAGCGAAATGAATCAGACTTTGGTTACAAAGCATTTACACTTTCAGAAATGCATATTTTGATATGGTTTTTCAAATCTTTTTTATTCCTTCAGGACTAAACTAAAGCAATTAGATAAATTCTGATATCGAAGTCGTTTTTAGCACATTCGATAGTATCACCACGCGAGCATTTGTTCATGTATAAGAACTTTGAAAAATTACCAATTTTTGCGAGTATACCCCTTTGAAAAAATTGAGATTTTCGTCAAAATGAAAAATTTGGAATTTGGCCTTCGCTGTACGTAAAACAACAGTTCTGAACTGGCATAATACAAATTAACTACTTTTTCATAGCGAAATAAATCAGACTTTGGATACAAAGCATTTACATTTTCAAAAATGCATATTTTGACATGGTTTTTCAAATCTTTTTTATTCCTTCAGGACTAAACTAAAGTAACTAGATAAATTCTGATATCAAAATCGTTTTTAGCACCTTCGAAAGTATCAGCACGCGAGCATTTGTTAATGTATAAGAACGTTAATGCATGAGAAACTACCAATTTTTAGAAAAAAAACTTTTACAAAAGAAAGAACCTAAAACACGTATATGAGACTATTATGACAAATTTAAATTATAGGTGGGTACTACCAGAATCTCCTCGATGGTTGCTCGCGATGGGCAAGACACACGAACTCCGAGAAACTCTACAACACGCAGCCGCAGTAAACAGAAGACCACTGCCAGAGAATTTCGAAAAATTAATTTTACCCACGACCTCAGCAGATGAAAGCACCGCCGGCGTTTTGGATCTGTTCAGGACGCCCAAGATGCGAAAAATTACGCTGTTGCTTTCGGTTATTTGGTTCACTGTGTATCTGATTTATTATGGCTTGGTACTTAATGTAGGCAACATCGGAGGAGATTTATACGTTAATTCCGTAAGTACCTTACCTGCCAAATTTATAGGTCTTACAATCATATGCGCTGCTTTTTGTGCTACTTTTTAAATCTTTTGGGAGAATTTCAACGAACTAACTAACACCATCTGTCGTGAAAATAACCGAAGTTGACTTTATTTTAAAGAAATTAGTGACGCCATCTATCGATGGAAGATCTATTTATGAAACGTCAAACTTTTTAAAATAATCTCTACAAATTTAGTTTCATGATAGGACGAACTAAGTAGCAATAACTTGATCAAAAGATTAACAGAATTTTTGTTTTTTTTTGTTTTTGAAGTTTTTCCAAATACTTTATATTATTAACCATGTACATACACGTATTTTCATGGCTACCTTCACCAATTTTGCCCGAATTTTAAACAACAAAAATAACTATTATTTCAGGTTCTCAGTGGTCTAGTAGAAGTACCAGCGATAGCCATAAGCATCTTATTTTTACTGAAGATGGGAAGACGTTGGCCGATGTCTTTGACATTAATATTTTCGGGCGTATCTTGTCTCCTGATCATTCCGATAAAATTCATATCAAGCGATCTACAGTGGTTAGTCACCTCTTTAGCGATGACGGGTAAGTTTTTGGTTAGTTCCTCGAACGCCGTCATCCCCGTCTTCACGGCGGAATTATATCCGACCACGATGAGAAATTTGGGAGTGGGAGCCAGCAACGTATCGGCAGGAATAGCCCTGATGATCATACCTTATCTATTCGAAACCGTAAGTACCATAACAAATAATTATGTACGTTTTATTTTGTGAAAGCGTCAAGGCGTAAAATATACGAGGATTTCGCAAAAGTGTGTATAAAGTACGGGGTTATTCTAAAAGAATATGCCGATTTTATAGCACTAGATTTTATTAAAAGAAAGTAACACAAAATTCAAAGAAAGACAAGTTTTAATGTGGCCCAGCACTTCCGGTACGGACATCAAGACGATATGAGAAACCCTCCCAGACTCGTTGAAGAATATTACAATACATCGAAGTGACTGCTACTATTCGATAATTAAGGTCTAGATTATTGGATAATGGATGAACACGAACTTGATCTTTTATATATCCTCATAAAGTGATGAGAAAAGTGGCTTAAGATCATGTTTTTATGCTTAGACTATGGGATTCCTAGAGCTAGGAACCTCACATATCCTCACAAAGTGATGAGAAAAGTGGTTTAAGATTATGTTTTATACGCTTAGTTTGTGGGATTCCTGGATCTAGGAATCTCACAAACTAAGCATAAAAGACATGATGTTAAACCTCCTTTCAATCAATTCATTCCTAGGGCACTTCTTCCTAGATCTAGACATCTCACAGACAAAGCATAAAACATGATGTTAAACCTCCTTTCAATCGATTCTTTCCTGGGGCACTTCTTCCTAGCTCTAGGAGTATTACAAACTAAGCATAAAAGGCATGATGTTAAACTTCCTTTCGATCAATTCTTTCCTGACGCACTTCCTCTTCAAAAAAGCTCGGACCATCGGATACCAATAAAACGGTGTTCCATCTCCTTAATTTTTTCTTTATAACTACTAGGGAGCTATGCAATCTGCCTAGTGGGCAATAAGCGTTTATTGTGACTGACTAAAAAGTAATGGCGATGTAGAATATCACTCCATCTAATTTCCTTCAAAAATTATTTCAAATCTTAAACCTGAATATATTTATCTATGTGATCTTGGTCTAGACTTACGAGCCCTGTAGTCAGATCTGTTGGAAAAATGAAACAATAAATGCAAAAACCAATTTTGGAAAATAATAAAATAGAACTGTCCTGTTAAAGTGCTTCTGTCGAAGAGAAAAGAGCCCCAAATTTTGTTCAGACACTACACAGAGAACATTCGTCTTAGATTAATCTTTCAGACTCTCTCATGTGGATATTATATTCTCCGAAGAAACACGTGGTTATTGACTATGTCATACAAGTCTAAAATTGAACTTAAAATAAAGATTTGATCTTCCATTACATCCAGGATCAAAACGCTAAATTCCATCCGCTTCCTCATCATTAGTAAATACTTGAACGAGTTTCAGTCGTAATAGTTTCAAATGTAACGTCTTCTTAGTACACGCCAGGTAGTTAAGAGATCCGATATATGTGGCTATCTCTATTTGTGGACTGTCTCGGATTCATTCAAACGTAGCACGAATTCTTTCCACTTATGCCTCCTAACTAACAGTCAACTCATTCGTTTACACAGTCACCGTCATTCTGTAAACTGCGAAAACTACCGTCTTACCTACGGAGAATATATTGTTGAATCGCTTTCGAAAAGCACGCTGCATCATAACAATTGAATTTATTTTCGCGAATTCTAGAACACAAAGCCTTTCGTTGTCGATTTGATATTTCGGGCGGTTCTATAAAATCAATGCACATACACACCTGTAAGGCAAGGATTAAGATAAATTTAAAAGCTTTAAATTTCAAATTATAACAATTATTCTTTATAAAAATACATAAAGCAACTTGAATATTGGTCCGCCAGAAATCGTGAGCTGGAGATAAATTTCCCACACTAATTTGCAACGAATAATGATAATGAGTGTGAATATAAAACTTAATTATTAAATTATATTCAACTTGAAAGAAATTTTATTGTAAATTTACATAATATTTATACATCCAACCTTGAATAAAACGTTTCAGTATTAATGTACATAAAAATACAACTTGTGTACATTTTTTTCAATTAATCAGTATTTTTTAGTCACTTTGAACGTAGTATTTATGATATATATTACAAATTTATTGAGAAAAAACACATAAAATTCGTAACAGACAATATTTTATTGCATTTTAGAACTTTATTAGCGGATCTTATTAATAAATGCATTAAACAAGCTATATTAAATATAATAGTACGTAATATCTTTTTTTAATACTACGAGGGAGCGTTTTTATATTCGCGGAATGGGGGACAAGGGGTGGAAATAAAAAAACCAAATTATTTTTCTTTTTCAATATATTCACCTGCAAGACGGATACATTTTTCACATCTTTCAATTAATTTATTTATATCCTCATAAAAAAATGATTTCTCTTTATCTGCAAAATACGCCGAAACTGCCTCCTTGACTTCATCATCGGCAGTAAATTTTTTACCCCGCAGCTCTTTTTTCATTTTCGGAAACAGGTAATAATCACTCGGGGCCAAGTCTGGGCTGTAGGGTGGGTGATTCACAATTTCGAAGCCCACCTTATGCAGGGCAGCTAACGCAACGCGGCTCTTGAGGACGGGCGCGTTGTCGTGCAAAAGCAGAACACCTTTTGTCAATTTTCCCCGTCTTTTCTCTTTAATGGCTTCTTTTAGTCGCTCTAATATTGAAGCGTAATATTCTCCGGTTATAGAAACACCTTTATCTTTATAATCAATCAACAATATTCCTTCCGAGTCCCAAAATACCGTTGCCATGAGTTTCCCAGCTGATTGTGACACTTTAAATTTCTTGGGAGGTGCTGTGCCCTTTTTATGCCACTGCATGGAGTTTTGTTTGTTTCACTCAATACACCATCCTTGTCTTCATTACAGAGGTCCAAAAATGCACGCGAACACTCTACGTGCTGTTGTTTTTGCGGCGGCGTGAGCATTCTCGGCACCCATCTTGCGTTGACCTTAGACATGCCGAGATGATCGTGTAGGATTTTAAAAATTATTGTATCGGATACTCCAACCATTTCTGCGAGTTGTTTCTTCCTTAGTCGAGCATCTTCGAGTACAATTTGTTCAACTTTTTGGATAAGTGCTGGCGTGGTCATCTCAATGCTCCTGCCCGGCCTCGGGTCGTCTTCAAGGGATTCCCTTCCTTGTTTAAATAAACTATGCCACTTGTACACCATGGTTTTTCCTGGACAAGAGTCGCCGTAAACCAATGACATCTCATTCATTATGGTCGCGACTGATTTTCCTTGCCTGGTAAGGAACTTTATAACGGCACGATATTCGATTTTTTCCATATTTCACTTTTCACTCCTGATTATGTTACTTGGTTGACGATAGC
Source organism: Dermolepida albohirtum (assembly GCA_031893035.1). Lineage (NCBI taxonomy): Eukaryota > Metazoa > Arthropoda > Insecta > Coleoptera > Scarabaeidae > Dermolepida > Dermolepida albohirtum. The sequence goes on from JAVIWB010002540.1 coordinate 200,956, forward strand.
TCAAAGACTAACTATCTAATAACAATGAAACTTCGTATTTATACTAATCATGAGTCGCTGCACGGCCACGCCCCCAATGCGCCTACTCACTCCTCTACAACCCGCTCATTCCGCGAATATAAAAACGCTCCCTCGTAGCTCAAGAGGCCTTAGAGGCCCATGGCAAGTAATCTCCACTTCCTTTTGTCTCCTGTTAGTTTTTTACATTAACTCCAGATCTTGTTTTACTGCCTGGATCCATATAGTTCGAGGTCTACGCTTATTTCTTCCTCCGACCACTCCTCTTGTTAGGACTTGTTTTGCAGATCTTCTTTCATTCTTGACACGTGTTCTAACCATCTTAATCGCTGTCTGGATTTGGCTTATGAGGGGCTTCGTATATAGGCATTTTAATTCATAGTCAGTTTTTCATCTCCATAGTCCTCCTTAGGCTTTCCTTTTCCATATCTCCAATGACTCTTTTTCTCTTGCATCCAGTTTCAGTATTATTTTTGCGGTAATACGTATCTTCTTTTGTTAATGAAATATACCTCATCAGATATAGTCACATAATTCCAAAAGTATTCCTTAAAATCGATTCCAAGTGATTATTTCCATTTTGTCACAATCAGAAACAATAAAGGTGTTAAAGTACAACCTAGTCGAACTCCCATTTAAGTCTGTAATACCTAATATGTGATTGTAACGTGATGTATGTACTGTTAAATTGTTTATTTTTGTAATGTAATATATAAATTAGCTGTGTGTTATATCAAATTAATTAAATAAATTAAATGTTTAATCATATTTTCCGAAATTATTCAATTATCTAATAAAAATTGAACAAATCGAATGTCGGAATTTATTTTATAATAGATTGAACAGTAATTTAATTTGTTTGTTTCGATTTATTACAGAATTAAACTACCTTTTCAGTTTATGTAGTGTGTAATTGATCAAATCTTACTACTCGAAATAAATAAATCAACTATTAACCATTAAAAATAATAACAACGTAATTTCGAATTTTAAACGCGTCCAAGTGACTGTGAAATACAAAAAAATATATTTTCGAAACTAATCGAAATACGAATAATTGTTTTTAATCTCATTATTGGTGAATTGTATTTTAATATACAGACATTCAAGCTTATATCAACCTTTATATCTACAGACTCGAAAGTGTCGAAATTATGGAAAAAAAAATAATGTAAGATTACGTTATTATATTTATTATTCATTTAGTATTACTAATATGCATGATGTCGACAAAATTAAACAAGTTTCGACAACAATAGAACGATGTAGTTCCATTAATACGTACTTCTGAACTTGGCTTTATGTTTCCAAGTAATTATTACACTTTTTCTTAATGACCTGTTTTTTTTTCTATTATTTAACGAGTGTGACGCAACGATTAGACACAGAAATGTTCATTCTATGAAGCATTCTTCATCTACAGACACGTAAAAAAACAATTTTGTTCGAGAAAATTAAAAATAATTTTCTTTTATAGGAATCTATACACTTCTCTTTACCACTTATTATTTTGGGGGCCTTCGGTATAATCGGTGGTGCTTGTGCCCTATTCCTACCGGAAACGGGTAACAGCCCGCTTAAAAACACTTTAGACGACGAGGAGGAGGAGGAGGAGGAGGACCAACACTGAAAATAATCGAAATGTTTTTCTTTTTTTGAGGTTAAAACTTCCTTACACTTGCCTTATTACAAGTATTATATCATTAAGTAACTGAGATTTATGAAAAATCGGTGTATTTATGTCAAAAAGACGTTTTAGTCCTTTACGTGCATGATTTACTTTGGTCTATAACCTTAAAGACTCGTTTATGTAAAAACCTGTTCGAATAATACAAGTTCAATAATAAAAGTTTTATTCGTGACGTTCACTAATGGTTTATTGTAATTGATGAGTAATGATTGTAAACGAACACTATAATTATAATATTCGTGGCAGGCGATTCGAATATCTCAAATTATCAATTAAAGTTGACGTAAGGGTAAACAGGCGACATCTAGATTCAAATAAAAATAATTTCACGTGATAAAACAGATTTCCGATATACCCACTAATCAGTGGAATTTAAAATAATCAAAAAAAAAATTAAATACGAATTTAATTAGCCAAATTAATTGCTATTTCCTTTTCTGTGGTTAATTAGTTTTGTGGTCAATTAATTGTTCCTTCCTTATTTTCGGTGGCGTTAAAAATTGGTGTCGTTGGACGTTGTAGGATTTCGTGACTTTTGAAAGTAAGTTTTATCATTTAACATGCTCTCATTACAAAATGTAGATATAAATATCGATGTGTATAACGTATAAACTTTATTTGATTAGGGAATGACCTAAAATAAAACATATTGAAACAGGCGTATTAACTAATAACATAATTCATCATCGTAAATGAGTCTTTTAGGTTATGAATATCAAATTAAACAGTTATTTACAGTGAAAATCGTTCAAATGTAGTCAACTAATTTTAAAATGACACAATATGAGAACTGCACCTTCTTTATGATTTTAAAATGCATTTAAAATCCGTCGTTAATGCAGGAAAAGTTTAGAATAATGTTTCACTTTAGCTGATCTTCTAGATGTTATTGTAGATTATATTTTTTAATTTTAAATTATTTTCATTTTCATTTCGTAAAATTCTTTGTCAATTTCGTACTATTTTGTCGAATATTCTTCGTATTTTATCTTAATTTTTACATCATTTATATAAAACAAGTACACTTGCTTGCGTGGAAGGCGAGTACAACTCTACAACGCTAATTTTTGTTTTTCCCATAGATCAATCTGGACTTTTAAAGTACATTGACAGATATTTTCGTCAGAAAACATATGTTGTATGTGTTATATGCAGTTACTTGTAAATAAATAAACATCTAATATTATTTTTTTATTAATAAAATGATAATAAATAACTTTAACGTTTAGTTAAATTTCTTTCTTTTATTACTTCTTGTTAGATTAGAAATGGATTCTATATAATTGCTAATATCTTCCCATTTATTTCTATCGCATGCCCAAAAGTCTTCTTTATTTCCTGGTCGAAAATTTTGTTAACAAATCATTTTAAAAAGTAGTTCCCGAACATTTTCTATGGAATTAAGGTCGAGACTTCGTCGATCAAAGCAGGGCCTCGGTATTATCTATGAATCAATTTTTTATGGTATATGCAGTGTGGATGGGACAATAGTTATATTGATAAATAAGATTTTGTTCAAGATGTGACTGGTGTCCAGATGCTAAGATGACATTTTCTAATATGATTTGATAAATTTCACTGTTTAGTCGCTGACCAATGTTCCACAAAGCGCCAGCTCCATATACACATTTATCCAGGCCCAAAAGTTTATAGAAAATCGTTTCATATGTGAATTACTTACGTTTCGCTCTTCAAATCTAACATTTCAATGTCTATATACACGAATATTCCATTACTTGGTTGAAATGTCTTTGCACTGGTAAAAACAACTCTATTCCAAAACTCTGCATTTTGATTAAACTCAATTGAGAGCCAAAAATCAATCTCGAATTTTTATACTCCAAGGAGCCTCTTTTTAGCAGCGGAATAATTTCCTATGTCTCACTCTTTGATTTTTCTACAAATAGTTGAAAAATAACCAGGAAAACTGATTGTTTTTTTGCCTGACCATTTAATTCTTCTGCGAACAGTTGAAAAAGAACTAGAAAAATTGGTTCTTTCTTGTCGAACGGTCCGGATTTTTCTTCTTCTTTGATTCTTTTATATACAGTTGAAAAACAACCAGGAAAATTGGATCTACCTTGTAGAATGATACGGATTTGTCCAACTCTTTGATTCTTCTACGAACAGTTGAAAAAGAACCAGGAAAATTGGTTCTTTCTTGCAGAATGATAGTGATTTTTCTGGTTCTTTGATTCTTCTGTAAAGAGTTGAAAAAGAACCAGGAAAATTGGATCTTTCTTGTAGAATGATATGGACTTGTCTAACTTTTTGATTCTTCTACGAACTGTTGAAAAAGAACCAGGAAAATTAGTTCGAACTGTAGCTTTTCTTGGAGAATGATGTGGATTTTTCTGACTCTTTGATTCTTCTACAAATATTTGAAAGGAAAGCAAAAAAGTTAGTTTCAACTGTAGCTTTTCTTGCAGAATAGTACGGATTTTGTAACTCTTCCATTCTTGTACAAACAGTTGAAAAAGAACCGGAAAAATTGGTTTCAACTGTAGCTTGTCTTGCAGAATGCCACGGATTTGTCTGACCCTTTTATTCTTCTACAATCTATTAAAGAAGAACCAAGAAAATGAGTTTCAACTGGAGCTTTCCTTGTAAAATGGTACACATTTTCCTTAAACAATTAATAAGTGTATCATCATCGTTAGCATTTGACACTCATCTTCCACCTTATCCTCTTTCTCTCGATATAGTTTCTTCTTGTTCCCGACGTTTCTTAACCCTCATTATGGTGGAGTTAGCAACATTAGAATATCGTGCATCTGCTCGTATAGACCAACCATTTTTTAATCTTACTTAAAACTTTTGCTTTCCCGGAATCTATTAAGTTCATATTCAGATGTTACGTTTACTATGATAGTTGACAATGTAGAATATTAGTCGAAATCACTGCATCGAAACGTTGTAGGTGCACTTGCTTTCCCTGCAAACGAGTATGCATTCTAATTCATCCACGACAGACGTCCGAAGTTAGCGATACCAATTTTACAGTGGTAACACTGCACAAATGGACGAACCTGATTTATTATTTACAATTTATTCATAAATAGTAATTTATGAATAAATTGAGATTAGTTTTATATGACGAAAATTAAAATCAAACCGAAGACAAAAGACGATTTTTAATATCTTTTATTTTATTTATATGTACCGCTTGAATTTCTAACGAATTTTTTATTTAAACTGCTCCTACCTAATGAACGGTTTCACTGTATGTAAATGTATATATATATAGGAACATATTGCATATATCATCGTCTCCAAAAACATTTTTTGTACATATTTTTTAACGCGTTTTTCACTTAATTTATATATTCAAGTGTACATTTTTGCAGTGAATGTACAGTGCTATGAATTACGTAAGTATCTAGTAACATTGCGTTTATTCTAACAAGAATGTTTGTACCTAATACTTTAAATAAGTTTTGTGTACGTGTAGAAAACGTTTTTAATTTTTTGTTGTTATAAGTTCTTTGTATTTTTGTAAAATAGAAACTACGATTTTTTTTTAACATAAAGATAAGAAAATAATAGTCAATGTACATTATGTACGAAAATAGGTTATTGTTTGTATATACCTACCTATTATCGTTTTTTTTAAATTATTGTAATAAATATAGTTGTGTAAATTTAAATGTAGTTTTCTTTTTCTCAGTCACACCTCTGCAATTTATAAATTCTTCAAGTGAGAATGAAAAGTAAACTTTTAAACCACTACAACGATCTATAATAATAATAATAATAATAATTTATTAATATATACACTGCAGGCCATAAGTTTGGAATCACTTGCATAAGTTAGGAATCACTTCTGAATATAATGAAAATATTGTAGTGGCTTTAACAAACATTGTAAAAATAAAACAATATTAATATACCAAAACGTTTTATTATAAAATAAGCAGGAAAAAAAGCAAATTTTATTTATTTACATCCACTTATTTTTATTATCAACTAAACGGACTTTTCATCGAAATACCCTCCTTTTGCTTTAATGACGGCAGCACACAATCGCGGTAAACGAGACACTAATTTTGTAAGGGTTTCATTGGGTATATTTGCCCAAGAATCTTGTATAACTTGCCACATGTGAGTCTGGGACGTCGGACACTTTTCACGCACTTTTCTATCCAATTCTTCCCACAACAGCTCTATTGGATTGAGGTCTGGCGATTGTGCCGGCCAAACCATGTTTTGTAAAACACCGTCAGCTTCCTGTTGTTGGAGATATCCTCTACATAAATGAGAAGAATGTTTTGGGTCGTTATCTTGCATGAATATAAAGTTTTCTCCAAGTAATCTCAGACCGGAGGGCACAGCGTTGTGTTCGAGAATCTGTCTGTAACCCTCCTTTTTCAAAACTCCGTCGATTTTCACCAGATCTCCTACACCAGCCGAAGAAAAACATCCCCAAACCATTACAGAACCGCCACCATGTTTTACCGTGGGTACCACACATTGCGGTAACATTTTTTCCGTAGCAGTTCTTCTTACAAATATCCGACGTCTGGAACCCACTGTTCTATTGTCCAATCTTTGTGTAACTTAGCCCATTGTAGCCTTTTTATTTTATTTTGCGGACGTAGAAGCGGTTTGCGAACTGCTACACGTCCCATCAGTCCAGTCGCTTTGAGCCGCCTTTTTACTGTGGTTAAAGAGATCCGAGTTTCACGCTCCCTGTTAAACTCACCGCGGATTTGCGAGGCCGTTAATCTTCTATCTCTTTTCGGCGTCAATATAATTGTCTGATCTTCTGCAGAAGTTGTAATTTTTGGTCTTCCTGATCGTTTTCTGTCCGTATACCCTCCAGTAGACCGGTATCTTTTAATTGTATTTTGTACACCTTTGTCCGATATCTTCATTCTTTTCGCGATATCCCGTATAGAATCTCCCCGATTATGATGACTAATAATTTCTACACGTTTTTCTAGCGATATCTGCTTTCTCTTCGCCATAATCAAACGATGTTTACTGATTCTACACACTTTTATGTGTCTACACACTTTAAATGATACGAAGCAACTAAAATATTCTCATTACTTCAAAATGTATAAATACTTATAAATATAAAAACTAAATGTAATTACAAAAGGTTTATGCGGAAGGGTCTGCAATAAAATTTGTCCATTCCAGGTAATCGTTCATTATGCAGAAATATTACCTGCTCGAATAAATAATACCGCACGCAGAGTTTCCTTAATCTCTGGTTATTTTCCAACTATTAATGCATTTAAAACTACATCTTTTATGTAAAGCTTTATAATGTACTTAAGAATAATCCTTTGTACTTATATCAAAGTAATACGAACGTAACAATTTAATTTAATTTTTATGAATTTACTGGAACTGATTCCAAACTTATGGCCTGCAGTGTATGTACATACACGTCATAGAATAATCATATAAATAAAAACACAATTAATGCGTTCACAATTAGTGCGCCACCAAACACGTTCAAATACACGTTAAAGTACCAATTAAAACATAAAAACACCAAAAAAGGGCAATGTCAAAATTTATGCTTCAGGAAGTCATTTACCGAATAAAAAACGTTCTCCATCAGCACCTTTTTTATTAATATTTTGAGATTAATCCATGGTAGGTTCCTAAACCTATAAGGCAAAGCATTGTATATCTTCACGGCCACGTAATTCGAACTTAGCTGACTTTTCCCAGTGCGATGATACGGTATCACCAAACTGCTCTGGTTTCGTGTTTCATATTCGTGAAAATCACCATTTTTGCAGAACTTATCTGGCGACTTATGAACAAATTCCAGGCAAGCAAGTATGTACAAGGATGGGAGGGTCAGTATTTTCTGAATAGGTTTGCACAACTTGTGGTATTGGATACACTACTAAGGGCTCTGACTGCACTCTTTTGCATCCCGAAAACCGCCTCAGCCGCGCCAGACGCTCCCCACATCAATAGGCCATACAAAACCCTGCCCTGAAAATTTGCATAGTACACAGTCCTAGCCGCCTCGGGTGTAGCCACCAGTTTCACTCTTCGTATAGAGTATATTGCTGATGCCAAATTGCGACACAAGTTATCAATGTGGCACTCCCAAGTTAGGTTGCTCGCAATCAGCACTCCCAGAAACTTAATATTCGCTTTGGGTTCGCCCGCCACTCCCCTTGTTGTTATTGTCAGCTGTTGGGTTTTGTCCTGGTTTAATTTCATAAGATTGCTACTAAACCACTCGCTTGCTTCCCCCAATGCAGTCTCCATATAAACCTCTGCAACTTCCTTACACTGGGCACGCACTATTATGGACGTATCATCTGCAAACTGGGTGACTCTACCCAAGGTGACATTATGGGGCATATCATTGACATAGATTAGAAACAGAAGAGGCCCCAATATTGACCCCTGTGGAACCCCCCGATCAATAGGGGCTGCATCCGAGAGTCGATCATTACAGTATACCTTCTGTCTTCTGTTTGCCAAATACGAACCGATCAGCTCATTTGCTTGTCCTCTCACTCCATACATGTTTAACTTTAATGTTGTGGTTGTTCAAAAATTGCAACTAATACTTCGTGAGGTTGACAGAAACAATGTTGGTAATGTTGATGATACCGTCTTGATCACACGCTTTCTTTTATCTGGTAAACCAGGTCTGGAGAACCTTTGACATGTTGTGGGCCAAACTTTAATGTGCAAATACGTTCGCGGGCCGCGTTTAAAAGTAGTGTTCATAGTAAGTAGCGTAATATTTTTTTTAATTGGGTTTTTCAAAATGTCTCGCGGGTCGGATCAAATCTTCTAGCGGGCCGGTCCTTGCCCACATATGTGGTAAACGAACAGAATTTATAATGTAATAGTTGCAACTGTTTTTCCAAAAACACCTCCTTTCTGGGTCCTGAATTTTCACGTATCACAGTAGTCATAATATTTTCCTCTACTCTGCAAGATCAGTCGTTATTTCCTGTAACTTAGAACATTATAGACCATCTTCCTTCAAATAAAGCCCTATTTTATCATTCTATTTCCGTCTCCTTGTTCCTTTTATGACTTCCTCAACCTACGATGGTTTTCTGTAATTGCTAATTTCTTTGCTTGCTTTTGATGTCGTTTGAAGCAAATCTTCAGGTCGGAACCAAAACTATTTTACAAGTTTTTGCGCCACATTGTTACAAACAATTGACTTCTTTTCACCAGTTATCAATCGCTTCAAAAAAGGATCATTTTTTAAAGTTTAAGGAGTCCATGAAGAACTCAAATTGTATCCTAGCTTTTTCGTGGAGTCGTGAACACTTGAATGATGTCAGCTAAACGTTCCTTTAATCTCTGATAAGTTAATAAAAAGTTCAATGATAAAACGACAATGTTTTCATGTTGAAATACTGCTCTTTTACAATGAACGAACTATCCATGCTAAATTGTCAACACTCACTTGAATTAATGGTTTCGTGCTGTGGTTGGATCTCAAAAAACAACGCTTTTACAATTCCACATTACCTTCTTCTTAAGAATGCTTGCTTTTGATGACGTTTGAAGCGGATCCTCTAATCGAAACCAAGACCATTTTCCTGTTTTTGCACAACGTCGTTGCAAAAAATCATCTTTTCACCAGTTACCAATCGCTTCAAAAAAAGGATCGTTTTCTTAATGTTTAAGGAGCCCATGAGGAACCCAAATTGTGTCCTAGCTTTTTCGTGCAGTCGTGAACACTTGAATAACGTACGTTTAACATTCCTGCAAACTCTCATGTCGCGTGCCGTAGGTTTTACTCGATCAACTCCAGTAATGCAGAAGGTAGCAGCTTATTTGAAATTTTTGAAAAAGCAAATGCCTTAGAACAACTCTAACATGAAACATCATACCTGGAAAATCGCAAAAACCTATCTAAACCGAATAACTAGCAATAATTAATGCAAAGGAAACAAAATTAAGGGAATATATTTATATTTTTTATTAAGAACAAATAACTTTCATTACATATAAGCACAAAAATATAATATTTACTAATATGTAGTTTTTACTGGTTTTCCGTAATGGCCCATGCCTTTTCTTCCATGCTAACAACCATAGCTTGCTCGACTTTCTCCTGTAGCCAAACAAGCAGCTCTTTGTAACCTGTAACTGTCAATTTGCCGCCCGAATTTAGGAAATCCACTTCACCCTACAAAAACATCTCAAGTATCGCCCAGTATCGTCAATGTAAAAGAACTATATTAAACCACGTTACGTTGTATGGTTGATAGAAGCTCCCACAATTGAATACTAACTTGAAAAACAGATCGTATCAATTAGTTTAAAGCGAAGATCTACCCAGATTGACTTCTTTTCAAAAGGAAAACAAAAGTAAGCAGTTTGGAGATTCCAAAGTGAATCTATTCTGAGAAAGCTTATTCGTAGTGCAATGTAATAGTAAAACGTTTACTTTGATATCTCTGGGCATGCTAGAATTGAGGTTCTAGATGATTAAAAAACGGCCGATTGTAAACAGTTAATACCAGCTCGAAAGACAGATCGTATCAATTAGTATAAAGCGAAGATCTACCCACATTGCCCTCTTTTCAAAACGAAAACAAAAGCAAGCAGTTTGGAGATTCCAAAATGAATCTACTCTAAGAAAGGTTATTCGTAATGGAAAATAGCTTAGATGATTTTTAAAAAATGGCTGATTCTGCACCATGGCGTGTTCGCTAACGATTCTTCAAAAAAAATCCACGATAATTGTCAAGTGAGGAGAGTCAGATAGGATCATGCTCAGACTCATACCTCCATACTGAATCGGTGGGTCATACATCATAACGAATATGCACTCCTCGCAATTCCAATGATGATAGGTATACGTCAGGGAAGCGACAGTCTAGGTTCTTTCCCATCAACTAAACTCGGAAGGAGTTAGGTCCTAAATCCTATCTACAATACATTTAATTTTTTCCCATCGTTACTTATCCACTAACACTCAATGGTCAGCGCGATGGAATATTGGTTTAAAATATCCAAATCATTAGAAAGGCATACGTCCAGGAGGAAACAAGTCTGGGTTGATGAAGAAAGCTCGTAATCCTGACAAAATACCCAATGACTTCCATTTATTTCCACAGACAATGTTAAATTGGGGAGAATACGTTTTAGTTTGGAGAATTAGCCTAAAAACCTTCAAATCAGAGAGGTGTATGTCCAGAGGTAGACCTGGGCTGGCGAAGAAAGCATATAATTCCAACGTAATACCCGATGACTTCTTTTTATATCCATAGAAAAAGCTAAATTGCAGAGAATGCGTTTTAGTTTGGAGAATTGGCCAAAAACCTCCAAATCATTGAAAAAGTCTATGTCCAGTAGGCCTGAGCTGACGACGAAAGCATGTAATCCTGATATAATGCCCAATTTTTTATTTTTACAAAGATAAACTGTGAATAATGCGTTTTATTTCGGCCCATGAAGTCATTATTGCTTTTAAGAGAAACATAATTCCATAAACACATAAGAAATTTTTTAAAAAATAACTCTTTTCAAAGGCAAGAAACATATTGACTGTCTTCAGGAACATTTTCAGAAAGTTTACTAAAGGATTCAGAATAAAAACTTAGGTTCGAAGTTCAGAAAACGTCCCGTACATAGCTGACCAGGATCCAGTTAAATTTTCTCAAAAAATAACCACCCACATCGTCTTCATTTCTCTTGTTGCGATATACTTAAACTGCGCGCAATATTTACGAAAGAAAAGTATAAACAATTACCTGTCTGACATTGAAAATTAACTCATTAGGGGTAACCTGAGGTACGGACACTACATCATCCATGTCTAAACACCATTCCATTTCCCAGTTACCCCATAATCTACATTTATTAATACGTATGATGTGCCTGTAAAATTAATTGGTTAGTTCTCCTTATAGTTGGCGAATTCTAGCTGCCTCATGTAAAATATTTGTTATATTTATCGTATTAAATATATACGAGTAGAAGCATTTAAAGGTATGTTAAGGAGGATGGATTAAATGTAATAAAAGTGAGATTTTTTTAGGAAAATAGTGGGCGAAATCAAAGGGGGTCGAATCAAAAATGAATAGTTCAGATAACAATTAAATACAAAATCCAAATTGAGAAGCTTTGGTCTTAAATTTCAGATGAAAAATTATAGAATTGCCACGAAAATATATAAAATAAAATAGCGAATGAAGAATAAAATAGACAGACTAAAATAAAACATAATAAAGAGAAAAAGATGACGAAAGTATGGAAGATATTCAACTTAGATCATGTTGTATTTAACTCAATAAAGGTCTGGGACTACATAAAAGTAAAATTTCTCTTCCGAAATGAATAAAATATAAAACAGAACTTACTCAAGACTTATTACTATCATAGACTTTCCAACTTTATCAATTGCAGCATGTGCCCAGTAGGTATCGCCTTTAAACCTGCCATTTCCAATTGTTTCCAAAAGATGGTGACCCATGGAATCGTAAATAGCGAAAGGTTTCAAACCCTAACAACATTACGCGTTAATACCTCGAAAGTGACACATCACACGTGCATACCAAGTGATCATTATAATATCTCGTCAAACGTTGGAATATCTTAACCGGTTCGCCGAGAATGCTAGCCCTCCTTAACGCCTCCAAAGCTATCTGAACACAATTCGCTTTCTCATCGGGATGCCTTGTTATTAAAGAGTGCAGTGCCTTTCCTGCACCCTTAAAGAAGATTTCGCCATCACAATGTAGCCCACCTACCAAATTAAATAAATTATTTGAAAAAGTGATTAAAGCCCTGGAATCTGATGCAATACCATTTTGATTCTTCAAAATAACCTGTTCCAAAGCCAGCATCACACCTGGACTGAAATTTTTAGAGGATGCTATTACGGATTTTGGCACCGAACTTGGTTTGTGATAAGAGTTATGCCTTCGAATCCTTTGAATGTTTTCCACGGTTTGATTCACAAACACGTCGGCGATACACTGCTCCAAAGCCGCAACAGACATGTTTACGTGACACAAGAAACATCTACATCCATATAAAATGATACTGGAAATTTTTTCGTGATCACTGGGTGTTTTCTGGAATCAAGATTACAGTTTTTTATGATGCAAATATTGCGAATATTGTTTTTGAATAGTCCGTGTGTATATTGATCGATTTAGAAGTTACCTCGTTCGTTGGAACAGCTTGGATAGCATATGGATTGACTAACACGTGCTGACCAAGAACTTGGGAATAATACTGTTGTAGGAAATGGGACGAAAAATGGTTCCACATATCGATTAAAACACCAATAAAATCTTTACGAACATCTACTATTTCTAACGCTGCAATTCTGTAAAAAAAAACCTTTCATTTTACAGATTTACTAAATATTATTGGCAATTATCTACAAGGGGATACCCAAAAATAAACAGAATTTCTCTATAAGAACTTGTATTTTATTTTTTTTTTTACAAAACATCTTCAATATACTCTCCATTCTACTTTATATACTTGTCTAAACGATGATTCCATTGTTGGAAACTATATTCGAACTCGTTTTTCTGTATGGCTGCGAGTTGCTGTGTAGTTTTTTTCTTTACCTCTTCCACGTCGAAAAACGATGCTCTTTCATGTCGCTCTTCATTCGAGGAAACAAAAAAAGTCGCACGGAGTACGATCAGATGAGTAGGGGACGTGAGGTAAAGAACTGATACGGCTGTGTGAGCAAGTTCATTGTCACAGTGGAAAAAACATTCCGCCATCTGCCACAAATGACGAGCAAACAAAATGCTTTTACAAAAAAATACACTGTAACGAGACGCAAACTTATTTGGCGAAAGAACCGACTGCACCAAACGCAGAATAAGTTGCGTCACGCGCACCTAGCGCCAAGAATACGCGCTAGACAAACCCCGCCCACAGCGCTGCTATTCCGGTTATTTTTGGATATCCCCTCGTATGGATTGAAATAACAGTAAGCAAAATTATCTTGATGTATGTACTCGAACCAAAGATTGAGAAACACTGTTCTACAAGATTAATTGTTAGCCTGCGTTAACTCGATCTAAAAAAAATCCCTTATAATTTTAAACGTACTTGTGTTTAACACCTTCGGCGGGCATGTACGGCGACAGATAAGGGGGAAACAAGAAATCCAGCATCTTAGTGACTGGGTATCCATCGTTGCTGTGAATATTCTGATCCTTATGCGAAATGCTCACTTGTATTGTGATTTGGGACATCTGCACGTCTTCCACTAACGTGCTAACATGTGCGTTGTTTTGCTGAAAAGATAACGATAAGGCGATATAATCAATAACAATTAAAACCAGAATAGGTCAGGTTACGTATTGTTCGGCATTGCTTAACGAATAGATTGAATAGTAAGTAAAAAAATTTGGTATTCTACAATACGAAAACAAGAAATTGCTCATAGGTTTTATATTTAGAGATATCTTGCTTCATCTTCTTCTTCCAGTAGTACTTCAATTCTTTTCGGCCATGGCTTCCTTTATCTTTTGTTTTAGATTTTCTTATTCTACGCATATTTGTGTGTTCTCGTGGTTTCGGGTTTCTTCTCGTATGGGTGTGTTGGTAAAATCTCATTTACCATTTTCAGGCAATTGTCTTCAGTTAAATGCTGATGACGAACACGAACTACAGTAAAACAAACAACATTCGACCGAGAGCATCACCTGAAGATGATAAATAAGATTTTACCGAAACATAGCACCGGTCCTTTACAGGACAATAGCATACCTACGCAGGAAGAAACCCCAAATCACGTGAGAACATACGCATATACATAATTTAAAACAAGATTTTAAAAAGTGAATAATAATCTTAAATTTTATAAATATGGCATTTTATTGTATTTTGTATTTATTATATTCTATTACATTTACATGCATTCATTACCGCTTACCGTCTAGCAACTACTTTTGCAGCCTTACACACCTTTTATAAGCCAAAGTTTTCTTACTTACCAGGCGCCGTTCGATTGTTGTCGGATCATCAGTGTTACAATACGTTTAATGAAAGACAATTATATTTTTTGAAACATTCATACACGTTAACCGTAAATGCATATACCACTGCGTTCAGAAACTCTACCTAACTGATTACGATTAATAAAGATTATTTTAATACAAAATTTAAAAATTAACAACATTCTAAGCTGATAAATACATAAAGGTAGACCGCATGCTACATATTTTTAAAGTTTGTTTTTAAAACGATAAAACTAGAAGGAAAAAAAGACAAAAATTCGAATAACTCGTAAATATTGCAACTCCAAAACATAAATTACTTACACCTCTTCTGAAACGATGGTCCACGTCTTGCGAAACACCCTATACATTTTGAAAAATTGATTTGATTAAAGTTGAATATTACGAGGACGGGTCAGTAATTAAGGTGGCGAAAGAGGGCAGAATTAATAAAAAAAATCTGTTTTTCAAATTGGCCATTTTTCAGAACTGTTAAAATTTGTCAACCTGAAAGCTTGACTCGGAAAGTAACCAATGGAACTAACGCATATTTCAAACATTTTGACAAAGTTTACTTTTGTGGGGAATAACAAAATGTAAATTACAAGAAGAATGCGTTTAAAAATGAATTAACTTTTTAACAAAAAGTTTCTTTATCTAAGTTAAGTAATTATTGATCTGTCCTCGTATATTAAGTGCAGTGATTATTCTTATATGGCCGTGATTGCAAAATCTGTTGAACAAGAGCTGAGGTTGCCTGACGAGTCTTAAGCAAGACGAAACAGCGGTTGTAATCACGTTTCTCGTTCAACAGATACTTATTTGATGATCTAGATATTTCAAACAACAAATATTACCTTTCCAAGTATCGTTATAGGAGTTCTAATTAAGCCCAAATCATTCCTGTACAAAGCACAAGCGTCCAGTGTCCACTTCTTGTTTTCAGTTACCAATTTGGACATACTGAGTAACAAGTCACTACTGATATTTACAAAAAAATCTTCGACATTCAATTGTATGTGCTTGTACACTTCCACGTCCTTAAAACTGTTTTTGAAGACGCAAAATTCCAAAACGGGTGCTGCTTTAATGGCGTCCACCGGTAGCGGATTCAAAGCAATGCTATCGTTACACAGCGGCTGCTTATTATCGATCTGCACACTTTGCAGTCTCAAATTGAAGTACTGATAATTCTGCGATTTTCGATACTGAAGGTACAGGCCTGGATTGTAGGTCCGTTTCAGTTCGGCGAAGAACGGTTTCAGCATGAACATCTTCTCGAAGTCGATGTGAACGTAATCTTTAATCTGACACTTCTTGTACGGTAACCTGTACTTGTCCTCGATCCAAGAGGCCAACTCTAAGGTGAGAGCTTTCCATTTGTGGCCGACGTTGACTTCCCAGATGGCGGGGCAGTCTAAAATTGACATGTAAATATGTTCTTTGGTTTTGCAAGCGGCGTCGTTCGTAAAAACCGATAAACCGATACCAGATAGCGATATTAAGCACTCTATATCGCTGGTCTCCATGAAAAATGTGTTCAAAATATCGTTGTATACTTTTTGTTCTTGGGTAAAGACTAGAGTTTTTTGCAGACCATCTCTGTAACAAATCCAGTAGATAATAATCTTATCTCGTCTAACTTTCTTATTTAGTGTCGTCTTGACACTATCACAACTATCGGAGTCATCACTACTTGAGCTGTTTAAGGAATTTTGGTTAGGTGTAACGCTGTGAAAACTAATTTTTTCTTCGCCATAGCTGAAAAATAAAATTTCAAAGCCAATTAAACACTTTTATTCCACAAAAATAAAGACCACAACATACCAATCCTTACAGATATCTATATTAAAACCCAGTCCTTTATTATTGTAAACATTCCATAGTAACATCCTCGGTTTGGTAGGGTCATCCCAAGTGTACATCAGAGAATGATAAGGGTTCAATAACGTGACCTGCCCTTGTCCCTGCTGTTGAATTTTCAAAAACAGATCCGCACACCAATTCTTAATTAAAACCGGTGCATCTCCCGGTTTGTAATCGCTGAAGGTCACGCGAAAACTATCTGTTTTACCACCGGTTACATCGACGCAGATAGCAGACTGAAAATCATTTGATTAGAAGCGATGAATGCGTTAAATGATATTCGTAATACTTCCTTGCCCATGCGCAGCACGGTGTGATGATTGGACGATATGAAGAAAGGCTGCGAGGTGAGTTTGCTGTCTCGGTATTTGACGGACATCTGCATGGAGGAGGTGTCGGGCCAGAATGGTACGCACTGGTGTGCTTGTAAATCGGTCCAAAGATCGGTTTTTTCATTTAGTTCCATAAATCTGTTCAGAAATGCATCCGCGTTTAGTTAAACAATTGAACTTTGAATTTCAATGGATATTTTGCTTTTGGCAGTTAAAATTTTAGTGCGGAGTTATTCTGTGCGAGTTTTATTGCGAATACAGGTGCGACATTGTGATTAAATATCTACTGATGATGACAACGTATAGAGAATACGAAAATTATTGTGGAAAGGGGTAATATTTAACCTTTTTGATTAAAACAATTGAAGATATTTAAAAATCCACGTGCCCAGATCGAGAGACTTATAATCTGTAGCAAGTTTCTTTAAAAAATAACCAATAGAAATTTTTTCCATTTAAAAATCAAAAGCCAATACCAGTTTGTTGATGACAAAACAAATTTAATTAAAAATTGGAAAAAAATATCATTTAACGTTGAATTTGTTTGCATACAATAAGCGAAAAATTCAAAGAAAGATTATGCACCTTCAGAGTAGACGAACAGTGTTGTAATGCCGATGTAAAGTATTACTAGTATCCACCATAAGTGACATAATTGTAATCTTACCTTAATATTTTATTTGTACTGTTAGTGATTAAAAAGTTTGGCAGTAAGGTGACAAGTTTGGTAAACCTTGGACACATTTGCGACAAAGTAATCGAAAGTAGGATGGCATATCTTTTCTTGCGAACATTGTCCTTGCAAACGATCAATCCCGTTGTACCGGCACATTCTATACCAAAATCGTTCGACCACTCTGACTCGTAGACTTTTAAATTCAAACTCTGCTTTCCGTGTCTTTTATAAGAAAACATTAAGATATCCACGTTGTTAGCTTCGTAAATAGTACTCGTTGAAGACGCCTGGAAAATACAAGCTTAGTGTTGAATTTGGAAGACGAAGATTTGGTTTCGGTACAGTCTCAGAAGCCTGCATCACATCTTACCTTAATATGCAATGGTAATCCAGTTTTGTTCATGATCCAATAAGGAGTATAAAAATAAACGCTGCAGCTTCCTTCTCTGTCCGTCTTCACATTTATAGT
This sequence comes from Dermolepida albohirtum, assembly GCA_031893035.1. NCBI lineage: Eukaryota > Metazoa > Arthropoda > Insecta > Coleoptera > Scarabaeidae > Dermolepida > Dermolepida albohirtum. The sequence goes on from JAVIWB010002540.1 coordinate 218,939, forward strand.
CAAATGTTTCGTACCATCATCGCTTTTCCCTTCCGAAGTTAAATTGAGAATTTTTTCATCTAAATGCGTAGTCAAATTCAACATCCCACTCCAGATCAAACTCGCATATATAACTTTAACCAACAACTTATGATCTTTTGCCAAATTCATGGAGTAAGCGCTGGACTTCTCACCGGATTCCACTTTGATCAACTGCTTCAAATCAACATTTTGTATTTCCAAAGTGTAGGGCAAATAATTGAAGAAAATCAAAGGTGGTAACAAATGAATAATAAAATTCGGTATGAAATGGGATTGGGAGTTCTTCACGTCGATATTCCTCCTAAGCATGATCCTCAAAGAAAACACTTCGAGGTTGGAATCGCTCTTGGGATTGCAATGGAAATTATGCGCCGCGTCTAACTCAGTCGCAAAGTCCTGCCACCAGATTCCCGCATCTGACACGTAGTGACCTCTGTAAAATATAATTGCGAAAATCATGATTTTTTATTACCAAAAATATAGGGTTTTTCGAAAGTAAGTTCCCAGTTTGAAATACCAAATTTCTGCAAAAACTTTTCTACGTTTACTAACTTCAAACTTTAATCTAATGTTCTTCAAACTAAATACTTATTTACGATGTCCCCACTTAACAAAATGCACTAATTCAGAAGACTTGATCATTTTGAGCCGTCTTTTTTAGGTCAGTGTCGTCCAATAATCGCAACACAACACTGTTGATATGGCGATGGAGTCTTACTTCACGTTTTTCTGCCAGTTTCTTAATCTCCTCTCTGACTGTTGGAATGTTTAAGTCTCTGTGTCCATTCAACAGTATCACGAAGCATTGGTAATACATCGAAACACTTTATTTTGAAAGACCTGTTTCTTATTTATGTTGCTTTTAACTGCACAATACCAGAGGTGAATGTCATATGTCTAGACTAGTTTCAAGATATGTTTACATGTAAGTAACTTATGCACAGTAGATTTTTTTGTACTCGAGATCGAGTTCTTTTATTTTCTTCTTTATATGTTCTTTTTACCTAAGATGCAAATACAGATTAATTCCCAGATATTTTGCTGTGTCGCAATGAAGGATATTGTCTTGGTTTGCTATTATCGCAAGTCATTTCTTCTGCTTATAAGAAAAATCAACGCGCGCCAATCTACTCATTCATTAATTTTTATTTTCCATCTCTTAGTCCAGTCATTTACCCTGTCGAATACTTCTTGAAGTTTCGCGGCTGCTTCTTCGTCATCATTACCTATTGCTAAGATTGTTACGTGATCAGAAAAGCTAGCAATTGTAACATCTTGCGTCTGTGGAATATCACAAGTATATAATGTATATATAGGTCCCAAAACACTGCCTAAATCATTTCTTATTTCAAACTGAGAAATTACTGTCGAAGAACCATATAAATACTTACTCCGCATATGCTGGTTGTATGAACAGTTTGCAATGATAAGCTATATACAAGGGCACGTTGTAATGTTCGTGTGGTTCCAAAACAGCTATTCTCATTGTAGTTTCGAACGGATTCGTTATATCACCAACTGGCTCTAAATTCATTTGTTGTAGCACAGAAGGTTGGTACAGTATACTTAGAGCGAAACAAGTTTCGTTCCTGACCTAGGAAACACATCTACATGTACAAATGAAAAGATTGGCTTGACTGAGATGAATAACCTGCAAGGGTGAACTAACGGAAACCATTCTTCCGGATTTGCCAATACTATGGTTTGCGATCAAGTAATATATTTTACTTGTAGTGTTGCAGTGCAATTTTATTAATTTCCTCCAGGTTTTTTTCGGGCAGCTAGTTTGGATTGGTTGAAAGCCAACTACGTGAATTTTTAAATGGTGCTTGTTGATTTTTTCGTATAAATGTGGCGTCGTACTGAAAGGAAATTCTAAACTGGTCGTGGATTCTAAATCCAAACCCATCTCCAGATCAATTTTGGCAGTTTCATCTGTAAAACTAAGGAAAGACTGTAACGATTAACATTTGAAATTTTCCAAATCAATACCTGTCTCTATCATCTAACAGATCATCGACCATAAAATCCGTGGACAAATATGAACTCTTCGTCGGGCTGTTCGGGCAGGAATCCAGCATTTCGTACGTCTTAGAACACATCAAAAAACTATTTTCCACGCATTTCGACCCCCGATTCTCGAACAGTTCGACTTTCGTATGCGGCCCAATGTCGTTCACCAAATTGATGGATTTTTTATTGCTGGCAATCGACAGGGTCTTGTTCGAGTACACCGTGAAGAGCTCGTTGAGGACTCTGAGAAAGGACGGGGTGATTGTCAAGTTTAAAATGTCTTTGGCGTCGATTAAGATGTAAGTAGATTTCTTGTAGTTTTTCGCTTGTTCTGCTTGGGCCCCGTGCGGTCTAGCTTTGACTTCTTCTTCGGATTCCTCGTCGCCTTCGCTCGAATGCTCGGATTCACTACTCTCACTTTCGTTCCAGTCACTAAGATAGATTCACATTAGTCATCTCATTCTTGGAATATTCTAAGATGGAAATTTCGATCATCCATATTTGGAAATAATTGAAAGAAATTCACGTATGAAAATGTTACTTCTATTGTAATTTTTAAACAAAAGCGAGATAACAATTCATTCCTACACAATTCCTGGCTGTCAACTAGCACTAATGGTTTATTAACAACAATATCTAAAGGCTCTGGATTTGTTACTGTTCATATCGGTGGTGAAATGGGTTTCACACCTAATTGTCTTTTGATTTTCAAATACGTAACTAAATCTGAAGATTATCACGACCAAATGAAATTAAAAATTTATGAGAAGTGACTTACAGGGAAGCTGATTCCAAATCTCTCCTCGAATTATGTTATTGCTAGTCATAATGCACTCTCTTATAATATACAAGTACAGAAAGCACATACTGGAAACTCAAGGAAAACAGACATCGTAAACTGGTTGACAATTAAAATTTATCACTTTTTCACCAAATTTACGTAGGCCACAGCTATACGGAATTATTAAGTATCATAAAAAGCACACAAAAATTCTATGGTATGCTTCGAAACAATGGGCATGTAGTTTTAAGGCTCCCACCCTACCATCCAAATTTAAATCCGATCGAAATGATGTGTGGAGTCAAGTTAAAAACAGCGTAGCGAAGTAAAATGTTTTATTTAAATTAGACGATGTGAAGACTCTGAGAGAAGAATTTCAGTTAGTGTTCAAGACTGGATGCAGCTGCCAACATTTCGTTCAATCTGAAAACAATTACTTGCAAAAAGAGATTCGACTAGGTGTGCTAACAAAATTTGATTACACAGCTTTTGATTGTGAAACTTCTAGTGATACTGAGGATGACTTCCAAAATTTACCAGATGTAGTAAGTTGCCTAATTAAATATTTGTACCAAAAAAAGAAAGGAAAAACAAACATTTATTATATTTACCTTATTGTAAAAGAAACAGAAACACACAACTTAGAAGATTACTTCTTTTTACAAAAAAGTCGACGGTAGATCATAGGATACGTTTTTATCTTTGTGGAAGACAAAAAAGCGAGATGTGATGAAAATGTCTGTGTCTATTTTCCACTATTTATTCCTTAGCATTTTATTCATTCCTTAGTGTAGTATAATTTGGCAAAGTAACGACCTAAACAATCAACTATTACAAAATATAGAACCATGAAATAGAAAAAAAAGTAATTGGATACTTCGATTTTTCATAGTGAGATAAAAATACATACAAACACAAAGAAAAGCTTAGGCCAAGATGGGGTTCGCTTCATCACAACTAACATACCAAGGACAGAAAAAAATCGTAGAATACACTACCAACCTAGGTCCTTCAAGGTAACAATTGGATTATAAAGCCGAGTTTACAGTACGGAACATTGATGTTGTAGCTTTAAGTATCGAGTTTACGAAAGGCTTTTAATGTTTCTATCCTTCAATATTAACCTCTAATTATTGATGTGCAATCTATCAAATTCTCGAGTTCATTTGACTACTCGGTACTCCCACCACAATTATTTTTAGATTGCGTGAGTTTCAATACCTTTGCAGGCTTGGTATCCTAACACATGTTCGCAGTAACTGCTGTCAACCTATACACCATTATTATATACATGAGAGATGCATAGAGCCCGTGCCAATGTAAGTGTATGGCTACTTCATCAATGAAAGTTAAACGTTCTATACTTTGAAAAACCTATCTCAGGTTGTCTCGAAGAACTACAAAATGATAACAGTGACGTAGAACCAAACTAAAATGTATGTACTCATACTGGCCAAGATTCCGAAAGAACAACAAGATGAAAGTGATGATCGAAAACTCAATATTTAAGTCTACAACATCAATGTTCCTTACTTTATACCTTGCATACATAAATAGTCTAAGAATTCTCACCCAGTAAATAAATCAGATATAGCAGCAGCTAACTTCTCCATTGCTCCATCTTCATTTTCAGAATCCGTATCCTCTAGGAACGTAGACAAATTCGTTTTTAAATTTCTATTAGTTCTACTGTGGAATGCGTTTGTGGGTTGCAAGTAAACCATGTCATCACCCGATTCCTCCTCTTCATCGCTAGTGGTACCAGACGCGTTCTTCTTCTCTTTGGCGTTATTCTTTTTACTTTTAGTTTCCATGTTGCCCAGCATCGGTAGCGATTTATCTTGAAAAATCTTGATGTTAACTTCCCAAGGTTTGTATTCGTAGTCTTCCAATACAGTTGGATCTATTACCGGCTCCCAACACTGATTATTTTCGTTGAAGGAATTCGCTTGAATCGTAAATTCGCAAGAACTATTCAACAAAGAAGACCAATCGCACATGGTAACCTCTAAGCTGCATTTGAGTATTATGACAGGGATATCTTCCAATTCGAAGACAGCTATCAATTCGGTCTTCGGCATTAGAAATACTTCGTGTACCGGATGTGGGACTGGCGTGTCTTTGGTTTCCTCGTACTCCTCCTTGTCCGTTTTGGACACGTATTCACTCAAACGAGCCGGCTCCCAAATATCATCCATAACTTTATTGGGAGGCTCCATTTTGTGGGATCTAGTAGGACTCATATCACATTCAGGTATTTTAAAATGTTCTACGATATCATTTAAGACATCATTTATAGAGTAGACGACCCTGTTACATAACTGGACGTATATCGAAGATACAGACGCTGAGACCTTGTTCCCTTTCTCTTCAGAGTACGCCTTGGACAGTTCCACATCGCACTGCCTCAAAATTGTGTACGGCTCCATGGAATGTACTCCAACATCGTAGAATAAACAATGCAAACCGGACAGTGAAATAACCAAATTCAATCGGTTACTATGTCTGGAGTAATCGGATAAAATCTCACTTTTCGTCGTGAAATAGCGTTTTTTGTTTGACGTCGTTTCCACTATGAATATGAACTCGGGTCTGTTAATTCTGACGGCCACCGTCAGGCTGGTAGGGATCGGTTTTGACGACGTTTTGTCATTGACTTGGTCGCTAACGTAACCGTGATTAATGAATCCTGTGTCTAAAGTGTCCTTAGGCAAACAATCTAGGACGAACATGGCCAATTTTTCCGTAAAAGGAACCGAGAGTGTTAAACTAAGTCTTCCAATAATGATATCAATGGATCTGTCATTAGTTTTCGACTGGTGGAATGTCAAATCTATTATTGGAGGCTTGTTAACTGTTATATTGCAATTATTATTCTTGTTGTCGTCTACAGGTGATTGCAGTATCCTAAAAGAATCGTTTTGTTATTATTAGAGTTTGTTAAAGAGTGGAAGAAAATTCTGAGCACAGTTTGACGTGTAATTATACATTATATGACCAAAAATTACTCAGCAAAAGTATGTATTTTTAAACCCAATTTCGTACAGGTATTTTGTAAGATTTCTGAAGATATTTTAGACTTTTTTCGATGCTATGATTGCTACATCGTCAACAAACGTTAGCAAATCATCTTTGGATCAGAATAGATCTGTTAAATTTTTTAAAAAAATTGCATAACCAAAAAAAAGTGACAATGCATCCAAAGAAATTATTAACAGGTCAAATTCTGCCTCGAATTTCTCCCAACCCCATTTATTTCTTAAAGTAACCTTTTATCTAACGCATTAGCATCCGGACCCATTTCTTCCACATATATTCCATCGACGGACAACTTCCCATCTAAGCTCCTGTCAGTAAACAACACGAAAGAAGTCGCCACTTCGTTGATTTCGAATTTACAAAGACCGTGATTTAAGTCGCGTATGGGCGAACTTAGCAATTCACCAGAATCGAAGAACAGCATAAAATAGATACCTTCGAAGCCGAATTTCACTGTCATGTATTTCTGTTTGGGTTCGCAGAAGAAGGCCTCCAAAGTTTTGACGGTTTCATCAGCTTCGGCGTTACTTTCAGTGGGCGACCTTATGATTGGTACGGGAAAGAGATCTAGTAATTTCCCCTCGCCGATATTATCGGAGTATATCGCCAAGATGGTCGATAAGTCCCTTTGGCCAAGAGTTATCTGGACTCCATCAACCACACCATCGATGTCCCAAATTTGATTTCTCGATGTTGACTTTGAAGTAGAAACGAATCTCTTGATGTCCAAATTGACTCGGATCTTCTCAACTATAGTCTCCTGAATATAAATATTGTTATCAAGAGAAATATATACTGTTAATGTAGGATAACTGGTAAAGATGCCTTTTTTTCATTTATTATATTTAAAAAGTTATAGAACACCTTCAATATACTTCGTTAAAATAACATTACATACCTGCATCTCTAATATAGAAGTTAATGACATTACGCCTCTAGAAGCAGTCACCCCATTTGCCCTCAACAAAAAATTCTCTACTATTTCATTTGGGTATTCCCTAAAGCAGTTTTCGACGCTGTATTCCCCTATTAAACAACGAAAAAAATCATCAATTTTACCGAGAGCGAATTAGGTCACTTACCAGTGCTTAAGACCACAACATTCGGCGAAGAAGATTTTTGAGGAAACAACACGACAGGACCTTTAATTTTTACAGACATTTGGATTCTGGAATTTTGTTTGAGCGTTTCCGTGGCTCGATGGACCATTTTCTGGACAGTCTGCGCCAATTTTTCGAAGTAACACAACGTCTCTAGGTTAATAACGAACCTCTGGGAATTTAAAACTTTAATAATAAGAGATACAAAACATCTAAAATCTCGCCAGAACTTACTTGCAACTGGACGAAAAGTTTGTACAAGAAGGTGACGTGCATTTGGCCGAAGTATAGTTTTAAGCTTCCATCTTCGTTAACATCGCACATCGCTGTAGGTGATATATCATGCTTATTGTGATACTGGGCCGCCTGGCGAACGTATTTTATTTCAAATACTTTATCTTCATCCGTGTGGAGTACCTAAGAAACCAATCAAAATAACATCGCGCTTTCTTTATGGTTTTAAACTTACCTTCGTATATAAGGTCATATCAGATAGATGATCTACGCTTACATTTGCTAAAAACGACCTAAAAACGAACCTTTCATTTGCCCTGAAAAGAAAATCCAACTCCAGTCCTGATATCAAAACATTTATAATGTCATAGTCTGAGTCACAAACTCTAGTCTGCAAACTAGTCAATCTAGCCGAATGAGAAAATTTGACCGAACCAGGAGGAACAGGAACATCTGGCACGTTAGTACGAAGTGCTTTTTTTATTCTTTGAAATAATTTTAAGCACCTTTCCGTTGTATCTGCAGATATATGACTTTGCATCCTAAAATTTTTTTAAATTAATTTTCGCACTGTGACTCATTATAACTCGAGTACTTCTCTGTAATGTATCGCGCGTATTTAATGAAGGTGTGCACGGCTTCTTGATGAAGAAGTACGTAAAGAGAACCAATATCGGCCACTAAGGACGTTTCTACTCCGTGGAAATGGGTCCAGAAATCCGGACAACCTGCACTTACCTAAAAAAAGAGTTTTATCAATTCTGGATTATTTAAATGGCAATAATGGTACAGAGTGTTCGTAAAACATTGGTCGTACGTAAACTCTGCAAAGTAGAAGCGAAAATTGTATTTCACGTAATATACCAGTGTAAGAAGGTTGATAGAAAAACGATTTCTATAAATAGGAAGTAAATGTTGTGAATCGGAAAAAACGCTGTTGAAGCTGCTAGATTTAACCCAAAGGATGAAGCTAAAGGATGTAATGGAGTATGAGTACTTCAATAGATATGCAAAAAAGTCACAGTACAGTGGAATCTAATCTAATATAATCAAGATAAAGTTTTAGTGGGGGGCGTTCACAGAATAGTAAGATCACAGAAACGTAAAACTAGAAAGAAGAAATTTGAACCAAAGACACAACATATAGACACCAAAAAAACGAAATGAAAATGAAAAAAAAGTATTAAGAAGACAGAACAACAAAATAAAACAAATAAAATCAAGTACAAAGAATAATATAAGCTGTTGAATAAGGAATTAACCAATATAATGCGAACAATGTTAACTAGAATATCAAAGAAAGATAAAGAACAGTTCGATTCATAGCAGTAACACTTGAAAACTAATAGAAACGAGGATAAACCTACTACAACTTGACCATAAAGACAAACTAATAAGATTAAATAAGGGTATTAGAAAAGTAATTGGACAAAATAAAAGGAAAACAATTGACAAAATTAAAACTACGTCAGTCCTTAAAAGAAAATCCAAACAACAACAAATAATAGTTCTCAAAAATAAAAACGAACAGAAGATACGAGACAATACACTAAAGATAACTAAAGAATTCTTCAGTTATCTTTAGCATATTGTCGCGTATCTGAGAAGTAAGATAACTGAAGAATTCTTCAGTTATCCAGTATCATATATATATATATATATATATATATATATATATATATATATATATATAATCTCCAATAGTACCTTTCTATACAACACTGTGAGAACATCAACTTTACTAGGAACCGGGCTGTAAACTAAATCCAAATATTGTCCACTGGACGTCGTATGTAACTTATCCGTTAGGAGTATGCTATTTAAAGATATCTGATAAGCAGGTCCGTAGGTCATATAGGCCACATCTATTGTCAGTGCTCCAAGCCTCAAAATCATATATTGTCTGTCGGCACTATCACTAGACTTAGAGAAAGCAAGCTGGAACTAAAACAGAATATTAAACCTGACTTGTAGATTTCCGCGTTTATTGTCCATGGTTACTTCATCTTGACTCTGAAGATGACTCATACAAGTGACGAAACGTCAACAAGTAAAGTACCGGAGATGAAGTAACCAAGAACAATATTTCGAAGAATTCGACGTGAAATCCGCTTCGAATACCTCGTTAATTTCACATCCTATAAGGTTGGAAATGGTATTGTTTGGCGATATGTTGTCTTCTAAGCCTGGAAGATCAACGCATCTTGCCCATGCTTCGTTGACATTTTCTTTGTGATAGTAAACCGTCGAAAACCTATAAGCACGACTACAAATCATTTTTAAGAACTTACCTGTAGTTTCTAGTTACCTCTTCTTGGCGTTCATCGACGCAGATTTGTCACTTTTCCTTCTGCATTTAATGTAATTGTCCAGAGTAATGTAATTTTGAATGTGGAAGAGATATTTGTTATTCCAATGAACACGGACGCGATCTTTAGCCCAAACTTGCTTCTTAGCTAATTCCTTTTCGGGATCTTTAGCCGTGTAAATGCTGCTCAAGAATTTTAAGAATATCGACATTCTCCTTTCAGATATATTTATTTTCAGCGTGGGAATGTTGATGTTAAACTTTTGTCTGAAATGGAATTGGTTAGACAGAAATAACGATTCACGACGTAGGCCAATTTATACTTTGGTATGGAGTTTATGGATTTTACGGAATCGGCGTAGGTCGCGTTGAAGGAGGTTTTGGCTAGAACGTGGAGTTCCGTGTCCTTTTCCTTACGACCACTACGCCAGTCTTCACTACTATCGCAAAAGAGCACCTGGCTTTCGGAACATTTCAGGTGAATTCTAGAATATAAACGCTCCTCCAATTCCATGTGCGTGGTACCTTCAGAAACCTGAGACTCTTGGCACAGTTCCGTCGTGATTTTGAATCGGCCGAAATCCAAAATCAAAACGTTTTCACAGCTAAAACATCGAGAAATTTCTAAAATGCTCTTCCAAAATGGTAATGCAAATTTCAATTCTGGATATTCTTCGAATACAGAATGGTTTTGTCTGAAATTTTAGTGACAGAAAAAAAATTGGAAACGGCAAACAGTAGCAGTGGTAGATCCTATCTAATGAAGGTGTCCCGGGCTAGTCGGGTCTTGTTAAAAAGCAGCTTCAATATAAAATAAAAACCTAGCTTTAAACTTCACCTCAATGTCCAATTCGAATCATAAAAAACTTATAGCAACAACTGAAAAATATTTTGAGAATCTTGAAAAAGATCATCACAAAAAGACGTATGAAACGTCATTGGTTGGGGTGTGTTGAAATTGAAGAAAATAATATAAAAAAATGTCCTAACTCATTTCGTGCATTTTTCATCATTTTTTCATCATAAAAAAAAGGCATTAAAAAGGTGCTAAAGCAACATTTCATTTAGAATTTTTACCATTAACACCTCGCATATATTTTAATAAACCTTCAAGTTTAAATATACACCACCGCTCGCGGAAACTTGGACGCTAACAAAAAATATGTGAAGCAATAAAAACGTCCTAACAATATTGTAATAGGCACACGTAATTACAGATCTAGAAAAATTTAGAAATAGAATGCTCCGTGCGGTTCAAGCCGTGCTTAGTGCCAAAGCTAGATATTTTGACAACAAAAACAACTCGTTTATTTCTTCTTTTTTTATATTCATGTAACGATATTAAATAAATTTTTCTAAAGCAACTCTGTGACAGTTTTTAATGATTTTGTACATTTAAGTCCGTAGGCTACATGACTACGTGAGACTTACGTTTGTAAAGAAGCGCATTGAGGTATTACGAGATAAGGTGTTTTCAAATCCAAATTCAGATCCCACTTTCTCTTCAATTTCTTCTTGGCCAAATCGAATAGATTTTGCGGCAGAACCTTCAAAGCATCCACATATTTCGCAAGATATTCATCGCATCCACCCAGGAAGTTTCGCAACTCATCGAAAGCATACTGAAAATTTTATTAAATCATCTATCCTCATTTTTTGCTTAATAACATACCTTGTGGTAACTGATCTCTAGGTACTCCAGTACGGCATTCAATTTGTAAGAAAATTTCGAATCCTGAGGTAATTTTTCCATTTCCACTTTCAAGAAATACGCCGGACTGTTATGAACTGTTAAGTGTTCGGAGGAAATGATGGGAATCAAGTGTTCCTCAACGCTAGAACCTTCCACGACGATCGCTTCTACCTTCATGGACATTTTGTAAGTGCTGTTTATGTAGCATGGCTGCAAGCTTGAGATCACTTGAGTGAGTGTTAGTACTAGAACTTCACGTCCGGAATTGACCAGAGAAACACTGGTGTTGCCAATTCTAAAACTGTAATTGTGTTCTGAAAAGGAAGGAAGAGGTTTTGATATCTTTTCGTCACCACAAATTGGAAATTTGATGCGAAAGTTTCAGATTATGAATACATTGGCTAAAATAAATGTAAAAAATTTAATTTTACGGTTAAAATTAATTAGAAACATTCTAGTATAGCCAATGCTAAATTGTGATTGTATTCTGGAAGAGAAGTCTCTAAATCAGCAGTTCTGAACCGGTGTCTTGTTAAAGAAGGCTAGATGTATCGTGTAATTTATTATTTATATGTTTTGTAGCTGTAGTGTAACTACTACTACGGAAGGTTTTTTAATTGCATATAAAGAAAGCGGTGCGAATTAGAATTCTTCATTTGGTAGTACGTAGACTTCATCGATCGTGGTCCATACTGTCTTCTTCTGGACTTCCAGGCTGGAACCGCGTCACTGGTATAACTGCCGACGTTTCGTACCCACTCATATGGGACATCTTCAGGGCTCAACTACTGCTACTGTCTGTTGCACTGAAACTGGTGTAAGTCGATGGTGGACGGGTTTATATATGGGTAATGGGTCATGGGTCAATGGAGAGACAATGAAGATGCCCCCTATGAGTGGGTACGAAACGTCAGCAGTTATACCAGTGACGCGGTTACAGCCCGGAATCCCAGAAGAAGTTAGAATTCTTTAGTTTCACGTTGTGAAAGCACAATTAATTACCTACCGTGGGTTTTCATTGAAAAAATGTTTCTATAATGCAATTTACGGCACGTTAGAAGGACTCGAATTTACTGTTATCCGTGGTCTACGGGTGAAGAGGCATGTCCGATTATTATAAGATCTCGAATTCGAAGGTCACGCGGAAAACATTTTTTCAAGAGTTTCTGCATTATATGTGATGTAAAAAGCGGTTAAAATTGAGAATTTTGCGCCTTTTTATTCAATTAATAAGTTTTTGGTACTTGTCTTTGTATTTATTTATATTCCGACTAGAAATATGTCCAAGAAAAAAAAATAATTTAATCTGTTAAAAAATATCTAAAACCTAAGTAAAGTACATAGCTAAAAAAATCACAATTTTGTTTGGACGTCGTAATAACAAAAGACTGATAATCGCTACTATCTGGTTCTGTATATACAAAAAGAATTAATCAAAAAAAGCAAAAAACCCCTTATCGCATCGATGTTAGTATTTTGTATAAGTATTTCGACAACTAAGTTGTCATAATCAGCATATTATTAATCATGTCGCGCTTGAATTCACGGGAATATTCACACAGAAAAAATCCCGCACAATCGTGCCACCAAGAACCAAACACACACTGTGTACTAGTGTGTGAAAACTCACGTAACAGATCTCCTCGGCTACTTTTCTTGAAGCATTCCTTTAACGTTTCCCAACACTCTGACTGCCCACAAAAACCAAACACACACTGTATGTGTGTTTGGTTTTTGGTGGAATGAGCGTGCGGAAAAAGAAACACACGATGTGTATTTTAGTTTTGATGGGATGAGTATGTGAATTTTGTGTGACCATTACCGCGAATTTAGGTGCGACCCTGTTGATGATGCCAACTTAATTGTCAAAATACGTATACAAGGTACCAACATTGATGTGGTAAGGGTTTTTCTTGCCTTGTGTGTGAATTTTGCTGCTGATGATGACAACGTATTTTGACAATTAACAAAATACGTATACAAAGTACCAACATTGTTGCGATGAGGGTTTTTCTTGCCTTTTTTCATTAATTCAATTCACAAGTCCCCCAACAATATTTACCAAAATGAGTTAATTCCACCAGAAAATATAAAAATAATACGAATCAAAATAAAGGCAAAACATTGCAGTTAAAAGAAATTATATTGGCATACACAGTGCATACTTACCAATAGAAACTTTATCAGCATCAGCAGTCTGTGAAAACCCAATCTTTTCGCACAGTATTGTCCGCTCAGGTGATGGCAGAATATCCCAAAAGCTTTTCTCGGACAAACTATTTTCGTGCACCTTCAAAAAAGATTAAATAGTAACAACATTTAAGAAGATAAATTTGTAAAAATCAAAACGACCAATCCTACCGTCAATCGAGCCTGTTGCCTAGCTATAACGATGTTGACAATCGACAGTTGATCTTCGTATTTTTGCAAATCCATTTTCAATTCCGTATCGTTAGGATTGATCAGTATCCTCTTGTATATCTCTGTGTAATACTTGTAATTTCGCCTCACAGTGCGCATTCTGCTCCAAGTGTACGGCCTAATGCGCTGTTCAGCGTTGGCATGATAAGCGTACCTCCACCAAATTTTCCTATTTTCCAACACTTTCTGTTTAGGTCGTATGGAAAGGAAATCCCAACTGGTCCACATCCTCTTCAACGAGTCCATAATGCAAAATATCGATCTGAATTGTTCCTTTGTTATTTGTACGTTGCAATCTTGTACGATGATATCACTAAATACTTTGTTTATATTACCATTAGCGCTTCTATTTATTGTCATTTTTATTTTAGCAGTCATCGGTTTGACTACTGCAAATCAAAACAGGAACGTTTACGTCCGTTAAAAAAATTATGTGAAAATGAAGACGTACGAAATTCGAAATCCTGCCCGTTCATGGAAAAATTTTGTAGGCTGTTGGACATCGCGTTTCTCCAAGTATAATATTGAGACGGTAAATTCCAGTCCGCCATTTCGTATTTGGGATTCCAGTACACGGAAAACGCTTCGACTTTTACAAGATAATAACACGTGTCTCCAGGTTTTATCATTTTTGTAGCCTTCCATTTGCTTAAAATGCAGAAGACGATGAAAGAAGTGAAAGAATAAATCAATGCAACTCGGCATGTGAGTCGGGTCGCGATTTTTTAACAATAGAGAAACGCAAAGACATTACCATTGCAAAAATAGTCTTCATATACAGGTCATCGTCAACCTTTTAGATGTAATAACATCTCAAATACATGGAGGTAATTTTGAAGGAGCCTATGGTCGATTAACTTAATCACTTAAGGTTGATATATAACCCCACACACTGTGAACAGTGTGCTTGCCCTCGAATATTAAAACGCATACTGTTCACAGTGTGCATTTTGGCTTTCGTCGGTACAGATCGTGTACAGAATTTGTTTCGTGCTGTTTTTTTCCGTAATTTTCTAGGTGAAAAACTGTTTAATTATCTGCTGATGTGACAACATAATTGTCGAAATACGTATACAGAATACGAAAATTAATGTGGGAAGGGGTTATATATCAACCTTAAGTAATTAAATCTCCAATACATCATTTAAATTAAAATAAAATAACGTTTCAACAGTTCTTGAATTATTTTCAACGTCTCTACCTGTTTGTTATCTCCGCACTGATGCTACCAATGCATATTCCACAAGCCATAGACATCTGTTCGCTGACGGAATCTTCGTAGCGTATATGAATATTGGACACATTCATCTGCATGTTGTTAACGATGTTCGTTATTAGATATTCAGAAAAGGAACTCGGCCCGCCGATTATCTCGCCTTTCGAACTGATGTCCGACAGGGCTTTGCGTTTTACCGCCCTCAGTAACCTCTTGTTCTTTTCCGGATCGAATTTGTCTTGTCCGATTACAGGTGTGGCGACCACATGTACGTCTTCTATATTGACGACCACCGGCTGAGACCATAGCGTGTTCCAGGGTATTTGCAACCAAATTTTTCCAATCGTGCCCGCCTTCACCTCAATGGGTAAATTCAGCTCATACTGGCGGTTAAAAAAAAAGTACGTTTCAAGAACATTCGATGTTGCTAGGACGCCAAAAAATTACTGTAACGCTCATTTGTATTTTTGCAAACGTATTGATAAACTCGGGCCCTACCAATGCGTCCTGTAATTGACACAAAGTTGTTGTGAGGTATGTGAAGGCATGGATTATCCAATATTGTCTATTATTAGATCGTATTTTAAATCTATGTTGAATTAGGATTGATAATCAAGAAAGAAAAACTAGGAAAAATGAAGAAGAATTATATCAGGTTGTTACAAATGTAATGTCCATTTTTTCCTTCAGTCTGAACTGAATCGCACCTGTGTGAAGACGTGTATGTCTTTGGTGAAAATTATTATTGTATTTGTAGAAAAGGGTATTTATTTTGAAGTGTGTACCTGTTCCATTTCTTGGAAAGATTAATACACCAGTCCTTGTCTCGCCTATGGAAATGCTGTCGGCAAGAGATATTCGGGCAATTTACCTCTTTCAATTTAAAAAGGGATTAAATGCAGCTGCAGCAACGCGAGAAATTAATCAGACGTTCGGTGAAACCACGTGTAATGAACGCACATTACGGCGATGGTTTAAAAATTTCAGCGAGGGAAATTTTGATTTGAAAAATGAACCTCGGGGATATGCGCGTAGCACCGTTAATGACGACGAGCTGCGTGTAGAAATTGAAAGTAATCCGTCGAGAACGGTGCATAGCCTTGCAGAAACATTTCAAGTGTCCATTGCCACCATTAGTCGTCACCTTTTTTCGATTGGCAAAGTGAAGAAACTCGATCGATGGGTGCCGCAACAATTAACGGAAGCCAATAAGCTCCGTCGATTAGAGGTGGCTACCTCTTTGGCTAATCGACAGAAAGTTGAACCGTTTCTTCATCGAGTGGTAACGTGTGACGAAAAGTGGATACTTTATGATAATCGGAGACGGTCAGGACAATGGATAGATCGAGGTGAAGCAACTGTATGGTGGACCAGTAAGGGTATTATTCACTATTCATTTTTGCAACCTGGTGAAACCATCACGGCAGCGTCCTATTGTGCCGAACTGGAAACTATGCATGGAAAATTGAGCCACTTGCAGCCCTCACTAGTCAATAGACATGGACCCATACTTCTTCATGATAATGCAAGACCTCATGTTGCACGACAGACAATCCAAAAACTTTCGGAATTTGGTTACGAAATTCTCCCTCACCCACCTTATTCACCTGACCTTTCGCCAACTGATTTTCATTTTTTCCGAAGTTTAGACAATCATTTAAAAAATAGGGACTTCCCTGACCGGGAATCTGTAATAGCAGTGTTTGAGCAATATGTGAGCCGTCAAAACCTAGATTTCTTTTGAAAGGGAATTTTTCAGCTTCCAGGCCGTTGGCAACAAACTATTGATGTAAATGGAGACTATTTTGTAGAATAAATATTTATATTTTTTTAAATTTAGACTTTTTTTATTCCTTACAAAATCGGACATTTCATATGTAACAACCTGATAGTTTAACTATTTTATTTAGTTCAGAGAGAAGAAGAAAGACTCACCCCTACCGTTTGTAAGAAATTCAGAGAATTTTCTAGAAACGAAATTGTCATTATATATAAAGACAATCATCTGGAGCGTTTACGAGAAATTCAGAGAATTTTCTAGAAGTTACAATGTTAATATATTTCAAAAGAAGAGCGTGATGTTATCGCCCGTAACCTATTTGCTAAGAAACTAAAGACAACGAAGCGTAATATGAAATGATAAAAGCTTGACATGTTATTAGAGAATCATCAAAATAGAATATTTGCTGAAAAATCAACATTGCATGTATTTTCCACAATAAAAACATCAGAAATATGAAAAAATAATAATCATTGACTTGTGTTTCTCATCCATCAAAATATGCAACGAAATACAAGCTTAAATGAATTCCAATACTGCTAAGTTAAATTAAGGCCACTCGCATTTTTTAGAAATATTTAGATCTATTTAGAAAGTAGAGAGAATATTATGTTTTTTGTTGTTAAGATGTCTTTTGTTATACTATTGGCGATAAAATTCTTAGTGTTCTAACCACCACTAAACACCCTTCTCAGGATTAAACACAATTATAGAGAGTTATTTCTACCTGCTTTTCCTCATTCTAAAAGCAGCGTCGTATATAAAATGATAATATTATTGCAGATATTCGTGAAATATTACAATTAGTTTTAAAATTTTGTGATGTTTTTTATATTATTTTTTATGTGTTGTGGGGGGTTGCGATTTTCGAACAATTCGGAAACGCAAAGACATTACCACTGCCAAAAACGTCAAATTATTAAAAACTGGGAACCATTCTCATCGAGAAATAGCAGTATGAGAACGTGTTTTTTATCCAGCAATAGACAGGGTGGCAAAGTGAATTGGAAAAACCTACCATTTACTTCAAGCGGCCTCATTCATTGTGGAAGAAAGAGAAAGACGACAGATCGTAGATACAGGTTAATTGTCGAATAATCATCAGAGAATCGGCAGCGACCTATTAAAGAGGTGTTACGCATCTTAGAAGCAGACAACCTCAAATGTACTATGAAATAATAAAATATCTATTGTGCGGCCAATTTTATTTGGCCGGCGGAAAAAATGTGAACTAATATGCGAAACTCTTTACCTCTCACCTCCATAACCTATATATTCAGCTGAAGTACAGTCAAGTACAATAGCATATCTATTTTGATCTACTTGTTGTTTGAGTTTATGGGTCAGTTTGTGTGTTTCTTGTAATGTGTTTGTTATATAATTCAATAGGCAGCAGTCATAACCTCACATTCACATGTCAAACTTTTGAATTAAGCGCCCCGAAGTTTTTCTCGGAGTGTATCTTTTAAAACGATCGTGCTGCTCGACTGGCCAAATTGAATTGCTTGTAGTACTAGGTGAACAAGCTCAAGTGAAGTGTGGTGTTATCATAAAGGTCCCTAGTTTCATCTTTTTTAGTTTTCGTAAGTTGTCCATAAGAATTTCAGAGTATTACCGATACGCTGTTTTTACTTGCTTACGTATTTTTGGTTAAATTATTTAGTTCGTTTTTTATTTAGTTTTGCCTTCCCTCGTATTTTGACTAATTTTCTGACTATTGTAAGTACATTTGTAAATTTCTCATCTGTCAAATGTCAAGAACCGTGTGAAAATAATTTGCTATAAAATTATTTAGCCAACATTTGAAATTGAACTAGTGACCTTTATGGTACCACCACACCTCACTTGAGTTTACTCATCCAGTATATATACACAACTTTGTCAAGAAGAAAAATTTTCTAACAATTTTGAGATGATACGGACGAAAATCAATTTAAATGAAAATAACAGATCTTACAACAACATTAACAAGCCTGAATTCCCAGTAAGATGCTTCTGATTAATACTTAACGATAATAATCCCAAACCACAATGTATTATCAATAGATTTCCTTTGCAATCGACAATCGTAGCGCGTCCAAATCATATATATTACCATATAGTTTCCAATTTGATATTAAATCATAATAAACCCACGTACTAATATCATCGTAAAGACTTAACCACTGCAATCGAAATTATTAATGCATTTAAAGTCGAGCATATTCAGATCTACGATTTTGAATGCATTTAATTTAACATCATCGTAGCAATTCATTATGCATCAAATACTATTCATTTACGTTTCTTAAATGCTATTGCATCGTTCTTTACAATTAACGTTTAATAAAATGTAAATTACCAATTTCGTTCGAATACGCTGCTGATTTCATTCGTTAAAACACCTTCTATTGTATCAATATGATATTTGGCTTGGTCTAATTTGATTTGAATTAATAATAACTTAAGCCCACGTATTATTATCGCTTGAACTTGTTTACATTCACGACTATTAACGCATCTAAAGTCGCGCATATTCAACACGATTTTTATGAATAAATCTTCAAGAATGAACTGGGTTTAAATTGTTTTAGCAGTTAATTACGTGTATCTGATTTCTTTATATTAATTTTGTTTGCAAGTAATACTGGTTTCAATTATAAAATGCAAGCTTTAATCATCGCCATTAATTTTCAATAAATTTCTCAAATTAAAATAAACTGAACGGATATTTTTTAGACACAATCGTGATTAAAACGTATTTACTATAAAAAAATACCGTTATTAAACACAAAATTTTATTCAAAACGCCTTTAGAAACCTACGCGATGAGATGAAGAATCAATTAAAGGAATAACGAATTGTATGAAGCTGCGAAGATGCCAGGAAAACATCCTTGAGAGAAGTAAACTGCATATATTTTAACTGAACGAACTATCAATCCCTGAAATTTCGTTCCATCTCCATTTTCTTTTTATTGCCTTTTTATTATGAAACTTTTTGTAAGAATGAACCTCGATTCTAGTCCGGTCAAATGAATTGCGTCTTTAATAAATTCATCGTTATATTTCCCCACCCTTTCTTTCTAAGATGTCGTAAAGGTAGATAAGCGTTTCTGTAATTTTTCGAGCATCCCTAGGTTGAGTTAAGTTACAGCACATTTATATCGTCGAACTGTCCCTTTATGTATTTAAAAAAAAAGTTATAAAACAGTAAATCCTTCTCGAATGACGTAAAATTAGTCGAATTTGCTATTTAAAAATAAATTTTCAAGCTTTAAATATTTTTTTAATTGATAAAACCACGATGGATACATTTACAACAAAAAAACGGATTCATCAATCGAAATTATTCTTGCGAAAAAATAAAATTCCGTGTCTACTTCAAACGATTTACCCAAAATGTGAGCAGGCCATCATGCATTTGTGACATTTCAATATATATTCTCCGTTCGATACCTAATTATTCCCAAAAATACTCACCAATGCTTCAGGTTTCAATTTGAGATCTGTTAACTGAACTTGGCCAGAAAATATGCCGACGTTTAGATTTTCAGTATCTAAATCGACCACATATTTTCCCAAGAGTTGATTTAAAAGTCTGGCCACGGCTCCTTCCAACATTTTGTTTAAATCTTAATATTTTTTTTATTTTAAAAATTTTAAAAACACATGTCACGTCGCGTATATTACATGGGATTCTTTCTTGTATACATTTTATTAATGAAAAAGACTTTTTTCGTTAAACGACTTCGTTATCTTTTTTATTTCTAATTTTAATAGTGTTTAAAAATGGTTTAATGAAGAACACACGTATTTATTCGATAGATTTTAACAAATACTTAAGTAATTTATTCACTTTTTAATTAAGCTTTTTTTTTCGTTATTAATTTGAATGGAATCGCATTTAAATGCTGAATTAATCGAAATTTACTTTATTGGACATTGCATTTTACCCGAGTTATGAGTAATGTTTCAGATATCACGAAAGCGAAGCAATTATTGATTTCCCAGTTTCTCATTTCCCAGAGTACGATTCATAGAGACGGAGAAAATTAGCGCATGTTGGCATCGCCTATTGGCGCCTATATTTGAAAATTACTTTTTTTATAATTGTCATTTAATAAAAACCCGAAATTACTCGCATATATATTTCAATATTTGAAATAATTTTAAAATATTTATTAACAAGAACTCTACGCAAACACGCTTTATATTTTTTTAAATACAATTTTAACTACATCGTAAAAGTTGGGTATTCTTTAGGGTTTTTCTTTATTGTCAAGGTTAGAATCCCCCTATATTTTTATATACTCATCATGAAAAAGTTATATTTTTTCATTAAAAATTAGAAAGATTAAGTTCCCTTTCATCCAATTTGCATTTTAGCAAATTTAATAACTGTTTCGAACATTATATTTCGCAATTTTTAAAAATCCTAGTTTAATACTAGAAATTTTTGTTACTTTACAAGATAATCTAACTTCACTCTTATGTTTTGTATTGTATATTAATATGCAAAAACTTAATTCTATATTAATTACTCTCAAAATTAAACAATTACTATAAATTCGATCACTTGTAATTGAAAGTCAGGTGGTAATTTTTAATATTTTACTTATATGATTCTCTTCTCCAATTTTATTTTGCATTTAATTTTTAGGTTAAATTTGAACTGATCTGTTACATTTTTTTTAGTTTTTATTCGATTTTAATTAAGTTATAAAGCAACAATAGTAATCAAATATTGGTACTGGATAAAACGCAACAAAATAAAACAACATTTTACGTATTTAATGTGCATTTAATTTTTCATGTAGTGCTTGTTCAGCCTTGTAAATTTTCATACTGACAAGATAATCTCGGCCGATCTTAAATAATATATAATAATTGAAGAACAATAAAAACATCAGTGATACTATATGATACCAAAATACTGCACGTATCAATAAAATCAATTGATACAAAACAACACATATCTGTAGCACTAAAAGACCACTAAGTGCTATCGAAGGATTCTTGAACATATTCTGAAAGCATTCCCTTTAGTTTCAGTAATCTACACCCCTATTTTAGTTCTTACATAGAACCTCGTAAATGTTGCATTTCCTGGTTCTGCAGCATTTGTATTACCGTGAGCTCGATACATTTCCCTACCATGTCTGACTAGAGCACCATTAGGCCAGAGCAT
Source organism: Dermolepida albohirtum (assembly GCA_031893035.1). Lineage (NCBI taxonomy): Eukaryota > Metazoa > Arthropoda > Insecta > Coleoptera > Scarabaeidae > Dermolepida > Dermolepida albohirtum. Next base: position 240,714 of record JAVIWB010002540.1, read on the forward strand.
ATCTTCTTGCCATGAATAAGCAACTGGCAGCACTGATCTTGTTTCCACTTTATCCCAATATCCAAGATGCAAGGCAGATCGATGCAAAATATCACAATATCGTAAATGAAGTATGTGATTGGTATAAGAAGTAAAACAACTTAAAGATATAAATGTCACATGTTGTGTGGCCCAATACACATCATAATAAACGAAGTTCTAAAAACATTAAATTTAATGATAAAATAGAATTTCGAAACAATATTTTCAAGTAAATGTGTATTTACCTGCACAAAACAGCAGGGGATAAAACCAGCATAGCAAGCATTAAAAACAGAACTAAATAATATTTGTTTTAATCGGTTGTTAAAATTCGTCTTCAAATTCTCAACTTCTGTTCGAATATCGGCTGCATTTGTGGTACATGCATGTAATGGTGGTTTCTCACTCTGATTCCAACTAATTACTTCAAAAAATGGAGCAATTGTAAAGCCAAATAATATAGCATATACTATAATTCTAAACGTTATTTAATATAATAAACACTAGTATGAAATACAAATACTTACGGATAGCATAAGTAACATATATACATAATTGGATAATTTAGAACTATGTAATATGCACACAAAGATAAAACTGATAACATTGCTCCAAATAAAATCAGCCTTAAAAAATAAAAATATATTTCTATTATATACAAACTTCGTATAGAACAAAATACCTGTAGCAGTGATATCCAATTAAAGATAATTTCAGTGGCACAATTTTGTCTAAAAGTCTACATCCAAGTAAATATAAGACTCTTCTTGATAAAATTATCAATATAAACACCACCAAGTTTACATCAATTAAATAGAAATTCTAGAAAGAAAAGGTTTTACATTTGTAAAACTAAAAATATAAAATATTACATTTTTAGATAAACATATAAACTTACAACAGCTTGATTTGTATAAGAATGAGGTAACCACCATACACTTCTATAAATATGTAAAAATTGCAGACCTGCAGCAGTTATTGTGAAAAAATACATCAGCGTTTCGAAGACTAAGTCACTATCAATGGGTGTATTGGGAAATGGGAAATGTTTTGGAGCTGTGGGGTGGTCTAATCCGGGTAATGTGGGTACTGGTGCACCCAAAGGTGAATAGCGATTATACCCTATTTCACCAGGTATTAACTGCAATGATGAGGCTACCGTAGAGCGAACAGTTCTGGGTAATCTTCTACTACCACCGGGCATGATGTTGAGAATGTAATTTTATAAGTATTAATTAATTGTATTTAGCAATTAATAATACTTAAATAATTCAAAGTTTGTTGCAATATTATATTAATTAACAACTTTTCGTGTATATTTATAGATCCCGAACACTTACAAACATGACATTTTCCGTTTATGATTTATGAATATTCGATGTACAAATCCTTTAAAAAATATATTAGATGTCTAATGATAGAAACGTTGCAAAGTAAGAGCGTCTATTAACATTTCTTTTTCAAAAACGTGCATTAATAGTTAAATAATATATAAAATCGATTTATTATAGATTCTGCAAACGAATTTACTTTTGCAAAGGTTATACGTAACAGAGTAGAAATTATATGTAACAAAGTGGAAATTATATGCAACAAAGCAAATGTCATGCGCGTGATAGATACATATATATATAACTTCAAAATGGTAAATAACGTTTCTTGACTATGTCAACTCCTAGAGTGTTATTTTAAGTAAAATTTTTGATTAACATGAATATACAAGTAAAGATGATAAGTGACCATTCATATTTTGTATTGATATAGTATTCATAGAAAGAGCAATATGCAAGTGTAAAAGATAATAATCAATACCACATTTCAGTATAACTTTCAAAACGATTCATCTCTACATACAATCTGCAAAAAATGAATACAACCAGTAATATTAGTAACGAGATGTTGGCGGAAAAATTACGACGAGAAAACAACGACCAGTTTCATATATTAGTTCGAATGCATTTGTCATTCGTTTTGGACTTGAATACTGATGAGTAAGTATTAAAATTATTAAGAACAAATTTAGACACATGTTTATTTAGTAGTGACACACTATCAGAAAAGAATAAATTGAAAAAATGGACTATAACACCTTTCAATAAGAAAAATAAAATTCGTGGTGTTATGGATGGAGCTCCTCTAACACAAGAGGGCATTTGTCAGGTTTATCAATTAATACAATTTTTACGGAAAGAATCCAGTAAGTCTATGCAATAAATTACATTGTATATTTATTAGTTAAATCCCTTTGTTTTTAATGAATTCAGATATATCAGTAGAAGGTATTTTTCGAAGAACTGGGTCATTAAACAGACAACAAGAATTAAGAAATTTATTAAATCAAGGTGCAGCTTTAAACTTAGAAAGTGGACAATACACTGTTCATGATTGTGCATCAGTATTAAAGAGTTTTCTTGCTGATCTACCAGAGCCATTATTAACTGAAGCACATTATCCAGCTTACTGTCAAATAGCAAGTAAGATTTTATACATTTATCAATATTCACCAATTTATTATTTTTATTTTCAGATTTATGTGGAAATTGTACAAAATTTAACAAAGAATCACGTCTGCTAGAATCTCTACAACTCCTTCTTTTATTATTACCACAAGAAAATAGAATTTTATTGAAAGATGTTTTAAATCTTTTGAACTTTACAGCTTCCTATGAAAACCAAAACAAGATGTCAGCTGATAGTTTGGCCACATTATATACCCCTCATTTATTATGCCCAAGAAAGTTAACCCCTGAAGATTTACATATTAGCTCCCAGACTTTAATGGGAATTTTATCTTACATGATTAAATATTCATCAGATATGTTCTCAATACCTTTGAAATTAGCAGTTGATATTAAAGCCTACTTTAACGAACGTGAAAGGCGACGATTATATTTCAACGAACAACGAAAACATCTCGACGAATCTGCTAGTGATAATTGTGCAGCTCGTACAGTGTTCAGTTTTGTCGATCATGAACTAACAGCCAAAGAGAACGAATCCAACCCCACTGAGAGAGAACTGGCACAGTTATATGCTTACATACAAGTAATTAAAATTGTATTTTGTCTGTTAGTAATTAGTAAATATATCAATTTCAGGGTTTGCCGGAATCTTCCAAAAAGAAGAAATTGGTTAAACAATTCAATAAAGAAAATGGTTATGGTACGCCATTACAACTAGTTAGAAGTCGGTTAATTAAAAATAAAACTTTCAGCAATCCAATCAAAAAACACATATTCCATAAGAATTTAGCCAAATCCGCACAAAAAAGCAGTTTTACTCAATTACGATCGTCGACTGAGAATATTCTAAGCGTAAGTAGTACTGTTTCTTTTACTTTTTAATGTTGCTTTGTGTTTGCTTAATGCGCCATGTTAAATTCTAAATTACCTCATGAACTCGCCCAAGTTTCATTCAATACGGGTTAATTTAACATTCATCAAACTTATTTTGATGCATGCCGAAATACTTAATTTTTGTTTTCAAATATATTAACATCTGTAATGCATTATTAACAAAATAAACTTCAAGATTTTTTTTCTTTCAATCGCTTTAATCCTTTGTGTCTCTGCAAAAACTATTCTCTGCTTTATGTCCTGTCCATTTTTTGCCTAATATTACAGACTACACCAAAGAATCGACCAACAACACCGGTAAGAAGAACGTTTTTCTGCACCAGTTGCGATTCCAGTGGCGACGTAAGTAGTAGCGGAGGAGGTTCGGCAAAAAAATTAAAAAAACATAATACCCTTTCGGATATATCGACCTTCAATAAAACTGAGGGAAAAGAGAAAACTGCAGAGAATCTAGTTAATAGTGCTGATATTTGTAAAAACATTCACGTGCACAATAATTGTTTGACCAGTACTCCGGCTTGTGTGCCATTTAGGCCTGGCCTTGATATTTTATTTACCCCCGAAGACCAAGAACGTAAGTCTATGTCACCAATTACAAGATCTACACAGCACATGCCCAGAGCAATGCAGGTAAAACAACTCGTTTTTACAGTTACTAAATAATAGCTTTTGTGAACGTTTTGCTTCCTTTTGTTTTAGCCTAGCATGTAATAAAAAATTGTTTGTAGAGTTATTAATATCTGTACAATATTGCTAATTTTTTAATCTATAAATAACACCCACAAGAAGCGTAACATCATTTCATTTCAGGAAACGATGATGACTCCTCGCAGTCGGAAACCAGTATTAGTTGTATCAGGAACGAATATTCACAATATACCAAAGCTAAATGACCAAAATAATTTAATGAGCAGCTTAACCGAAGAGAAATCTAGTGATAGTACTTCAGATGGTGCAGAAAGCAACGATGTAAAGACTGATCGTCTCCAAATAGACGAAAGCGTACCTGAAACAAAACATCAGCAAGACACTTCTGCAACCAGCCATTCTGATTCTCTAACGAACACATTTAGAGAATATCTATGCAGCCGGAGTATATTAACGACTTCTTCTCCTGCGGATTCGAGTTTTTCAAGTAGAACGGACGACTACAGCTCTGTTAATTACGAAGACTTGAGCGGGAGTAAGATGAGTTCGTCTTTGTTACAATGTTTGAACGGAGAAACGCCTTCTGATGATGAATCTTCGTCGGAGGAAAAGGAGTTAGTCTTAAAACCAAAACAATTTGATGAAAACGGGTTACCGATCATATACGAAACATCTTTTTAATTAATAATTCTTTGTTTTGTAATATAAAGGACTTATTATTAGATTTAAATATCAGTATTGATTTTATATATTCTAAAATGTATTTTTTTAATTATAAATATAACTTGGCAAAATTAAAAAGGTCTTTTGCATTGTATATAATCATGCGCCCTTACGATTAGAATTTTTCAGTTTAGAATCGTAAGTCTAACCCGAAAAATTCTAATTTTAACTGCGATCTCTCTTTCTCAGGGAGTGTGCCATCACCACTAGACCACGGAGACAGTGAATTCGAGTCCTAATACGCATTAAAATGCATTTTGGAAACCTTGCCTCAGTGATCTAATGGTGATAGCACATTCTTGGAGAGAACGAGACCGTAGGTTCAGTTCCCACGCCAACTGAAATATTTTCAAATAACTGTTATATATACGATTTATAAAACGGTTGAAATTTGAATTTTTCCGCATACTCATAATTATTGGGTTGGCAACTAAGTACTTTCGGTTTTTACTGATATAGAGCGTTGCTTTATTTTTTGTATAACGTATGTTAGTGCTGTACTTTACCGTTTGTCGCGTGATACTAGTCACATTGACGTAACTTCAGAAGCAAGTAGTGCGTGATTTTTATGAAAGCTATTAGTTGTGGGTTAATGCAGTGCAGAAACGAACATTTTCGACATATTTTACTATTGTATTTCCGTAAAGGAAAGAAAGCTGCTGCGGCTCACAAAAAGATATGTGAAGTTTATGGTGCTAATTGCTTAACAGAGCGCACGTGTCAGAATTGGTATAAAAAATTCCGTTCTGGAGATTTTTCCCTCAAAGATGAGCAACGTTCTGGTCGGCCTACTGAAGATGATGACCAAATCAAAGTCATAATTGAAGAGGATCGTCATATAACTGTTCGAGAGGTTGCGGAGAAGCTACATGTATCGCACACAACAATTGAAAAACATTTAAAATGTCTCACGAATTGAAAGAAATTCATTTAACACAAAGAATCAACTTTTGCGATATGCACCTTAGACGAAATGAAACCGACCCTTTCTTAAAAAGAATCATCACTGGTGATGAAAAATGGGTCCTGTACAGTAACATAGTTCGAAAACGATCATGGAGCAAACACAATAAACTAGCTCAAACCACATCGAAAGCTGAATTGCATCCAAAAAAGATCATGCTGTCAGTTTGGTGGGATTACAAAGGTGTTGTATTTTTTGAGCTGCTTCCAAGGAACCAAACGATCAATTCTGATGTTTACTGTCAACAATTAATAAAACTGGATGAAGCAATCAAAGAAAAACAGCCAGGATTGTCAAATCGGAAAGGTGTAGTTTTCCACCAAGATAATGAAAGGCCTCACACATCTTTGGCAACTCGTGGGAAACTATTGGAGCTTGGCTGGGAAGTGATGCCACATCCCCCGTACAGCCCTGATCTAGCACCATCCGATTACCATTTATTTCGAAGTTTGCAGAATTCTTTGAATGGTAAAACTTTCACAAATGACGATGACCTTCACTCGCACCTGGTTCAGTTTTTTGCTGATAAGGACCAGAAATTTTATGAGCGCGGAGTCATGCAGCTGAAAGAAAGATGGCAAAAGGTCATTGAGCAAAATGGAAAATATATAATTGATTAAAAACTATTCGTTGTTTAAAAAAAAAGTGTTTTATTTTATACTACAAAACCGAAAGTACTTAGTTGCCAACCCAATAAATCCATCATCTTCCAAAATAAACTTTTTATTTCTATATATAAAGCAAAATAATGTACATTCCCAATAACTTCAATATTTAAAAACAGTGAAAAGTAAAAAATTAAATTTATAAAAATATTTCGCTTATAAAATGAATTAAACCTACATATTTAATACATATCATCTTGATTTAAATCCGCCATTAAGTGCAAGCCTCGTTCTTTTAAAGCTTTAGCTAATAACCTCTGATGTTCTTGCTTCTGTTCTTGTTCTTTTCTCTGGGCATCCAAAATATCATCAACAGACACTTCAGTAAGAGGCAAATCGGCTTCTTTCTCTGCATCCTTTTAGTTTTATTTTCAAAAAAAAGTATTGTAAATAATTAATGTACAACAATAGTTTCTACTAACATACTATTTCCCCGAGAAGAACTACATTTTCACCTCGGACGATAAAAACTCCTCTTGGTATATCGCCATATTCTTTACCCACGTGAATCCTTTCAATTGTGCGATGCAAAACTAAGTTTGCGAATTGGTCTACACTTCGTAAATAGCCAATTAATGTACGACCATCCCTCAACAAAACCATTAATTTTTCTGGATGTTGGAAATTAATGCAAACACATTTGTATTTGAATTATATAATAAAATTGAAACACCGAAATTTACTCACTGTCTAACTCATCGAGCAAGTGTGCCGTCCCCTCTAACTCTGGTTTGTTCATGTTAACAGGCGTTTTTGTAAAAACCCCAATTTTCGTCTATTTAATTAGCTAAAAAATGCGAATTTGTATTTCCGAGTCTCGTTTTAAAATCTTACAAACCTAATATTTGATACTGAACACATGCAATAATGTTTATATTTATTTTCTAAAATTTTATTGATTTTTTAGAGGTTATAAACGTTATAAAATCAATGAAAAAATTGGAATATAGGAACATAGAACTTCTTATGTTGGTGATAAAACTTATGACATAACCTATAAAACTTGTGTGTTGACGTTCATAACAACAATAAATATTGCCTATAATTTCTTCATTTATAAACCTTCCTGTTAAATCAAAATGGGTGAACGTAAAGGTACAAATAAATATTACCCTCCAGATTATGATCCGAGAGCGGGCGGATTAAATAAATGGCAGGGTACACATGCATTAAGAGAAAGAGCCAGGAAGATCGACCAGGGCATTATCATCATTAGATTTGAAATGCCCTATAATATTTGGTGCGACGGCTGTAATAACCATATAGGAATGGGAGTCCGATACAATGCCGAAAAAACTAAAGTTGGAATGTATTACACGACACCTGTATATCAATTTAAAATGAAGTGTCATCTGTGCGATAATCACTTCACTATTAAAACTGATCCAGCTGTAAGTTAAAGCATAAAAGCGTAATAATTTTAGTGTTGTACTTTATGTTTTAGAATCTAGATTATATAATTCTATCTGGTGCTAGAAGACAAGAAAACAGGTGGGATCCAACAAAAAATGAGCAAATTGTTCCAGAAACTAAAGAGACACAAAAAAGGCTATTCGATGATTCTATGTTTAAGTTAGAACATGAATCAGATGATAAGATAACAGCAGAAAGTTCCAAGCCTCGTTTAGCAAAATTATTTAATAGAAATGAAACAACTTGGTCAGATGTGTATACGGCAAATCAAAAACTAAGAGAAGAATTTAGAGTAAGTTCACTATGTATAATTTTACATACAAGTATTTGTTAAGCAATTAAATTTGTAGAAAAAGTCCGTTGAATTAAAGCACACGAAGTCGATTGATAACTCAATTTTAACAAAATACAACTTGGACATACCTCTATTGCCAGAAAAAGAAGAGGATAAAAAGATTGCATCATTATTGAGCATGAAGTTAAAATCAATCAATAATGTTGCAGAAAATACAGAATTACTTAGGCAACGAATGATAAGCCGTTCGTCATTACCGAGTAATTTCACACCTGCCATGGAAAAGAAAGCTTTGAAAGTGCTTACTAAAGATCAGAATAAAGCGTTTGGTGTTATTGTAAAGAGTAATAAGGTAGATATTGAAGATAGTAGTAAGAAACGGAAACTTAATGATGATGAGTTAGATAAAAAACAAATTAAATTACAATGTTCTTTAGTTGGAGATTATGGATCTTCAAGTGAGTCAGAATAAGTTTTAATTGCAAATAAAATTTATGGGAAAAGTCATCAAAAACAAATGTAAATAATATTTATTGTAAATAATTTTTGTATGTACATATATTGAATATTTCTAAATAAATCATAGAAAAAATTAAATGCTAGCCCTAATAAAAATAAAAAATGTTTTATAACTAAATTTTTCAACACAATATGGCCTTATCACTAAAACTAATAACCAGAGAGTGGACGTAAAATAAGTGATGAGTCACTAGCGGATAAAGATTTAAATTGTTCTGTGCTTGGGAGTTACAAATCTTTTCATATATTTCTTTTGTATTTAGGTGTTCGATATTTACTGTTTTAAATCTGTTGACAAAAACACTTTTTATATAACGCTACACAGTTAATAACTATATTGTAAATCTCCGATAAGGGTGGCGCTTTATAAAGGAAAATGTCCATCTTTGTTATCTGTTTCTATAATTACAATATGGGATCATAGTAAAACGTGAATTTGTCACATTATTGAATGCAAAGAATTAGCAACAATTACAGTTTATTGAAATCCACTTTAAAAATTTGTACACTTCAAAAATATAAATATTAAAAAACATAGTTTCTGCACATATTGAACAGTGACATTACAAAATTAAGTAATATACGTGGAAAAGTTGGAGAATCAACTACAACAAAAGATGGCAGTATATTTGGAAGAAATCCGGGTCTACATACACCACAACACTTTTATGAACATTGTGTAAACAGTAATCATATTGTAACTTAAAATAACAAATACACTGCCCTACTGTCACATTTTGCTTATGCACCGTTTCAAGTTGCAATATCGAGAGAATCTTTTCATTTTTTAGGTATATTAATTTCAAAAAGAACTAATTCACAGAGCAAAGTTTTAGTAATTAATATCAACAGTATTTTCTTTCTATGCCATGACAAAGTAATATCATGTAGATGAATATATCAGTAAAATACATAATTCTATATTAACAATAACAAACATCTGATATCCAAATACATCGACAGACGCATATTCATGTTTACTTCTAATGTTCAAATGCACAGGTTGTGTCTGTTGATGTATTTAATGCTCCTTTTGTGGTACCACTAGCCAATAAAATAGATCTGCCTTTCTTATTGGTTGTTATCCATATAGGAGATAGAAAGAGTCAACTTACCGTAAACAACTTATTTTACGTTCCCCCTCTACTAATATCAATTAATGGTTGCTGTAACAATATCTACAGGTTGTACATAAATTCGTTTCCAAACACTATTTAGGTATTTATTATATAGCGAAATACATAACAAATGTGTCTACCTCACATTTTCTTTATACTTATTAAATAATCAACAGATTTTGGCAGGTATTATTTAGACCAACTGGACATTTTACCGTGATCTTTGATATACACGCCAAGATTTTTCAAGTCTTCTCTCACTTCATCACATAATTTCAATGCATCCTTGTTAGCTTCCTTTATCCCTAATTCTCTAACACCTTGCCTGAATTTGATTAACAAATCTACAACTTCATCGTAATAATCATCTGCATTTATTTCCGTATTTTTTTCACTGAAATCCACGCCGAATATTTTAAAGATATCCATGATGTAATTTAACGTGGCCTTAACTGAAAGGGAATGATTTAAATAATTCGAATTCGTTTGTGAGACAGAGTGAAGCATTTTATTCGTTGTATTCATAAGAGAATATATTGACTGTATCACTTCAGGTGTATTAAAATCATCTTGTAATGCCGCTTTAACTTCTTGCATTGTCCTATTTAGATTCTCTAACAACACAACATCATTGACATCAGAAAGTAATTGTCCTTTCAAAAATGAATTGCAATCATCGATAAAATTTTTCACATGATTATATATGTGTTCCGCAGTAGTGATGAGATTTTCACCATATTCTATATTACTCTGATAATGAGACATCAAACATGCTATTCGAAATATCGTCGCGTTAGTACTCTTTAACATATCTTGTATACTGATGGTGTTTTTCAGAGATTTTGACATTTTAATTGAATCTTTAAGATGCAAATGCCCTGTATGCATCCAATAATTGACCCACTGTGATTTCGCAAAGTAAGCACAGCTCTGTGTTTCTTCATTTTCATGATGCGGAAATCGGAGATCGATACCTAAAAATGACTGTATTGAATCAAACAAAAGTACTGTGTAATTGATCAACCTCCTGCATGTAAATCAACTGCTGATCCTATTATATTTCCGGCCAAGGCAGAACATTCAATATGCCAACCTGGCCGACCAGGTCCAAATGCACTGTCCCAATAAGGTTCACTTTGCTTAGCTGCCTTCCACAAAGCAAAATCTATTGGTGATTTTTTAAAGGAGCCTTTATCTTCATTATTTTCAGTATTTTTATTAATATTTTGTAGCTTGCCATAGTTTTTATATTGACTAACATCAAAATACACAGAACCATCTCCAGTTCTATAAGCATATTTGTCATCGACCAGTTTTTTTATAAACTTAACAATCATGCTCATATTGTCTGTTACTCTGACCAATACATCAGGCTTACTAACTTTTAAACTTTCCAGATCTTGAATATATTCTTTCTCGTGATATCTAGCAACTTCTATTGGTGATTTGTTGAGAATTTTACTTTCGTTAATGATCTTATCATCAATATCTGTTATATTCATTACCGTCACTAAATTTAAATTGAAGTAATTCCTTAAAACTCGTTGTATAATATCTAATTTTACGTAACAACTTGCATGCCCTATGTGTGCGGAATCATATACTGTAGGCCCACATGTATACATTGACATACAAGACTTATTTGCTATTACTAGAGGAACTTTGGTTTTTGTTATACAATTATAAATCTTTATGCCAGTGTCAAACCCGTCGGGTTGAATCCATGTTGATTTAAATCTTGAATAACTTGAAACTAATAACAATTTTCTTAAGAGTAACATTTTCTTAATATATAGTTTGACACATTCAATCTCGACACTATCAAAATATAAGTTTAAAGGTTATGTTTAGTGATGTTATTTTCGTTAATGCGAGGTTAGGTTGTGAAGTTAATGTGAAGTACGATTAAAACTATATTTTTCGAAAAATATAGACCAAAAGGCTTTATATTGAAGGTAACATGTTTATGTTACGGTTTTAAGATATTTTAAATATATTACATGTATTAGAATTTAAAATAATTCCGATCGTACAAAGAACGTAAAAATTTTTTTCAAGTTAATTTTAATTATTAATTAATTAAATAATTAACAACTAGTCAACAGAATTTTCTAAGTATTGATCGTAATTTAATAATAATAAAAATAAGGTTAGAAAAATAAATATATGATAATTCGATGTAAAGAACTGTTACATCGAATTTATACCTATCAAACCGGGCTGGCAAATATAGTAACACTTGTTACTTATATACATATTAGAAATGTAAAATTTCACTTATGTATTGAATTTAAAATTCATTTATACTTACACAAATTGTAAATAGAAATTATGGAATATTCGGAAGAGGGTGAGCAATTGGCTGATAAATCTTCTTGTGCGGGAGTTCGAGCTGACTTAAAAATGTGTTTGTTAAGAAGCGATTGTTGCATAAAGGTAAAACAAAAACTAACTTTCTCACGTAAAGAACTTTATTTCCATTACATACATGATTTTATTTAGGAAGGAAAGACCCCACGTGAGTGCTTAAAATCACAGAATGTACCACAGGAATGCTTGGCCTTGAGGAATACATTTTTCGAATGCAAAAGATCGCTGGTAAGAGAAAAATATTTCTTTATTCAAATACATACTAATACATTTTGCATATATTTCTTCGTTTTAATATAATTGCTTATTTTATTATTCTTTTTTCATACAATAATAACGAACAGCTTGACAATCGCCAAAGATTTCGAGGACGGAAAGGTTATTAAAAATATTCACCTTTAATTTGACTAGAAATGTGATAAAAGTTGTAAATGTTAGTAATAGTTTGTAATAAAAAGAATATGAAAAAAATGAAGTGTATTATTTTTTATAAATACACTTTTTAACATATTAAACAGTAATTAAGTGAAAATTGGAACATTTATTGCAATAAGATTTAAAATGTCGTGTACAAGTTACAACAAAGTTGTCATCTTCAATAGAAAGCAAGAAATGAAGATGAATCAATAATCGAAATACATATTTAAGATTTTGAATCGCATTGCAATACAAGCTTTTAATTCCTGTTTAATAAGTTTTCAATCTTATAAAAAAGAAATTAAATACGTACATAACCTCTAATTGATGACAGGTTATGTATGAATTCAATTCATTTGGTTTTGAGATTTTTGTCGTCTTTACAAATATTTTACTTCAGTATAACTAAAATACAGGTAATTTCCAGTTTATAATTGTTTTTTATGAGTCTTTCTATTATTTAAAGATTTATCGGTTTTTTAAGGTTATATATTATAAACATATTTAAAAAAAAATACCTTTTTCATCCAAGCATTAAGTACGTATATAGAAGATAAAGTGTTTTCTAGAACAATTGACTTCATTTATAACGATAACATTGTAATATAACACGGTTCATATTTCTAGTTCATATATATTGGGTCTGGGAAAAAGTTCGTGGCGTTTTTTCAGTAAAATTCAACTGGTCCCCGCATGGCGCGTGGACGAATTCATTTAAACCGAATATGCTCCATTATTATCGACAATGTTTCGCCATTTTTTTGGTAGATCCATGATCCCATCGGTGAAAAACTTCTGTGGTTTCTGGTCGAAAAACTGAATCAAGTAGTTTTCACAGGCTTCTTTTGAAACCAACTTAATTCCATTGAGAGAGTTCTGGAGAGATCGAAACAGATGATAGTCAGAGGGTGCTATATCCGGACTGTAAGGTGGGTGCATCAAAACTTCCCAACCAAACTCTCTCAATTTTTGACGGGTCATCAAAGAAGTGTGTGGTCGGGCGTTGTCATGATGGAAGACAACACCTTTCCTATTAATCAATTCGGGCCGTTTTCTTTCAATCGCCTGGCGTAATCTCTCTAGTTGTGCACAGTAGAGTTGAGAATCAATCGTCTGACCAGTTGGAAGTAGCTCGTAGTGGACGATTCCCCTCCAGTCCCACCATACACACAGCATCACTTTTTTTGGCGTCAATGTTGGCTTAGCGAACGCTTGTGACGGCTCACCATCCTTTATCCACGATCTTTTACGCTTCCGATTATCGTACGTAATCCATTTTTCATCTCCGGTTATTAAACGTTTCAGAAACGGCTCGATTTCATTCCGTTTCAGCAGCGCATCGCAGATGTTAATTCGGTCCATCATGTTTTTCACGCTCAACTCATGAGGAACCCATACGTCAAGCTTTTTTTTGTAACCAGCTTTGTGTAAATGGTTCAAAACAGTTTTGTGGTCAATGCCTAGCTCCATGCCAATATCGACACTGCTGATATGCTTATCTTGTTGGACTTTTTCAAGAATTTCATCAGATTTTTCAGTGATTGGACGACCTATATATATCGGAAGGTCATCTAAAAAACGAGCCGTCGGTGGTGTCGCTGTGACTTGTTGTTCTTTAGTTATCGGCAACCAATGCCATCTATCGGGAAAAACGCCACGAAAATATATATATATATATATATATATATATATATATATATATATATATATATATAGTATCTAACGTTGACTTTGTGAAAAGATATTTCCTGTCCGAACTTGATAGTGGTAGGCTTGATAAAGTTTCTACAGAAAATGTTCTTTTGTGTTAGTAGAGTGATAATTACATGCATTTCATATATTTCGTTAGTTGATCAATAAGGTTGATATATAACCCCTTTCCACAATTAACTATTTGTAAATTCTGTATACGCATTTCGACAACCAAGTTGTCATCATCAGCAGATAATTTCAAAGTGTCGCACCTTGTAAAACACGGCGAAGAAATTGTACGAAAAATACACTCCGTACGCGATCCGCACCGTTGCAAACCAAGATGTACACTGTGTCTGTTTCACAAGATTTTTAAAAATACTTTTACTTAAACTAACATGCACTACTTCGGAAAAGGTTATTATGGTCAAAAAGTGTGAGTGATTTATGTGTGTTTTATGATATTGCTCCTCTTGTCTTTCAGCAGAGAGAAGAGAGGCGTTTGTAGAGGGCCGGCCTCATAAACGTTAACCAGATGGCCTGAATTCTTTACGATGTACATGCTTTCATACGCGTCCAGTTCGCGATAATTGTACACGTTCTTTATCAAATGTAAACAATCCATATTAACACTGTGGTTATTTTCTAATACATGTCTCGCTATACCCGATTTTTCCGGTCGGTTGAATTTTATGTGCGAAAGGTGTTCTTTATACCTGGTTTCGATCGATCTTTTGGTTTGGCCGATGTATTGTTTATTGCACTCTAAACATTCAATTCGGTAGATTCCCGATTTTTTAATCTCTTCAATTTTGTCTTTTGCATTTCCTAACAGCATTTTCAGGGTATTATTAGGGCGTGAACATACTTTAAACCCGTGATCTTTAAAAATACTATTCAGATTTTTTGTCACACGATGGAAAGGTAAACAAACAAAATGCTTTTCCCGATTGCTCTGTGGTGAAAGACATGTGGTGTCACGGATTGTTTTTCTTATGTTGGCCTTTCTAATTAATCCATTGATTATTTCCGAATCGAAACCGTTGTATACCGCGATATTCTTAATGAGGTTCAATTCTCTTTCATATCTTACTTTTGTTAATGGGAAATTGATCAAACGATTAATCAGAAAATTGAATGAAGCCATCTTCTGTTGCATGCTGTGATTTGAGTCAGCCGTAATGAATCTATTGACATTGGTTTCTTTTCGGAAAATATCAATTTCTATTTTGAGATCTTTCTTAATAACTAAGGTGTCCAAAAAAGGCAACTTGTCATTGTTTTCTTTTTCTACTGTGAATTTAATTGTCGGGAATTTTGAATTTAACTGTTTAACGAAATCATTTAAGTTGCATTTTTGTGTATTGAAAACCGCGAAAATATCATCGACATACCTGACCCAAATTCTAGGAAAATATTTAGCTTTATTTTTTAGTTCTATTTCAAAGTTACTCATAAACAGGTCCGCTATGAATGGAGAAAGACAATTGCCCATTGCAGTACCCTGTTTTTGTTCATAGAACTTCCCTTCGAACTGAAAACAATTTTGGGACATGCAAAGGTTTGTTAATTTCACGTATTCCTTTATTTTCTCTGGTTCGATCTTATTTTTGTGAAGCAATTCTTCTAAATATTTTAAAGTTTCTGGGATCGGTACCGAAGGAAACAATGACGTAACGTCGAATGAAACTAAAATTTCTCCTTTTTCTAATTTACAATCTTTGATCCTTTGGATAAATTCTAATGAATTATTGACTGAGAGACTTTCAAGTTTTTCGGGCAAATTTTTGTATTCATTCACTAGCCATTTCGATAACAAGTAAGTAGGGGAGTTGATCCCTGAGACAATTGGTCTCATTGAGTTGCCTGGTTTGTGTATTTTAGGCAAACAATATAGTCTAGGGATCAACGGATTACTTACACTTAGCCTATAATTCAGATTCGGGGTTATTAACTTTGAACAACTTTTTAACGTTTTTTGTGTCCCTAATCATTTTTGGTAATGGAGTTTTCTTACATTCAACATAGGGACCTTCTGAGATTAAATTTTTTACTCTTAGAAAATAGTCGCTTTTGTTCAAAATTACTAACTTATTCCCTTTATCTGCTTTTAAATAAAAGCAGTCTTTCGATCTGAGACTCTTAATTAAGTTCCATTCGTGGTGCACTACTTTTTGTTTTTGTTCTTGTAAGTTCTGTTTGATTTGAGTCTTACAAGCTTCTCTAATAAAATTTTTTGAGGTTTGATCTAAATATTTAATAGCCGCTTCGATGCTTGCGATCACCTCCTCGGTACCGAGGTTGGTATATATGTTATCTTTTTGATAAATGATGGGTATTCCTGCCTTAAATAGTTCCATAAATTCCAGACTTCGATTCCTCCTCAAAATCCAGTAATTCAGTCTTTAAACTGAAATTTATGCAAAATTAACATTTCCCACTACGATTGCCATCTTGCAAAGAAGACGTTACCAAAGACACGTCTTAAGCTTAGGGAAGATGTAAAAAATAAATCTGAAAGATTAAGCTGACCGTTTCAATATTATATACTTCTAAACTATTTTTATATTTGTTAACTTTCATTAACCAGATATGGTAAACTCTTACATATTTCTTTTAAAATTTGGACAAATATTTAATGAAGATTTAGAGGATTCTGAAAAATCCCAGATCGAAAGACTGCTTTTATTTAAAAGCAGATAAAGGGAATAAGTTAGTAATTTTGAACAAAAGCGACTATTTTCTAAGAGTAAAAAATTTAATCTCAGAAGGTCCCTATGTTGAATGTAAGAAAACTCCATTACCAAAAATGATTAGGGACACAAAAAACGCGTTAAAAAGTTGTTCAAAGTTAATAACCCCGAATCTGAATTATAGGCTAAGTGTAAGTAATCCGTTGATCCCTAGACTATATTGTTTGCCTAAAATACACAAACCAGGCAACTCAATGAGACCATTTGTCTCAGGGATCAACTCCCCTACTTACTTGTTATCGAAATGGCTAGTGAATGAATACAAAAATTTGCCCGAAAAACTTGAAAGTCTCTCAGTCAATAATTCATTAGAATTTATCCAAAGGATCAAAGATTGTAAATTAGAAAAAGGAGAAATTTTAGTTTCATTCGACGTTACGTCATTGTTTCCTTCGGTACCGATCCCAGAAACTTTAAAATATTTAGAAGAATTGCTTCACAAAAATAAGATCGAACCAGAGAAAATAAAGGAATACGTGAAATTAACAAACCTTTGCATGTCCCAAAATTGTTTTCAGTTCGAAGGGAAGTTCTATGAACAAAAACAGGGTACTGCAATGGGCAATTGTCTTTCTCCATTCATAGCGGACCTGTTTATGAGTAACTTTGAAATAGAACTAAAAAATAAAGCTAAATATTTTCCTAGAATTTGGGTCAGGTATGTCGATGATATTTTCGCGGTTTTCAATACACAAAAATGCAACTTAAATGATTTCGTTAAACAGTTAAATTCAAAATTCCCGACAATTAAATTCACAGTAGAAAAAGAAAACAATGACAAGTTGCCTTTTTTGGACACCTTAGTTATTAAGAAAGATCTCAAAATAGAAATTGATATTTTCCGAAAAGAAACCAATGTCAATAGATTCATTACGGCTGACTCAAATCACAGCATGCAACAGAAGATGGCTTCATTCAATTTTCTGATTAATCGTTTGATCAATTTCCCATTAACAAAAGTAAGATATGAAAGAGAATTGAACCTCATTAAGAATATCGCGGTATACAACGGTTTCGATTCGGAAATAATCAATGGATTAATTAGAAAGGCCAACATAAGAAAAACAATCCGTGACACCACATGTCTTTCACCACAGAGCAATCGGGAAAAGCATTTTGTTTGTTTACCTTTCCATCGTGTGACAAAAAATCTGAATAGTATTTTTAAAGATCACGGGTTTAAAGTATGTTCACGCCCTAATAATACCCTGAAAATGCTGTTAGGAAATGCAAAAGACAAAATTGAAGAGATTAAAAAATCGGGAATCTACCGAATTGAATGTTTAGAGTGCAATAAACAATACATCGGCCAAACCAAAAGATCGATCGAAACCAGGTATAAAGAACACCTTTCGCACATAAAATTCAACCGACCGGAAAAATCGGGTATAGCGAGACATGTATTAGAAAATAACCACAGTGTTAATATGGATTGTTTACATTTGATAAAGAACGTGTACAATTATCGCGAACTGGACGCGTATGAAAGCATGTACATCGTAAAGAATTCAGGCCATCTGGTTAACGTTTATGAGGCCGGCCCTCTACAAACGCCTCTCTTCTCTCTGCTGAAAGACAAGAGGAGCAATATCATAAAACACACATAAATCACTCACACTTTTTGACCATAATAACCTTTTCCGAAGTAGTGCATGTTAGTTTAAGTAAAAGTATTTTTAAAAATCTTGTGAAACAGACACAGTGTACATCTTGGTTTGCAACGGTGCGGATCGCGTACGGAGTGTATTTTTCGTACAATTTCTTCGCCGTGTTTTACAAGGTGCGACACTTTGAAATTATCTGCTGATGATGACAACTTGGTTGTCGAAATGCGTATACAGAATTTACAAATAGTTAATTGTGGAAAGGGGTTATATATCAACCTTATTGATCAAGTCAATCAACCACAGGCTCCATCAAATTCAACTATTTCGTTAGTTATTTTGGACGAAGAAACATTGTTTAATTTTTTTTGTAAATAAAATGGTAATACATTATTTAAAATGTTGCGCGATACATCACTTAGAAATATTGAAAAAGGAAAAAAGGGGTTTCTGATGAGACTTAATACAAACGAGATCTTTGTAGTGTTTATTTTTTAAAATGTCGATTTGTATGGATTAATTGGACAACGTGGATACAAAAGAGGTCAATTTTGCGAGATCAAAAATTAATTTAACGAATTACTACTGAATTAAGCCAAAAAAAAGTAACTAGAATTCCTTGTCACATCAATGTTGATATTCTGTATACGTGTTTCGACAACTACGTTGTTATCATCAGCAGTACGACCAAATGCATACGTATTTGGTGGTTAGGGAAGAAAGTTGTTGCGGAATTGTTATGTGTTTTACCACGGATTGATGATCAATTATCTACTGATGATGATAATTTAATTGTCGAAACACGTATGCAGAATACGAAAATTGATGTAGTATGGGGTTTTACTTATCTCTTTTGATTAATTCAATTAACCATAGTGTCCATTAAAATTTACCTGAACTATTGATGAACTACTGATTCAGTAAATTTGAAGATCTTCCTAAAAAAATGCAAAACACCCTGAAGAGTGCTACAACGTAACCTATACATTCGTAGACCTAAAATGAAATGACCTCGAAAACAATAATCATATTCAAGCTTGAAGGCTACACTTTGATGAAAAAAATACGGCGAGGTATTAAACCCGAAATAAGTTAAATTGTATTCGGTATTTCTGTTTTTTTTTTAAACAAATTTGTAAAATTTAGATAATTTTTTGCGATGAGACGTAATTTGAAGACGCATATTATTACAGAAAAATATTACACCGAACTTTTTCCATATTTTGTATTTCAAAAAGAAAGGAACACATTTCTGAACAGACCCTAAATGACAGTTAATTCTCATTGGTTGATAGCAAGACAAAATTACACAATCGTTTCTATGATGTACGATTTGAACTTTTTTAAATTAATAACTAAAAGTACATGTGTTTTTTAAAAAAAATATCTAATCTACTCACATAAAAAAGCAATTTTAATGTGTGAATTATGAAACAATATTACTGACTTACTTTTCTATTCAAATTTTTACGAATTTGATGGGTTGTAATTTGGGCTTGGGGTGTGTTCAGAAATTCGTCTTTCCCTTTTTGAAACACAGTTTGGCAGGATGTAATAGATTTACAATTTATATCTTTAGAAATTAAAAAATGTAAATAACATCGAAATCATTTAAATTACGGTATGGTATGCTTTATTATTCAGTCTACGTTTTAGAACAGTCACCTCGGTTTCAGATATTTTCAGATAAAAATTCGATAAGAAAAAAAAAACATGGGGAATTTTTTTAAACAAGTTTCGATAATCGTCAATGCTAATCTATTGTGGGATTTATAAAAGAAACAATACTTGATAAATAACTAACTTCATGGCCAACTATTTCCTATGACTTCAGCACGTGAAAAATAAAAATTTTCGAACTTAACCTCTTTCTAAAGTTGTTTATAAAATGTCTAGTTTTCAGATAGACTTTTCGTAGTAAACAACTTATAAAAATTCATAGAAAGACCCATTTAATATATTAATTTTAACTTTGACCATTTACAATTACTTTGTTACACTTTTATTAGAATGTACACAACTATTAAAAACAACCCAAGGAACAATTTTTAAATTTCGCGGGTGTTTTAAGTTGCCCAAGGAAAAAATAACTACATCTAAAATTATATTTTATTTTATTACAGCATGAATACTAATAATTAAGGTGTATATTTCAAAATCAAAATTAAAACGAAAACCGTACGCATTAAAAACATGTTATTTCCTAATTTCTTGAATTAATTGAAATCATAGCTAACCTTTATTTTTACTACTACCAACTCAAAACTTCCGCGAAATTTAAAAATTGTTCCTTGGGAATAGTTACAATTTATGCTTTTATACATTTTAAAACTGCATATAACGTCGTGTCATACAATAATTTTTTTTATGTACATTATTGAAGGCAACCTTAATTGATACTTTTCAATTCAAGGAAGAACTATAAACATTTGCTTTAACGCGGGCTGTTGAACTAGTTCAATTCTACATTATTGCATCCTAATACTTAAGATATTGCAATTCTTTTCAGTGCTTTTAATAAATATTTCATAAGACCCTGTGATTTTGAGGAAATATAGATAAATATATAGAGGGAAATAATGAAAACTGTACTAAAATCACTAGTTCATGTCTACCAAAACAATTTGAAACAAAGTTAGCATTCATTGTTTCGTTTCAATGAATAATCCGTGTTGTTTTTTCCCAGATAAGTTTTAAACATTATAGGCACAGGAACACGTAAAAATTGACCAAAATTTGCTCTCAAAATTGATAAAAACATCGCTATCTTATTCCTAAAGGTATATAACCCGTATAAAATACTTTGCAAGCTCAGATTCTACATCGTAGGCTTTAGCGATTATTTGCTAACTATAAAAGAGGTTAAAATTTACCCCAAAATTAATATTGGTAAATTGTGACGTGTCACTGCACCTTGTAAAATGTTTCCAAAGACTTTTAGATACTAGATATTTCGTGGTCCAATTAATATTGCGTAAAAGACATATATAGTCTTATATGTAAACAAACATATAAACAAATGTTCTGCTTATTGGTGAAATTGAGGTATTGTAGCTTACTAATACATTATCCTAACCTATATGTTTAATAACAGAACATATTAAACATAACCTAGAATTTAAAATATTTAATTTTATATTGCCATGTTTTACTTTGAGATCTAATTTATTGCATTCACGTTAGAAGTTTAATAGGATCTAAATTAGAAGATTTGTTCGCAATTTAAATTAAATTTCAACAGAAATAGCTGCGTATAGAGGATATATGAAAATAATACACTTTAAATTCGAACAATTTTCTACTTACAGTTTTAAAAGGTTATCCTTCTTAAAGAATTATTAGTTAATTAAAAAGTCATGTTTTAATTATATTAACTCATTCTTTTCCTTTTTAATATTGCGTTGTTTTGTGTTAATTATAACCTTTACCGGTTTTTATTGGGCATTTCGACCGTTGAATTAATAAAACGTTTATATTAACGTCTCGGCGTAGAGGGTCCCTCTTTGTCAACTTATTTATTTTCTTCAATCTGCAATAGCTTTTTCAGTTGTATATTTCCAATTGTGAACAATAGTTTTTTGTTATATATATATATATATATATATATATATATATATATATAAATACAGTGCCTTCAAAAATGGTTGAACGTGCCACTTCATTGAATCAGGGTATATAGTTACCGATTGCCGCGTGATATTATTGAACTATTCTGGTCAGAACTATTCCTAACTTCACTGTATTTGTATCCGTCACTTGCACACCTGTTTACTATTTATAGTTTTTCTCTCATGTCAGAATTAATAGTTCGATTCAGGTTACAGGCGAGGTGGCACGTTCAATCATTTTTGAAGGCACCGTATTTGTCATTACATTTGTTAAAAATATTCTTTTTCCGTTTAATATTGTAAAGTTTACACAAGCATCTTTAAATTAACAATTTTTTTTAATAATAACAATAATAATTAACAAAATTAGTCTACATTTCATAAAAATTGATTCAAAATCTTCCATATCGATTCTTGAAATAATTGATATTTTGCAGTTGGCAATAGATGTAATTGTAGCAATTTAATAATTGTGTATCACGTGTTCTTGTAGTTTTACAAAATAAAATATACCAGGAAACGCTGCTGCTTATATAATAATAAATTTAACGTGAAACATTGAATAACCTTTCTCATTTTGATAAAAGGTGAACAATTTCAAATGCCCTGTAGTGATACCATAAAAGTCTCTAAACTAAGATAGTTGATTTGATGATTTAGAGTTACCGAACCATTCTTTTTTTCCTTCTTGCATACAACATTCAGTTATTCACTTATAAGATTATCTTCAATATTCAACAAATCCCTACCAACTACTCAGTGTAGCCGATTTAGTTTTCTTTTTCTCCCTATGCACACTTGAGATGCTCACCCGGTAGATTAAAGAAGCATATTGCTACAAAACTAAGCAGATAGTGAACTAAAAAACTTCACGTAGATAAGAAACAAGAAATTTGTTATTTTTTCCAAATATCTTTAGGTTTTACTAGCAGTTTACAAAACGCACGATTCTTACTTATAATTTACCAGAAAAAATAATCGGTAAATTTTTTAAGTTCAAGATTTTGTACCTCTCTTGCATATAATGAAATTATGAACGTTGGTGAGTTTAGAAAACATTTTTAGGACAAACTAGTTTTTTTCTCAAAGTCCACTGTATTTAAATAAGCATTCTATGTTGGGGTGTTTGATGTTAATAAACCAACCCCCGACGCATCTATCGATATTTAAGAGTTTTTTTCATGTTTTTCAACGTGCGAATTAAAAGGTATTTGTATATTTTACAGTTACATAACATAACCTTAAATAAAATCCTATTTAAAACGCATCGCCATCTAGTATTTTTTAATGTTAAAAGAATTAATGTTGCAAGCTTGCAATTCAATAGGCTTTTTTTGACTTAAGTATGAGTTGAAAAAATCTGACAGGTTTAGAAAGGTACTAAAGAAGAAATGAATACAAATTCGTTATAATATAAATAAATATTTAAAATTAATATTTCTGAAATCGAAAGTTTGTAAGTGATGTATAGATTAATGCAAGAACAATTACAGCCATCTTTCCGCTTATTTCCAAACTACGTCTTCCTTTGAAATGATGAACGAATTTAATGTAAGTACATATGTAAATTAGTTTGAAGATATTAAAATGTTAACAGAATATGTTACAAATGCTTTTCAATCATACCGAGAAAAAAAATGATGCAAAACCATTAAAATTTCTCTCACTTAGGTAATTATCTCGTATTATATGAATTAAATGCAATTTCAATATTGTTTTTCTATAAAAATGTAAATGAAAATTATTCGAATTGAATTGTATATTTTACAGTTACGTAGTTCTTAAATAAATACATAACATAACCTTAAATAGAATCCTATTCGAGGCATTGCCATCTAGTGGTTTTTAATGTATGAAAACTTAATGTTGCAAACTTGCAATATGCGTATTCATCAGCTTTTTTTTTTACTCAAGGTTTAAGTTGAAAAAAATCTGATCAATTAAAAAGATGCTAAAGAAGAAATGAATACAAATTCGGTGTAATACAAATAAATATTTAAAGTGTATTTTTCTAAAATTGAAAGCTTAAAAGTGATAAATAGTTATAGGTTAATGCAAGAACAATTATCGCCATTTTCCGGCTTATTTCGAAATTACGTGTTTTTCCTTTGAGATGACAAAGAATTGAATGTAAGTACATATACAAATTAGTTTTTAGTTGTTAAAATGTTAGCAGAATATGTTGCAAATTCTTTTCAATCATACCGAGAGATCTAAGACCGTTAAAATTTCCCTCATTTAGGTAATTATTTCGTATTATAAATGCAATTTTCTTTTTCTATAAAAATGTAAATGAAAATTATTCGAATTGAAAGTGTAGAGAATATTTTTATCTAGTCTGTGTCATTAACAAAATACACGAAAATATCAATTTGTAGATGGCATTTAAAACGTTTGCATTGGTCTGAACAATCCCGTATACCCTGTAAGTCTGGCTCTCAAAGCTGGTAGAAGTAAAGCACATACAGTGATGTCTTTTAATAAGTTAGAACACTCGCATAGTAATATGTACATTTTATCGCCTTTCGGACTTATAGATTTGTGTAATGCGATCTTTTTCAAACCGGCATGGGCCGGCAAATATCTATAAATCATCCTAGCACCTGTCCAATACAACCAATTCCTTTCGAATTTCTCCCGATCGTCACCCTCGAAAACCTTGTACACGGAGACTACGTAACCAGTGTTGGGCGTGTGAATTCTAGTTAAAGAAGTTCCAGATTCGTGAATTGGAGGCCTGCAGATCGACGCAACTTCCGAATATAGGTCTAGGGTGTGAGCTGCGGTGTATTTGATCACTCTCGGATCGAATTTCGCTAAACTAGCCGTTCTTAGGTTGTTATAGAAAAAGACTGGATTGGTTTGAGCGCTGTTGATCACATAATAGGCTATAAATGGAAATTCCGCTGAAAATATAAAGACAACTTGCTTTATTGTTCAAAACAAAAATTAAAAAGTCATACCATTCCTTTCCATATTGGCCAAGAGCATTCCAGTAAGGGCGGTTTTGGCCTGTGCTATTTCGCTCACTAATTCACCAGCGGCGACTCTTTGTTTAAGTATTGGTTGTGCAAGAGGTGACTCCAACACGGGATCTATAGGTTCAAGAGGACTCATCAAATGGCACAGAACGCATAGTTTTGGATCTGGAACCTAAACGAATTTTTATGTTTTTCGTTCGGAATCACCATTTTTTTAAACTCAAATATCTCACCTCCATAACATGTAGAGAGCCTTGTGTCCTTTTCTCGCCGGGCGCCAGGGAAGCAGTAGGTTTCTGTTGCAGAATATTAAGATGTGTTTTAGTTAAAGAACACTGGGACTTTTCATCATTTTTTACCTACTGGCATTGGTACTCCTGCCGGCAGGAATCTTTCCAAACTGTGTACTGGAATAATGAAGCAATCCCTGTCTAAAGCGGTCAAAGTTCTGCTCACATTTTCCATGTTATTTGCTTGAACGGCGTCGTTTCCATGGCCGAAACTTACCTATACACAGAAACCAAACGATTAATATTATTTAGAGTTTTTTTTTTCCATAATATTGGTATATCTGTACAGATGATACATACTCAATAAAAGATTTAAAAACAACATCCTTAACAGCAAATAATTTAGTGTCTGCGTCATATAAATTACGATATTTATGTACAACATGAATCAAAATATCATTCCATTTAAAATTATGTAGAAAATTAATTAAATTGTGCATGTCAACAAAAAAACAAAAGTGAAGCGTTTTAAATACGAGGGTAGTCCTAGAAATACCCAACCTAACCCAGAAAACACCAAAAATTTGGGGAAAATATCTTTATTTCTCTTTATAGTCTCCTTTTAACTCGACTCACTTTTCCCAGCGATGTTCAGTAGCGTCGATACCCTGTTTATCGTTGAGCGCCTCAAAATAGTCATAAAACGCAGACTTCACCTCTTCATTGTTGACAAATCTACCGCCGAGCTATTTTTTCAAGGTTGTAAACATAATAATCCGGACTAAATCTGGCGAATAGGGTGCACGAAGAAGGAATTCGAACTTCAACTCATTAATTTTGATGGATGTGTGAGCTGGTGCACTATCTTGATGAAACAAAACCTTTTTTCTCTCCAAATGCGGCCGATTTTTCTTGATGTCACCACTCAAACGCTGTAAGAAGTTCGCACAATACTCGTCGTTGATTGTTTTTCCTTTCCAAAGATATTAAATGAAAATTATCCCATGTGCGTCCCAAAAAAGTGACGCCATGACTTTGCCTGCTGCTTGCAGATGAAATTTTCTTCGTCTTCGTTGGAGTCTATTCTTTCGGTCCATTGTTTTGACTGTTCCTTCGTCTCAGGTGTGAAGTGATTCATGTTTCATCCATGGTTATGAATCGACGCAAAGACTGGGCTTAATTGTT
This sequence comes from Dermolepida albohirtum, assembly GCA_031893035.1. Taxonomy (NCBI): domain Eukaryota; kingdom Metazoa; phylum Arthropoda; class Insecta; order Coleoptera; family Scarabaeidae; genus Dermolepida; species Dermolepida albohirtum. The sequence goes on from JAVIWB010002540.1 coordinate 267,276, forward strand.
GTCAAACTTCGCCAAACACTCGATTGAAACATCACGACGATTTTTGTTCGATTGTAATTGCGGCATCCATCTTGGGCATAGCTTTTTCATATCCAAGTTTACAGTCAATATGCTGCGTACAACACTTTTTGAAATGCCCACTATGGCTGCCAGCTTGCACACTGAATTTTTATTCACAATTTCTGGAGTAGTCACTTCATTTGGTCGACAACGGCAATGTTCGTCTTTGCAGCTCGTACGACCTCGCTTACACTCTGCCACCCAATATTTTGCTGTTGCAAACGAAGACGCAGGCTTCTCCAAAGTAGAACCTAGCTCCTCTCTGATATTGGTTGGACTCAGGTCTTTTACATGAAAGTATTGTATCACCAATCGATAACCAATTTTTTCCATGTTTAAATTCACAGAAAGCGTGTCCTATTGATAGTTGCCGAACAACTACTAAAGAACAGCATCCTCAAACTTCAAATTTAAGCTTTATAAGGTTGGTACTTTCTAGCATAGTTACTCTTTTCAAATAACAACTGTCATCTATACATCAAGTCGGGTACTTCTGGGACTACCCTCGTGGCCTACAAAGCGTTTAAAACTTCTATTTGCAGGCATTATTTTAAAATCTCATGCAGAAAAGTCAGTAAAATATTTCTAGTATGTAATAACACTAATAACTTATATGAAACAAATCATTTGCACAGAAAATATCACACAGTTACGTTTAACTTTTAAATTTTCCTTTAAGTTTTTTTTTTAATATTGAAATTAAGTTTTGAGTCATTCTCAATTTTTAATATTTAAACAGACAAGTTTTATATAAGAAAAAAAGCACATACAGAACATCTGTTTTATTAAAATTAAATTCGTAATTAATATACAACGTTTATTTCCGATTTAAAACGATTTAATATTAGTTTTTTAATAATTAAATCAATTTTAAGGTTATGTCATTTAATTACGTTGTTTGTGAAGAAAAAATTGATATTTCCAATATTACATTATCAATTTGTAATATCTTACTAACTAAACACAAGAAACAAGAAAGAGCAATTTTAATCTTTTTTGAATATTAAAAATATTTTCTTTGGAAAGTGATACCGGGTTGAAATTATTAAACTGAAAAATTGAAACCGGGTAAACTGATTTGTTTATGTACAGTACAGGCCATAAGTGAGGGATCAGTAGATGAAATTTAAAAAAAAACATGCACGCTTAGTGAAACAAATCGTATATTTCTACAAAACTATATCTACGAGATAAATGAACAGTTTTCCTTATAAAATAAAATAATTTCAACATATTCTGTAGAATTTCTTATCATATTCGACTTTCGTCGAAGTATCCACCTCTGCGCTTAATGATTTCTTTACAAATATTAGGCAACCGCGATACAAGTTTCTGGAGCGTATCCATTGGTAAATTATTCCACACCCTTGTAAGTTGCTCCCAAAGCTGTTTCTGCGATTGTGGACAGCTTTCTCTCACGTTTATATCTAATTCATCCCACAGTAATTCGATAGGGTTGAGATCGGGTGATTGTGGTGGCCAAATCATATTTATCAGCAGCCCTTCCTCCTCTTTTTGATTCACATAGTTTGTACAAAGTTGGGAAGTGTGTTTGGGATCATTATCTTGTTGTAGGTGAAAACCTTCACCAATTAACCTTAATCTAGACGGAATTGCATGTTCCTCCAAAATCTTCAGGTACCCCTCTTTTTTAAAATGCCTTCAATGGGGTACAAATCTCCGACACCATCAAAGGAAAAGGATCCCCAAACAAGCACAGTGTTTAACAGTCGGCACTACACATTCAGGTAACATCCTTTCACCCACTTGTCTTCGAACGAAAACTCGTCGATTACTACCAAACATTTGAAACTTTGACTCATCTGTCCATAACACCTGCTTCCACATTTCCATGTCCCAGTGTTGATGGTCCTGGGTCCATTGTAACCGTTTTTTACGATTTCGTGGATTCAATAATGGTTTTCGAGCTGCAATACGCCCATGTAGTCCCGCCTTTGTCAAACGTCGTTTTACAGTAGTCAGTGACACCGGCTTTCGACGGCCTTCATTCAGCTCTGCTCGAAGCTGAGGAGCTGTGAGGCGCTTATTTCGTTTTGCTAGTATTTTTAGGCGCAAATCCTCTTGTCTGGTAGTTACCCTTGGCCTTCCGCAACGTTTTATTGGTTGTAATGATCCACTTTGTGAATATCGTTTCACTGTTCCTTGCACCGCGTGATAAGATAAATTTAACTTTTGGGCTATTTGCCGCAGTGAAAATTTTTCACCATGTAGCGTTATTATAGAAGTACGAGTTGCTGCGCTAAGTTCCTTTTTTTCGGCATTTTTATAAGTTACTTTTACGTCTGTTCTCAAATACTCGTATTGCAACTTACTCGGACAAATGCTGCACGAAAACTAATTTTTAAATTGCTAAATAGTAAACCCTATTAAATTTATTGGGGTATATAAACTATTTCTATTAAATAGACGCCATAGAACTATTAAAAGGATTTACAATATTTTTCAGAAACAAATATATTTATCTAATTTATAATAATAATCCGAATAATCCTTCTCATAATTACATTTACAACTGTTATTTCAATTATTCTCACCAAAACAGGTAAAAGTCTAAGGGATGTGTCTAAATTACAAGTGTTTTGTAATTTATGATAAGTGATCTCTCACTTATGGCCTGTAGTGTATGTATATACCATGTAGTTTATTTATGGTTATAAATACACATCTATATTTTTTTCTGTATCGGAAAATACACTCGCACGTCCCATTAGATTTATTGAAATCATTATTGCGTCAAATACTCGAAATATTGAACTAGCTTTGAACAAGTAATTTATGTCTTTCATTTAGATATAGAAATATAAGTTTATTCCGTATTACAGCATATTAAAACTGTTTTCGTTTCTGATGGATATTGTTACTACGAGTTATTTAAGATTTAATAATTTTAACCTTCTAGATTGCAGACTAATTACTTCTATATTTGTTTTACAGTATCTGGTAATTAAATTAATTCTCAGTTATTATGAATAATATATTTTAAATACATACTACTACACTCTTCCGGAAAAATAAATGTACATATTTAATAAATACACAAGATTATTAGCATAGAATATAATATTTATTTATTTCCTTCATATTATTAAGTTTTGGGGTCGCTAATTCCTTGTACAACCCATAATCTTTACCTGCACTCGCTAAGTTTTAGGAAGGTGAAAGGGTGGTATAATGCGTTTATGCAAGTAAACTTTATTCAGAATTGTTAGAACTCTCTAAATGTGTGTGTAACAACGTTTTTTCCATTGGTGACACCAGTCGGTGAGGACACATTCACCACAGCCACCAATAACAGTGGAATTTAGATACGCTCAGTAAAGAAACGACACGAGCTGCCTGCATGCTTTAGGCTTTACAGGAATCGGCACCCTACAGGTGAAGGGAGTCAGTACTCGATATGATACAGCTGCTCACCTGGCATGGGAAAACCATCAATGACCTGCATGGGCGTTCATCCACTGTTCGCGTGAGTCCTCCTCGAAGAGTTGAGCCCGGATTCACCGAGGGCGGCTCCTCGACTCCCTTAATTGTCATGCAAACAAATCCGCCAATTTCGTCGCCTGTCGACAATGACTTGATAGGCCAAGCTAGGGTTCATGGAATTGCCAAAGTCCAAAAGCAAAACTAAGATGTACGCCGGAAATCTAGCGTAAACTCCCCTGCGAATATGTACCGCCCGAGGTATATCACTTAGAGCACTGACGAACAGAGTCGGTAGGGTTTAGGGTTTTAGACAGGTCCTCTCTTCACCTGTAGGGTGCTGATTTCTGTAAAACCTAAAGCATACAGGCAGCTTGTTTTGTTTCTTGATTGAGCGTATCTCAATTCCACTGTCATTGGTTATGGTGAACGTGTCCTAACAGACTGTTGCCACCACATGAAACGCGAATATGTACCACGAGCAATTGTCTTTTGTAACAATACGAGTAATAATGTGAGCAATAACTTCGTATCAAATCGAAAGTCTTTCAGCGAGCCCTGGGCTGTAAATATTTGTTAAAACTGTAGGGTCGGACAATTTAATTACCAAGTATTATAGGTATGCAGGCATTTCGTGACAGTACGGCGATTAATGAAAACAACATTTAATCAAATCTGCGTGATATTTTACTGCTTTTTATTACTTGTTTTCAACGTTTTTATGTTTAAATAAATAATAAAACAAAGCCGTTAGATCCTATCATCATAGAACGTACCGAACAAACGTGGATAAGTTAATATAATTCTCTTTAGGAGAAAAAGTGCATATTGACAAACTGTGCTAGAAACACTACCATCTTCAGAAATGGCGTCCCATATTGATTTCTTTAATTTGCTCTTTGCGTAAACAAAATGAAGGAAGATATAAAATACACAACACAATTTCTTCAATTCGAAGATTTAAAGTGTTCGGAACTTTAAAAAATCGAATTGGGAATTGCTTGGAGTACCGGGATGTGCCAGTTTTATCTTTAAAAATTATCCAAACGCATTGCAATCGTATTCGTTGTGAATTTTATGCTATATTTTGAGATGTAAAGGATAAGTGTTATTTGGGACATACCTGCCTGCTCGGTGTGTTTTTTGGCGAAGGCCATTTTAAAAGCGAAACTGAGGGACTTCTTACCACCAATGGTTGAGGAAAGTCCGATTCGCTGATTGGCGGTGAAGTCGAAGTTAAAGGCACAAATTGCTCGCCACCCGTCATTGGCCCACAGCGTGGTTCTGTGCAAAGTTAACATTTAAAAAAACTCATTTCATTTGTTTTCTAGAATCTGATATATGCAGAAATTTTGTTCAAGATTCCACGCCAAAAGTGTACTATAAATCTGACTATAACAACTGATCAAAGTAGCTTTCTTTATCATCTTTACAACACATAATTATTTAGCTTTTTTTGCAATGATTAAATGATTGCGACTGGACCACCTTAATGGTAAAACCTTGCGTTGAAAGTGTTCATCACCATCCATTATCTATCAGATGATTCAAGTCGACTCACTATATTCTATAATTTGGATAATTTCTGGCATTATTTAAGATTCACATATTCTCAGGATTAGGTCAAAATTGATAAATTTTGAAGACAAAATCGTTTTTAGGGCCTTCCAAAGTGTCAGTATTTGTTAATATGCTATAACTTTAGAATAGTTGTTTCTTTTTGTCAAAATAATGAAGTTAATCTTCGTAGATCGTAGAATAGTAGTTCTGAAGTCGCAGAATACATACTCACTACTTTTTGCAGCAAATCATTCTGACTTTAAAAGATAACTTGCAGCCCTTGTAGTTCATAAAACAGTACTTCTGAACTAGTGGAACACAAATTCACTACTTTTTATAGGAAAATCAATCAAACTTTAGAGATAACCCATTCAAAGGTACAAAAATGCAAATTTTTTGACAGGATTTTTCAAATTTTTTAATCCTTCAGGACTAAACCAAAGTAATAAGATAAATTCTGATATGAAAATCGTTTATAGGACCTTCGAAAGTATCAGCACACAAGCATTTGTTGATGTACAACAACTTTGAAAAATTACCAATTTTTGCGAGTATACCCCTTTGAAAAAATCGAGATTTTCGTCAAAATGAAAAATTTGGAATTTGGCCTTCTCTGTACGTAAAGCAACAGTTCTAAGCTAGTATAATAAAACTTAACTACTTTCTCATAGCGAAATAAACCAGACTTTGGATACAAACCATTTACATTTTCAAAAATGCATATTTTGACATGGTTTTTCAAATTTTTGTATTCCTTGAGGACTAAACCAAAGTAGTTAGATAAATTCTGATATCAAAATCGTTTTTAGAACCTTCGAAAGTATCAGCACACGAGCATTTGGTGATGTACAACAACTTATAAAAATTACCAATTTTTGCGAGTATACCCCTTTGAAAAAATCGAGATTTTCGTCAAAATGAAAAATTTGGAATTTGGCCTTCTCTGTACGTAAATCAACAGTTCTAAGCTAGTATAATAAAACTTAACTACTTTTTCATAGCGAAATAATTCAGACTTTGTACAGGAACCATTTGCACTTTTAAAAATGCATATTTTGACATGGTTATCCACTTTTCTTATTTCCTCAGAACTAAGGCAACGTAGTTAGATAAATTCTATCAAAATCGTTTTTATAACCTTCGAAAGTGTCAGCACACAAGTATTCGTTATTATACAATAAATCTTAAATTTTTGAAATAATTGAAATTTTCATCAAAATAAAGTTTTGAGTTTAACCTTTACGGTAGGAAAGACGGTCGTTCTAAAGTATCAAAATACAAACTACAAATTTTTTATAGCAAAATCATTCAAAGTTTAGGAATAATTTGGAAGTTCATCTTAAGAAAAATCCTTACAAAGAGATAGAAACGCCTTGAAGTCGATGGAAAAGTGAAAAATAGTAAAAAAACTGAATGTTCTGAAACTCATTTTTTTTTTCAATTCAAGTTCGACTCCCAATCATATCGTCGTGCACTTTTACTTGTCATTGACGTACTTTGATCAACAAAAATTTCTTTCATTGAGACTAAATGAATTTAAACCTCAATTCGATACATCGAAATTTACAGAACATCTTTAGTCGGGTCCCTTGTTTATTCGAATTCCAGTGTTACTACGATCATAATGTAATTTCCAAAATAACAAAGAGTTTTAAGATTATTAGTTGTTTTTGTCGTGAAATTTCGAAAAACTTTTCTTAAATAAATTCCTCACACCCAAGGCAACAATAATATTTGTGCCCTGTATACATATTTCGACAACTAAGCTGTCATAATCAGTCAAAAAGTAAACACGGTTTCATCGATTAGTCCGCAGTAAAGTTACGTATGACAAAAACGTGAAAGACTCTACTCAAAGACTGCACAAACGCGTATTCGTTCAGTCTGTTTGTACGGTTTTTGAATAGAGTATTAACAAAAGCTACAAAGAATAAAACTACCCAGAATAAAACTCAAAACACTCTACTCAAACAAGTATTTGTGGGGTCTTTGGGTAGAGTATTTCCCCGGTTTCTTCTATGCAGCTCCAATGTACGATAACGTGTTTAATTTTTTGCTAATGATAACAACTTATTTGTCGAAATACAAAATATTAAGGTGGTAAGGGTTTTCGCCTTTTTCACTACATCAAGAAACTTATTTTCTTTTTTAATTTTCGAAGCAAATAACGGGTGTTTTTTTTAGAGGTATAGAACTTTGAAATGGAATAAAACAAATATGATTTTTTTAAATTGACATGAAATTTACTTTATTCGAAAGATAATCTTCTGGCATTATAATTTAAATATGACTTCTGGCATATGATCGCCACGGCTGGCTCGGACGTAGTCTAATCTGGAGGGCCAATTTTCGATGACTTTTTCCAACATTTGTGGCCGTATATCGGCAATAACGCGGCGAATGTTGTCCTCCAAGTGGTCAATCGTTTCGGGCTTATCGGCGTAGACTAGCGACTTCACATATCCCCACAGAAAATAGTCAAGCGGCGTTAAATCGCACGATCTTGGAGGCCAATTCACGGGTCCGAAACGTGAAACTATGCGGTTACCAAACGTTTCCTTCAATAAATCAATTGTTCATTATTGTTCAATTGAAGAACGAAAAAGTCAGTAATCATGGCTCTATAGCGGTCACCATTGACTGTAACGTTCTGGCCAGCTTCGTTTTTAAAGAAGTACGGACCAATTATTCCACCAGCCCATAAAGCACACCAAACAGTCAGTTTTCTGGATATAACGGTGTCTCAACATACACTTGAGGATTATCATCACTCCAAATACAGCAGTTTTGTTTATTGACGTATCCATTCAACCAAAAGTGAGCTTCATCGCTAAACAAAATTCGATTATGAAAATCGGGATCAACGGTAATCTTGTTTTGGGCCCATTCACCGAATCTACGCCTTGCTAGGTGATCGTGTGGCTTCAATTCTTGCACGAGTTGGATTTTGTAAGCACGCAAACCTAGATCTTTCCGCAAAATCTTCCATAAAGTGGATGGACACATATCCAATTCCTGTGCACGATGGCGGATAGACTGATTCGGGTCTTCCTCTACGCTACGCTGTACAGCAGCAATGACTTCTGCTGTACGCACTGTACGACGTCTCTCTGGATGCGTGTTATCATTTAGAGTATACGTGGTGCGAAAATGTTCCATAGTTAATCGAATTAATTGCTCTGATGGACGATTATGCTGACCGTAATATTGACGTAGTGCGCGATACGTATTTCGAACAGAACCATGATTTTCAAAACAAATTTTCACAATTCGCAAGCGTTGTTCAGGCGTCAGTCTATTCATGTTGAAATGACAAACCAAACTAAATATAAATCACTTAACAGCTGACAAAATGGCCGCCAGTTAAAAAAGTGTTGCCAACTTAAAGTTCTATACCTCTAAAAAAAACACCCGATACTTAAAAAATTTCGTACTAATAATGTTAAAGACTTAATATTAAAATTGAAATATTTTACTTTTATTTTAGAATTATTATGTGGTTCATGATATTGTTTCATCCTGCCTTACTTTAAAACATATGTGGGTAACCTGTTACATGCATGTCATTCGTCGTTTTTTTGTGGCAAAACACATATTTTTTTGTAGACTCCTTCTAATAAACTCAACACCAATATTAAACTCAAAATAAAAACGCACAAAACGTGTTCAATACCAATATACTTTGAACAATAATTAATTTCGTATTAGTATTATTTACAACATAAGCATTATATAGAACTACTTTCTAAAGTACTATGTACATAATGTATTGGTGATGATTACAACATTATTATTATTATCTATTGATTACTTACATCACTTAAACAAGGTACGTTTTAATACTGTTGCATAATATACGTGTGTGTACAATATCGACGTTAGTGCACCAGAATCTAATAGGAATATACCAGTTATAACTGAGGATATGAAACCTAAAATTGTATCGAAAAATAATCCTGGCAATTGGAATATATATTTTTAGTAAGATACATGCCAAGAATTTAAGAAAAATGGATTTGAACTCAAGGTTCAGACGGGAATGTTATTATTTTTCATTTATTTCCCTTCTCACGTATATATACAGGATGTTCGCTGAAAAGATATACGGGCGCCCGTGAAAGTTGTACTATATGGTACTCTGTGAATGTTGAAACTTATAAAATGTGGACATCCGATTATGATTCAGCATATTTATTTCCATTTAACGACTTTAAAACACAACAATATGGAAAAGTTTAACACTCTGTATATATAATTTGTTAAAGGTGCTTTGATGCTTTTGTATATGATAATCCAAAATAATAATGTTAGTCGGGTATTCGGTCACTATTAGGAAAATTAAAAACCAATCCCTTGTTTTATACTCAATATTTCACTGTAACTTACAACTTCATCAGGAGTTAAAAAAACTGGATTAATTTGAAAATTATTAATATGTGATTTGTCATTCTTACTATATACTACATACAAAACCGTAAACTATTATACTATTGTGTTAATTGTTAGTGATAGGTAAAGTTAAGAGCATGTTTCCTATATATATATATATATATATATACAGAGTGTTATATATTAAAATAGTTATGAATTTTTATCAAGTAAAGGTCGAATCAATCCAATAGAAAAAAAGTTCGTCATTTTTCAAAACAATCCAATAGTTCTTTTTTGTAAATGGAATACCATCGAATAATTTGAAACGCAATTTTCATTATTAGATAATACGCGACCAATTAGACCAGCACATAGTGAAGAAAATATAGCGATACTAGATGAGAATGTTCGCGATGACCGTGAAGAATCGATTCGAAATAGATCTCGACAGCTTGGCTTGTCGTGTGCCTCAACTTGGCGTATTTTATGTAACTCGTTCAAGAATTGAAAGCGGCTGAGGTTTCGAATCGTCACCGTTTCAGTCTTTGGGCTCTTGAAAAACTTGAAGAAGATCCTCCAAAATTTTGTTCAGGGATGAGGCCCATTTCTGATTTAATGGCTACGTCAATAAGCACATTGCCGTATTTGAGGAGAGACTGAATGTAATGGCAGCTCTTGAACCTCTTCAAGAGCTACCATTACATCCAAACAAAACCACGGTTTAGTGTGGTTTATGGGCAATTGGAATCATCGGTCCATATTTCTTCAAAAATGATGACGGCTGCAACGCAACCGTCAATTTCCTAACAAAATTAACTATGATAACGGACTATTTACTACCTGAAATTGAAGCCCGTGATCTCGACGACGTTTAATTCTAATAAGGCGGCGCTACTTGCCACACAGCTCATGAAAGCATGGCTTCATTACAAGAACATTTGATGAACATTTAATTACACACAATGAACCTGTACAATGGCCGTCTAGATCATGTGATATCACACCTTTAGACTTTTTTCTTTGGAGCTACGTGAAGTCCAAAGTCTACATGAATAAGACAGCTACGATTGAGCAATTGGAAGCCAACATTACTCGCGTTATTCGCCAAGTACCACTTGAAATGCTCGAACGTGTCATCGAAAATTGGTACTTCATAATGGAACATGTTAGGCGCAGTTGCGGCCAACATTTGAAGGAAATAACTTTTAAAAAATAAACGCCAAGAATGGTTCTTTTGTATGATATGATAAAGAATACCCAATCAAATTGAGGGTTTTAATTTTTGAAAAAAGTACTTCCAAATGAAACACCCCTTATAAAAATTAAATTGAAAATTTCCAAAATTATGTAACAATGTCGTAAATTATACATTTTTTTAAAAAATAACTGCAATATGTGCTAAAAAATACTATTATGTGATTACAGAATTTGAAATGAAATGTTAATATCAAATAGTTCTACCTTCAAGTTCTTCTAATGTGTAAGTGCATCTGGGTGGACTAAAGAACAAATGTGTTCTATAATGGTGCTCTTCTATTGGTGTATAACCTTGTTCCCTGTTGGATCTCTTGCTGGTTCTGCTGTTGGTCTTCATAACTGAAATTTTTACACCACTACCGCCCTTCGATTCCTTAAAGTTTTTCCTGAACATGAGATTCATCTTGATCTGATTTTTTTATTGCTTTTCAATTCTAAAATGTCAAGGAAAATGAGATTGGTTCTTGTCGGACTTTCACTTTTTTTTTTGACGATAATTTACAATATTTTGACAGAGCGTGCCGCGAGGTTTTCAACTTGATTCTTAAATATAGTTTTCTATTCTTTAAAACATTTAATAATTTACATTTACTGAAATATTTGTAAATACATACAACCATGCTCAGATGTATTAGACACCCCAGGTAAAAACCCTTATTCTCGGTATTATCCAAGTCTGACGGAAATTAACCGTAAAAATAGTTAATGGTATTTACAGAAATGCGTTTTTGAATACCTTAGTTAATCCCCTATTGAAAAGAATAGGTGGAAAGGGGAAATTGTAGATTTTAGAAATTTAGTGTCATTCTAGCAGTGTGTGAGCAACGTGCGTTTGTGAGTTTGTGGTAGAGATCAATTAGATTATCCTATTTTTTCACGTTGTGTCAGTTATTTGTTGAAGAAAAATGCCTAAAACACGCGAGTTGTCGGTAGGGGAACGCGCCCAAATAGTGCTACTGCATTCCCAGAAGTTATCAATAACTGCAATTGCAAAAAAAAAATGTTCGCGATGTGCAGTCCGTACAACTATTAGTCGCTATCAGGAGAGTGGGTCGTTTGTTAACAGACCAAAAAGTGGCAGAAAACCCTGTACCTCGATTAGAGAAGACAGAATTTTACAAAGACTGGCTCTCAGTGATGGGAAAAAATCGTCGAAACAGCTCGCCAGTGAGCTGAAACAGCGTTATCGCGTAACAGTTTCTGCGCAAACAGTAAGAAGGCGTCTCCAGCGTGCTGGTTTACGAGGGTGTAAAACGCGACGTGAACCGCTTTTAACTGACGCTCATAAAAAGAAGCGGTATTTATGGGCCAAATAACATGAAAATTGGACAATCGAGAAGTGGTCGAAGATTCTTTGGTCTGATGAAACGAATATCGAGGTATGTAAGTATATCTTCATGACTAATATTCTTATTGTTGTATGCAATTCAGTCTACATGTAACATTAAACAAAATTAATCCTGTCTAAGTGCTAACTTTCTTCTTTTGCCTGGCAGCTTTGGGGACTACCTGGGACGCTATACGTTCGGCGTAGGCAAGGGGAAGCTTATGAACCACAATGTATCATTCCCACAGTAAAATTTGGAGGTGGTAGTATCATGGTTAGGGGTTGTATGTCTGCATACTGTGTTGGAGAAGTGTACCTGTGCGATGGACGGATGAATAGCCAACGCTATTTAGCCATGTTGGAGAAAGTATTAGAACCGTCTGTGCTAAAACTATTCGACCAGGATATTCCACAATACATTTTTCAGCAAGATAATGCGCCCTGCCACAAATCGGGAGCTGTAATGCGTTGGTTCGAGGAAAACACAGTGGAGGTATTGGATTGGCCGCCACAAAGTCCCGATTTGTCGCCCATTGAAAATTTGTGGCGTATCTTAAAAACTAAGATCACGGAACATAAATGCCCGTCAAAAGCAGAATTATCAACAAAAATTCGCGAAATATGGGCTGTAATACCACCGGCAGAGTGTTACAATTTGGTAGCAAGTATGCCTCGACGAGTGCGAGCTGTCATTAAGGCCAAGGGCGGAGCGATAGAATATTGATAAATTGTACTATATTACTAAATAACACTTTGTACATAATTTTCACAACAGTTTTATTTTCCTCACCTCTCTTCTGACTAAACTATATAAACTATATATGTATGTATGTACATAAATTCGTAAGGTGTCTAATACATTTGAGCATGGTTGTATATTAAAACGAGTGCGAAACTTTTACATGAATTGAATGAATGAACGACCATTCATTTGGGTGGCATTCGAATCTATTGCGGCATCTTTATTTCATCATTGATAGATGATGACACTTACAGATTAGGGGCAATCGTAATTTCGACATATACCACGCGGCACTCATAATAATTTTTAACAAACCTTTTTTCGGAAATTTTTGAAATATTTGAATGTTGATTTTCCTCACAAAATTAATTTAAAGCATTGTTTCTTCATAATGAAGAAATGAAGGTGTTATTTTAATATCTAAATTAATGCTTAAATATCCGGTTTGAGATTATTAAATTTCAATATAGTAAAGTTTAGATCGTCAGAAGTCTTTCGGTGTATAAAATATATAGTAATTCACCATTGCATCTTAAAAAGGTACTTAATTACAAGGTATTTTAACAACAAAAGAATGAATGAGAAGAACACTTGCGTGATCTAACATAAAATTTGTTGCCCGCATATCTAAACCAATGCTTAAGATTTTTAAGAATTGCAAAGTGTTGGCAATGGTAATGCTTAGGGCAATGTTAATGAATCGTAAACATCTTTAGATCAAATGATTTGGACATTTTAAAAAAGAACAGGATTTTTCAACTCTATTTCTAAGGACTTTAAGAATTTAGAGAAATAATTAAGAAAAGCCCTTATACGTGGTTAAATAGAGAAGATACTGTTGAGGTATCTAAAGCAATGATATATGAGCACATATATTTTGTTGCAGGAGTATAGGAATTTAATTGTATCAATATTAGATGCAGAAAATCTTCAAGATGCTCCATGTTAACAATAGCAAAAGTTGGCTACAATAGTCCTAAAAACAACGTAGATAATTTGTAAAAATATTTTGACAAGGCGAACCACATTGAGGTCTTCGAAAGAAATGGAATTTTCCAAATCAACTTGCGTGTAATTTAAAAACACGAAAAGATAATTCAGCAAAACAATGACACGTAGTGATATCAAAATCAGTATTGAAGATTGTGGGTGCAGAAGTATGAATTTCATTGCTGTAACATCAGCAGCAGAAAATTTTAAAGACGTCCCATGTTATCAATAGCAAAAGTTTGGCAACAACAGTGCTGGGGACAACGTAAATAAATTGTAAAAATATATTGACAAAGCGAACCACATTGAAGTGTTTGAATAGATTTGCACCTCTTCGAAAATATCGAGTTTCGTACTTGCAAAAATGCATTTTCGGCATGCATTAATTTTCTTATTTAATCAAAAGAAAAAAAGCCGCTGAAAGTCATAGTTTGCTGGTGGAAACTCACGGTGAGCATGCTGCAACCATAAAAACATATGACGTGTGGTTTAGACAATTTATTGCTGTTGATTTCGATGTGCAAGATCGAAAAAGTTTGAAGAAGCGAAACTGCCGGAAGTATTGGATGAAGACCCAACCCAAACTCAAAAACAATTGACAGAAGCGTTAAACGTGGCCCAAGAAACGATTAGCTACCGATTACGAGCAATGGGAAAAGTCCAAAAGATGGCAAAATGGCTTTCATAGCAGCAATATTAGAAGCGGAAAATTTTAAAGATGCTCCATGTTAACAATAGCAAAAGTTGGCTACAATAGTCCTAAAAACAACGTAAATAATTTGTAAAAATATTTTAACAAAGCGAACCACATTGAGGTCTTCGAAAGAAATGGAATTTTCCAAATCAACTTGCGTGTAAATTAAAAACATGAAAAGGTAATTCAGAAAAACAATGACACGCAGTGATAACTAAATCAATATTGAAGATCGTGTTGACTTTGCAGTAACACCAAAAGCAGAAAATTTTAGAGATGTCCCATGTTATCAATAACAAAAGTTTAGCAACAACAATGCTTGGGACAACGTAAATAAATTATGAAAATATTTTGACAAAACCAACCACCATGAAGTTTTTGAAAGAGACGGAATTTTCCAATCACACAAGAAGATAATTCAGAAAGCCACACTGTGGTGTCTAAAATAATGATCGTAGTTGCAGCAATATGAGTTTCAATGCAGATTTACTAGTATCAGTAAGGTTTTCAGATACTCCACGCTCGCCAAGGCAATATTAAGAGTTACTTAGGATAATCTAAGTAAATCAAATTTTTAGTATTTTTAGAAAATTATTTTTAAGGTAGACATCGCGTAGGTGTAAAATACATCAAAGGAATTGTAATTAAATTCGATAGCTCAATTTTTCATTTAAAAGATAAAAATACAAGTCTGTTTATTTTTTGCGTCCACATAAAATTCAAATGGTACGGAGTAAAATTTAAACGTAAAATTGGATTGAACTAGTTTGAATATGGAGCTTTGTCGGTGTAAAAACGGATGTAAAAGGTAATCAATAATTCATTCAAGAGTGTAAAATTTCAGGCCAGATGTACTTGGTTGAAATTTTTTTAAATTCGACCTCAAATAAGCCCCAATTTAATAAAAAACTTGCTCCTCTAGTCTAATAAAAATATCACGATGTGATTTGTTATTTTAAACGTCTATTACGCTACTGGTCACTACATAAATCGCTATCAATGCAAGCACAAAATAAACAAAATCAATAAATAAAACGTGTAACCTACCTGAATTTTTTTCGCACTCAAAATAACAAGTATTTGTCAATATTACGAGTCGTACGTCTTTTTATTACCATGTTTGATGCTTTTATATTGAGGTGACTGTCGTGTAACATTGAATTTTTGCGCGAATGCGAAAGATATTAATAGGTCTGCCACAGCGAAATAGGAACATCGCCAAACGATTCTTGCGGTTCAGCCTGTCTCTTCCTATAACTCGAACAATGTCGCAAATTAACAAAATGTTACTTTGCGTAGAAATACTTTTGTTCCAGACGATTATTGAAGTTGCAAACGCGATGCAATACCAGTCACTGGGGTGCTGCTATAGGTTAGTTTCGCTACATCTAAATATCGAATATATTTGACCTAACGACAGTCGTAGGGACATTTCGATTTTTACAGACCATTCTTTAATCTAATTGGATCACGGTTGGGCTGAGGCGCAGTTGTATTGTAACCTAGTTTTATATTATTGAAAATACACGTAGGAACTGTATGTCGTAGGTTTCTATTTAAAAATGTTTTCGAAAAATACTTTATTCTATTTGAAAGAGTGTGAGATAATTTAATAAAACACGGTTCTATTATCCATTCTCTTAATTACAAAAAATAATGGTGCAAATGAATTGAATTTGACCCATATTTAACTGAGATATATACACTAGACCGCTGATAATTTTTTTTTTAACTTAACTCTTACAATTCATACAAGTAGTACAAAAAGTAAATTGTGTGGTATATACCAGGTGTACCGGAAAGTTATTACCGGTTCTCCTAACAGATGTCGCTAGGCTTAAGTATGTAATGTTATGATTTGACACATGTCATTTTATTCTACTGACATCAAGCTTCAAAGCCATACATGTTATATTTTGCTAAAGTAACACTGTAATAGATTTATACCTTTTGAAAACGTCGAGTTTCGTGCTTGAAAAAGTGCATTTGCGACACGCATTACTTTTATTATTTAATCAAAAGAAAAAAGCCGCTGAAAGTCATAGTTTGCTGGTAGAAACTTACAGTGAGCATGCTGTAACCAAAGAAACATGTAAGGCGTGGTTTTGACAATTTAAAAGTAGTGATTTCAACGTGCAAAGCCGAAAAAGTTTGAAAATGCGAAACTGCAGGAGTTATTAGATAGAGGCCCAACCCAAACTCAAAGACAATTGGCAGAAGCCTTGACTGTGGCCCAAAAAACGATTAGCTACCGATTACGAGCAATGGGAAAAATCCAAAAGATAGGAAAATGGGTGCCACATCAATTGGATGACGATGCCAACTTAGTTGTCGAAATACGTATATAGAATGCGACAATTCAAAAGTGGTGATTTTAATGTGCAAGATAAAGAACGTTCCACTAGACCGATAAAGTTTGAATATGCGAAACTGCAGTACCCAAACTAAAAACAAGTAGCAGAAGTGTTAAATATGACCCAAGAAATGATTTACAACCGATTACGAGCAATGGGAAAAATCGAAAAGATGAGAAAATGGTTGCCACATCAAATTGAATGATGGAAATGGAAAATCGAAAAATCGTCTGTGAAATGCTGCTTCAAAGGTATGATCGGAAGTAATTTCTACATCGAATAGTGACGGGTGATGAAAAATGGATTTATTTCGAAAACCCTAAGCGCAAAAAAAATCATGGTTATCATCTGGATCTCTTCCAAGCACGATGTTACCTGTCGTGTTTGGAAGAAATCAAACAATTTAATTTAACTTTCAGAAGTGCAAAATTTTTAATTCTTCATGCCAGCGAAGACTACTTATAATCGCAAACCTTTTAATGGTATCTACTGTACCTCTTGGATCTACGTCTCCTACTTGGATCGGTCGTGAGATTGACAGTCGAGCAATTAGCATGCTTGCTCAGTCTTTCTGCTTACTTGTCAGAGAGAGCGAGAGAAATTTTGTATTTCTTCCTTCACAGTTTTAAACTTCAAGTCTCAGATTATGAGATTGGGATTTACCAAGAAACGTTGGTGACCAAGCGGAGAACTATGGATTCAAATCTTTCTATTTCGATGTTGGAATTTGAAACAGCTCTTCAGAGCTGAAGCCCATAACTCCAGATTAGTTTTAGACACTAAGAAATTTGCTTCTCAAAGTAAGACTTGATTTATGGTCCACTAACCAATACATTCTATTGAACGTAAGACCCAGTCATTGTCTTTTTGAGAAGATATACTTTTTCCAAGTCATTCATCTTCAGTTCAAGTGCATATCTAGATATTCAACTATTTCCAGTTTTGATAGGGGGTAGCTGTTTGGCATTGCAAGAAGGCGGTCCACCTCTTTTCATGAATGTCATGTCATTCTTATGTTTTCCATGGGTTGTTTTTATTAATATGAAAAGCTCAATCATATATTTCCCGTTTTTTTTTGAGTTTTCTATCTATGAGCGGGCTTCATAATTCTTCGTCCATTGAAAAACCTATTTTTATCAGTAAAAAAACTTTAGAAGCTGCTGCTGCAGTCAGGCCTTTGGCATTCTTTATCGACCAAAAAATTAACTCATTGTATCATCAAAGTATCACAATTGCGTTTGGTTAATTGTACTTTGTTAAATGGCAGAATTTCGTGATCAAAAATCTGTGACAACTCATTACATGAACGTTGTCATTGCTTGGTTTCATTTTTGTACTTTTCTTTTTGTGCCTGCGATAAATATTTTTCAGTATTTTAAGTTAGTGCTAAACTAACAGTTTTGCAATTATAATAAATTTAGAACTATTAACGACTTTTAAAAAGCGACTTATTTTATTAATAAAGATTCTGTAAATTTATACAATTTAGTAACAAAAGTTATAGTAGCACCATCTTGATACTATTAGTAAAAATAAATATATAATTGAGTACATTGGAGCTCCATCTTTATTTGAAATATTAAAATAAATATTGATATCGTAGTTTCAAACCTTTTCTACTTTAGTGAGGTAAAAAATTTAATTGTGAAAATATTGGACACGTAGTAGGTCACTTCGTTTAGTACCTAAAGCGACGAATTTGAGATGGCGTTGGGCTCAACTAATACGATATTTGACCAAAGAATTGTGGTAATCTTTTCCAAACTTTGCGCAATTATAAAAACCGTTTTCTTATCGCTAACTTTGGACCACCACAAGAATAGGAAATAATTATACTACTCATGTTTTGACACATATATAATTTGAATTATTTTTCGATTTACATTTCAATAAAATAATTATATAATTAGAAAATAAAGTTTTGAGTAGATATTTCAAAAACTTCTATATATAGGTAAGATTCCTACAGCTACTTCTGAACGCTCCATGCAATAAAACCTTGCTCAAGAAGCAATACTTAATATTCTTAACGCCCAAGCTTCTACAAGCGTCTAAAGAATATACAACAGATTTAACGTAGGGCAAATTTTAAACTATTTCTGTTTGTACCCGTACCATACCTTACCTGTACAAGCTTTAAAACCTGGCGGCTACGCATTGACTTGAATTTAATCGCTGGTTAGTGAGGAATCGAGGGCTTTGTCACAAAATAGTATTTAGGGATGAAGCTCCTTCATCAGAAACGGCATCAATATAACCAGGAACTCACATAGTTGTACACTTAAAAATTCACGGAAAACTAGGGAAGCCTCTTTTCAAAGCACAATTTCCAGAGAATGTTTGACATTATTGACGACCGTCTTATTGGTCCGTTTATAATTGAAAAACTTTTCACGGCAGTTCATTATTTACGTTTTCTGTAAAATGACCTTACAACATTATTGGTGACGTTTCTTTTAATGGAAGACGACGAATGCAGATACAGCACGATGGCACATATCAAGCACTAGAAACTATTCGTGCTGATCCCGAGACTTAGCAGAGCCACCTCTTAAATTTTAAGCAGAGCTAGACTATGTATGAAGCAAATGGATGGACACGTTGAATAACTAATTCAATAAAGCGATTATTAAATGGTTTTCATTTTTGCGCAGTTACATACCTTTATTAGTAAGGATTTTCTAAAACTACAAATGCTTGCAGCATAGTTCCAAGCTTTGAGCATATGTTCATAAGATATTTTTAACTTAAAATTGCTTCAGTAACACATACTTAAGCTGTGACAATCATGTCATGAAACAACCAGCATAATAGTGCATAGTTCATATTATACTAAAGTCACTGCTTTTTGCTGTTTCCTGAATAGAAACTAGTAATGTTTCGATATACATTTGTTCTTCCTCCCTAGGCGTTGTTACACTTTGATTGAAAAATCTTTTAATTTAGAGATATTGTCCTAGTCATCGAGCAAAGTAGATCAAGCATATGATTAAAGCAGCTGGTGTTTTTCTCCTTCCCAGCAGTGTTGTCGCATACGTTCGAATGCAGGTGGACGACAGCTGATAACATTGTTTGGATGTGTTCTATAGTGGCCTTACAAATAACACATTGTAGCATTAAGGTGGAGTGTATGTAAACACACGCTTATATATTGTCTTTCTTCATCGTATCACAATGAATGTATTTACAATGCACGAATGTTTATATTATATAGCATTTAACTAGGTATTTATCGTTACTTTCCAGAACTTATTTTAATTGAACCGCGAAGCGACGAAGGTAACGACTCCGGTGTGAAAGCAAAACTGGCGTTTTTACATATAACACAGTATCATAGTGAACAAGCGCCATCTATTGAAAAAATGCAAAACTTTTACAACTCAATATTTTCCAAAAGCCCCTTTTTCCTTCTGCCAGAAACTGGTTGGATGATCACAAATCATCAATGCTTTAATTATGTTAATTATAAAAGAAAACTTTGAAAAACAGTTACCACGAAAAAAAAATATTAAAAATTATTTCTGGGAATAAAGGGTTCAGGTTTTAAACGACTTAATAAAAAAAAAAATTGGACACATTGCAATTTTTTTTAAATTTTCCAGTCACATTTATTTCAAATTTAAACATCTAATAATAATTTTCACAATATTATGTAACTGATAAGAGTTTTTCCATATTACAAGATTTTTGTTTTTTTATTAAAAAAAAAGATAAATAAATAACATTTCATTTAAATACAAAATTAGGGGAAAATTCCAAGGAAAGTGTTTTTTTTTGGTTGTTTGGATTATGTTGTCTTCATCAAGTTATCCTTCCTTCACACTTTCTTCTCTTGATATCTTCAATGCAAGTTTTTTTACCAACGCGCACCGCACCAGCGCATTTAAAATTATTTTCTCCACGAAACAATTGTTTAATTTTTTTTTTTAAATAGAAAAAGCACATTTTATACATGAAATAAGAAAGTTTTTATTAAACAGACACTTAAACGTTTATACAATTTATTTAAGAACAGTTTAAACCAGTAGTTTAAGAAGAAAATAGAAAAAAAATATTAATAATAAATACAGGGGTAATAGTAATGAAAAAATTTAATATTTGAACTCCTTTGTAGGGAGGGAGTTACGTCTTAAAATTAGGAAAGTCTTAGAAATATTAAAAAAATAATTACGAAATTAAAGCCAAAGTTATTTAAAAAAAGAATAAAAGAGATATTAAATAGAGAGAATATTAAGAATATACAGGGATAAGTTAACTATTTGTACGAAAAATTTTCTACGCAAAATGTGGGATCGATTGTTTGATTGACGTTGCATAAATCTAATTTTTTTAATCAAATTTCAAGTGCACAAGAATATCGCAAAGTATGAATGAAAAATAACTCAATAAAAAAATTTCCACCGACCCTCATTAAAAATTACGCCGTGCCCTCGAAAAATTTCGCACAAGTTGCATGCCCTGCGCATTGCGGATGGAATAAAATTAAATACAGGAATTCCGAGAAAAATAATTTTTTTAATGTCTTAAGTGCAAGATAGTAATTTCATACTTTGTGATTTTCATATTTAATTTTTAATTTTTTTCTAAATAGAAGAGTTAAATAAGAGCGAAAAAATGCGTGTAAATTTTGTTAATAAATCGAAAATAAACGGAATATAGGGGGGCTGGAGGGTTTTCTCACATAACAATTATGAATTTTTAAAACGAGTTATTTCAAAAACGAAGCGATTTGAACCACAACAAAACGAAAGAAAATTACGAAAATTAATTTTCTTTTCATTTGTCACTATTGTCAGTAATATAATAAAATTTTATTAATAATAATACTTCTCTTATATTAATTATATTTATAATATGCTATTTATATTTACTTTTATACAAACTACGCGACGAATTCTCTTCTCAAAAAGGAAAAAAACTAAAAAGAAATTAAAAAAATGTCAGACATATATTGTGTATATTACAAAAATTTATACAATTATATTTAAGTTTAATTTTTTTTTCTTGTTGTTTCATTAAAAGTAAGTTAAGAATAATTAAATTTATTTCCACTTTATTTAAATTAATTTAATTAACCATAATATATATATATATATTTACTTATTCACTTTTTGTTTTATTTTTAAATTTAAGTGGTGATGTGTTGTTTTTTCTTTTTTTTTATTATTATTAATATGGTGGTGATTTTACAACAACCCGGAGCCCAAGCAAAGTTCGAGATGCTTATATTAGTTAGATGTAACTCTGTCGTCTTGAAAGAACTGCACAGTTACTTTTTGTATTGTATTTTTACGGTATTATTTTATGTTTACTTTGTTTTATTTATAAGATGATAGTAGTAGTGTGGGCCGGGTTGGAAACAATATAATTTATTGGAAAGCAAAAGTACGCTGCTGATGATGATGGTGCATCCACTTCATTTTGAAGTCATCATGGTGACGAATTCTGAAACAAAAAGAATAATGATCAGAGTTGGGATGTCTTTCCGCGGGACAGGGTCGTACTGAGTACGCAGCGCCCCCACCAGTGTAACGTAATAAAACAGAAGTGTAGAATATTATAAGTTAGTACCGGGCGGATCCTTTATATAAGGCGAACGTATAGTTATTAAGTATGACGAGCGTGCGTACGGGAACACGAGGCTATCGCAGTTGACGCAGTGCGAATGTTTTTTTAATAATTTCCCGATTTATATTGTAATGGTGCTGGGATGTACTGTAAAGTTTGCGATAAATTGTTAATGTGCTAGCTTAAACGCGACTGTAAAAATCATATAAGTACAACACCAAAATAAGGAAAATAACGTGCCACCAAAAACGCGATTTATCTTTGATTTACTGTTCATGATAATCATGATTTGAGACTTCATCTACTCGATAAGCAACCGTTTCACGACTTCTGGAATAAATACAATCCTAAACGGAATCTACCATCCCGGAAAGTGTTACAGAGTCGTATGCCAGCTGTGCGTAACGACATTGAAAGCACGGTCAAAGCTACAGTAAAAGATAAACAGCTATCGTTATGTGTCGACGAAACGACTCGTGTATTACATCCGTACATGTCTAGCTGTCATTTTCTAAATATAAGAACATCTCTTTAGCACAGCGTACGTTGCTCTCCAAGCCAAATGTTGAAACTTACGTCATGCTGCAGACATTTTGTACTACGCAACTATAGTTGTGAATAGTGTTACTTATAAAACAAAACCTAAGTGATGTAAATAACGCATGCATCCCAAGGTTGTCTGTTTGTTCAAACACTCGCGAAAAATATCTCAACTCTAATAATGTTTCGCGAAGTAGAAAATCTGGGCGAAGTAGAAAGTCTGGTTTATTCTCTCAAAATTTTAAAAAATATATCCCACAAACAGGCTGTTTTTTTCTTAAGCGTACACTACTATCTCCAAGTAAATTAAATAGAAAAGGCAAAAGTGCGCGACGATTCATACGACGTGTGTAAGGTTTGCTGAAACTATTTCAATTCACTACAAACCAAGCGGTAATGTTTGTTACTAATGCCAGTGTTAATGCTTTGTACAGAACGTTATCTTAAGGATGATATTCCAACTTAATACATGTATTATGCCTGTTGTATGCAATACATCTGGTCACAGTATATAAATGGTAACAAATACCAAAAAAAGGTTTCCTCAAATCTACTAAGGAGATACCCATCTACCCAACTTATTCCTACACGCTGAAGCACATCATTGTTTGAAGCAGTTTTTAATTATAATCGAAATTTTCACAATATAAAGTATTATTGTTCAACCCCAATGAACCAATAGCCGTCGAAGAAAGTCAGGTAAAACATCAAAATGCTCAAATTGAAAGAGATTTATAAAACAATTCACACGAATTATACAATAACAGCGAACGATATACAAAATTAAAAAGTATAGCTTTGAGCACTTGTTTCACAAAGTCCTAATAATGATATAAAGTATTGATACCAAGTGTAATCATTTGCATATATTATAATCATTGCGCGGCGATTCGTAAGATGTACGTGAGGTTTGCTGAAACAACTGTGAAAACATCTTGATGCTGCAAATATTTAACTGATCTTATCTACTTGATAACACTAAAAACGCTGTTTCACAACGTTTTAATAAATTAAAACTTACTATTTACATTATTCACTTATTTATGAAGCGCAAGCCTTTGGTGCGCTGCTTATTTTGCGTTGTATTATTATTATTATTACTGAACTCCCAAAATGGACCTTGGAATTCCTCATTTACTTTTACGTAAATATAGGAAATTTTATTAAAATTTAAGTAGCACTTTCAAAGATATTCAAATGAATGCATAAACTAGCCCAACCTCATTTAAAAATAGATAATTTATGCATAATTTCCGATTTTTCTATTGAAAAATTTAGGTGTTTTCTATTTTTTAAAAAATCACATTGACTACCACGTCAAAAGAATTAAAATGTAATTAAGTAAAAAGAGCATTTATATTTCTTAAATGACAAATTTTGCACTTTGGGATAACCTTTATATAGTCTAGCGAAATTATAAATTTTTGTCTAATGTAAGAGTACAGATTAGTATTCAAATTTACATATATGAACTTTGATCACAAGATACGCAGAAGCAATTTCGTTTTGATCCCAGATTATATTTATTATTAGCACTAATAATGATTATAAAGATAAACATAGCATAGATAAATTCCGGTAAAAATACAATCAATATTTTTAAAACAGAATTTTTAAATTTCCCACTGATGTGATTTAGAAGTATAAAGCATTCAATTAGGCCTTTTTAAAAATATTATAGATGCCCCGTTTCATGTTACAAGTTTAGAATTACTTTAAATACGTTATCATTGATTTTTTTCTCTGTTACATATCGTTATCTGTTATGTAATTTTGCAATATTATTTCTATGTACATAATAAATATCCAAGTAAGACTTTAAACTTTATTACTATTAGATAAGTAAACAAAATTAAATGCTTCTATAAATCTCTTTTATGGGAGTATTTACGAGAATAGGCTGAAACATCCGTGGAATGAGAAGAATTAACAGGTCGGCAGAAAAGTCCCCGGTCTGACACATAGATGGCGTTACTGTTATTAAATCCATATATTTTTTAGATAGTACTAACCTTCAAACGAAACGTGTCAAAATTTGACAGCAATCCGACCATTAGTTACTGCGATATTGCGTTAAGAGTGAAGCTACTTTTGTTATTTAAAAAAATGGAAAAAAAAAGAATTTCGTGTGCTGATAAAGTACTGCTTTTTGAAGGGAAAAAATACCGTTGAAGCAAAAGCATGGCTTGATGAGGAGTTTCCGGACTCTACGCCAGGAAAATCAACCATAATTGATTGGTATGCTAAGTTTAAACGTGGTGAAATGAGCACCGAAGACGGCGAACGCAGTGGACGACCAAAAGAGGCTGTCACCGACGAAAACATCAAAAAAGTTCGCAAAATCATTTTAAATGACCGTAAAGTAAAGTTGATCGAGATAGCTGACATCCTAAAGATATCAAAGGAACGTGTTGGACACACATCGTGCATGAATATTTGGGCATGCGGAAGCTCTGTGCAAAATGGGTGCCGCGCGAGCTCACATTCGATCAAAAACAACGAGTTGATGATTCTGAGCTGTGTTTGAAGCTGTTAAATCGTAATAAAACCGAGTTTTTGCGTCGATATGTGACAATGGATGAAACATGGATTCATCACTACACTCCAGAGTTCAATCGACAGTCAGCCGAGTGGACTGCACGCGATGAACCGGCTCCAAAGCGTGGAAAGACGCAACAGTCAGCTGGAAAAGTTATGGCGTCAGTTTTTTGGGATGCGCATGGAATAATTTTCATAGATTATCTTAAAAAGGGCCAGTCCATCAACAGCGACTATTATACAGCGTTATTGGACCGTTTGAAGAACGAAATCGCAAAAAAAACGGCCCCATATGAAGAAGAAGAAAGTGCTGTTTCACCAAGACAATGCACCGTGTCACAAATCAATGAAAACAATGGCCAAATTAAGTGAATTGGGTTACGAATGACTTCCCCATCCACCGTACTCTCCAGATGTGGCCCTCAGCGACTATTTCCTGTTTGCAGACCTCAAGAGAATGCTCGCCGGGAAGAAATTTAGCAGGGATGAGGAGGTGATCGCCGAAACTGAGGCCTATTTCGAGGCTAAAGACAATTCGTACTACAAAAATGGTATCGAAAAGTTGGAAGAACGCTATAATCGGTGTATCGCCCTCGAAGGCAACTATGTTGAATAATAAAATCGAATTTTGCCAAAAAACTGTGTTTTACTATGGTAGACCGGAGACTTTTCAGTTCGACTGTTACTTCTCCTTCCTGCTACCTCAATACATTTGGACGAGCGAGCCTGTGTGCTTTGATAAAATTCAGAATTTTTACATTCGTTAAAATAAACGACCACAACAACCATTACCATCGTAGTCTGTTGAAAATTTGTAGTCTGAAAGGTATTTTTTAAGCGTGGAAAAAGCTGGGTAATCCGACGATGACAAATCTGACGACTAAGGCTGATGCAACAACAAATCAAAGTTTAACCGTTAATTTTTGCCATTGCACTAAAGTTTGTTTGAAGTCGTACATTGTCTTGGAGGAAAATGATTTGTTTCTACCCTAAGTTGTTAATTGTTTATTTGAATTTACTCAAAAGACTCGTGTAATATACCCTTATGATGGGTTGGCCTTTTAGAAGAAAACCAACAAACCTTTTACATCCCAAGAAATTGAAGGCATTATCTTTCCTGGAGATGGCGCTTCTTCTGCTGTGATACCATAAATCGGCGCGTAAAATCTAGTTTTTTCGAAAATGTTTAAAGCACTTGCGAGAAATTTTCGACCAATTTTTGATTATCACTGAACAGTAGTGACATCCACTTCGCGCCCTTCAAATTCACAACGTATATTGCGCGTTCTTTAGAGATGTTTCCAGCTTCTGTTATCTCAGATATTTTCAAACTAGTGTTTTAGTAGCGTAGCAAAACAGTTTTTCAACAATTTCCAATTGTACAACTACACTTTAACTCATAAATCCAATTATTAACAGTGGAAAATGAAAAAAACAGTTTTTTTATTTCAGACCATTTTCCATCCCACTATATTACTGATAAATCCTTTTCTCTCATCAATCACAACGTATGTTGCGTTCGCGTTCTTTAGAGGCGTTTCCAACTTTTGCTATCTGACATTTTTAAACGAGGGTCTTTCACAGCATGTAGTTTTGCAAGAATTTTCGGTTGTCCAACTACGTTTTAACATACGAATCTAATTATTAACAGTGGACAATGAAGAAGCAGTTTTCAGATCGTGCTTCACCTCACTAAGAGTATTTATTGTATGGTGTACAAAATGTTTCCAGGAAATGCTAAAGAAAGTCAAGCGAGGTTACTCAACTCTGTAACACCGTTTCTGAAACGAAACTTCGACTTATTCCCACAATTCTGAAAGAAAATCCACTGTTTAAGTTTGTCAAACTGAGCCAAAACCTACCACAGTTGTTCTTTTACACAGTGCTAAAGAAATCATCTCTTGTTTCTTCGGTTTTAACCGTAAGTTTAAAGTATCGAATAACCGTAAATGGTAATTGGTATACCACAAATTATTTGCCAGAAGTCACAGATGAAATAAGGAAAAATTTTGATTTTTTTAGCCAGTACAATCTTCGTAATCACTCGATTTATCGCCTTGTAATTTCTGAATATTTAAAAAAAATTACGAGGTGGGTCATCTTTGTCGCTTGAAGAAAATTTTGGACGATTCCAAGCAATGATTTTCAAGCTATCATCTCCAGATTTTGACATGTTCTTACATCATTGCCAGAAATAGTCCCAACAATCTCCGTATGTCTTTCCAATATCGTTAATATAACTAAATAAATGGATATTACGTCTGAGTTGCAACGAAAATTTAAAACCATATTAGCCAACACAGATTCCCTCCTTCGCAGTAATTTAAAACCAGTACTAACTAAGACAAATTCTCCCCTTTGCAGTTCTTATTAAGTTCTCCTGTTTCACTTCTTTTTGTTAAAAGTATACGAATGAAGATACTATTTCTCGTGAATTTAAATCAATACGAACTCAACTTCATAAAATTACGGAAACGTATTCAAATAGTCTCCCAAATTATACAAATTATGATTAAATATTATTTGGAAGACGTTTCGATGTTAAAACGTTTTTTTATATTAAAACAATCGATTGGTGAAATTACAATTTTGTTCCCATCGCCAACTTGGCGGCTAAATTTATCCGAATACACGAAACATTATATTTAAAATAATTATGACGAAGGAATTCTTCCCAACAAAAGATTACGAAGCAAACATTTAAATGAAAAATTTTTTCTGTAATTAGAACGCGTGTTCCAAATTCACATAATAATATCTAATCTAGTATTTCGGGCACGTTTTAATTTAAGTTCCAAATAACTACCGTTTGCATATTATTAACAGTAATAGTCCAAAAATGACCCTGACCTCGAATATTTTTAACTTATGCCGAAAAGTTATGTTGTATGTATTTTTTTGTTTCCTAAAAAATAGGCGAAAGTATCGTTTATTTAAATGTTTCTATGAAATTCTCGGTGAAGTCGAAATTATCAGTTCTTGTATTGGAAATTACATGTAAAATTTATAACGCAGCCGTCAGTACGCATCGTTTTTTAAATGAGAAATAAAGCGTCGATTGCAATGAAATATTATGTCGACAGTTTAGGATTTGTTTTAAAATCTACCATGTCGTTATTGTATAAGTTAACAGATCCCAGTTTTGGTTATGATTGGCATGAAATGGAAATGCTTTCGAATCGTTTAATTACAAATCAAAAGTGGATTCACTATCATAATCATATAAGTAGAAGATTGTATGCTAGACGAGAAGGCAGGATATTATTTTTTAATCAACTTAAACCGGAAAGAAATTACCAATTCTGAAGATACTTTCAACAACTAACAAATTTGGATATGGAGATTTAAAAAACAAACCAATTTTAAATAAAAAAAAAGTGTTTACAAACATGATAACGTTCAAAGAAATCTGACAGAACTAAGCCAGGAAATATTAGCGCATCCACCATATTTTCCAAATCCTTAGAATTTTTCAAAAATGTGGTTTAAAGTGCCGATTGGATCTTACAAGATCGAAAACATCGAAACAAACCGTATAGGGACGGTAGAGCTTCAAATAGCTTTGCATCAAAAGATTGAGCTTCCCAGTCCTCAGATACCAATGTTTGGACTCTCATGAAACGAAAATTTGGCGAGAAACGTGTATATAAATAACATTTCCCTATTTCGCAGTACAAAGAAGATAACTACGAGTTTAACGAAAAATATGGTCGCAAGTATGGGACATCACTGTGAGACTATTCTTAAAAATAATGGTAATTGGACGCCATGTTAAATATTAGTGTATTAACAGCATAAAAGGTGTACTTTGTAACGATTATATTTATTTTATGTATTAGCCTTCTTTTTTGGTAGAAATATCAGCAAATGTTTCTCGTGTAGGCTGAAGATTTATACATACAACGTGCAAACTAAGTTGCAAACTGACATTTGGGTGCTCTTAGAATAACAAACTTCCACAGTACGAGTAAGTCCCGAAATTAAAGGAGGTAATTTGGTTGTTGTGGTGTCCTTTGTCAAAACCAAAAAAAAGTAATGAATGCCAAATGAAATAAAGAAGACAGTTTTACGGTTTCTAGTCACCTATATCATTCGCGCTATTTTGAAACTCTCTTAAAAAAATAAACACAAATAAAAGCTTGTAAAATTCGTTTTGAAGAGCTTAAAGCACTGAAAATATTGGGTCTGGGAAAAAGTTCGTGGCGTTTTTCCCGATAGATGGCATTGGTTGCCGATAACTAAAGAACAACAAGTCACAGCGACACCACCGAGGGCTCGTTTTTTAGATGACCTTCCGAACGTTAGTTTGAGCGTAGAAACATTGTAATCGGTGCAGTGGTTGGAAAGTTATTCGCACTTGAAAATGGAGAAGAATAATGAGAAATTTCGCTATATTCTGCAATATTATTATGATAAGGGGAAGAACGCTGCGCAGGCTTGTGATAAAATTTGTGCTGTGTACGGTGAAGGTACTTTATCGAAATCTGTTGCGCGGAAATGGTTCGCTCGCTTTCGTTCTGGAAATTTCAATGTGAAAGATGAGTCACGCTCCGGTCGTCCAATCACTGAAAAATCTGATGAAATTCTTGAAAAAGTCCAACAAGATAAGCATATCAGCAGTGTCGATATTGGCATGGAGCTAGGCATTGACCACAAAACTGTTTTGAACCATTTACACAAAGCTGGTTACAAAAAAAAGCTTGACGTATGGGTTCCTCATGAGTTGAGCGTGAAAAACATGATTGACCGAATTAACATCTGCGATGCGCTGCTGAAACGGAATGAAATCGAGCCGTTTCTGAAACGTTTAATAACCGGAGATGAAAAATGGATTACGTACGATAATCGGAAGCGTAAAAGATCGTGGATAAAGGATGGTGAGCCGTCACAAGCGTTCGCTAAGCCAACATTGACGCCAAAAAAAGTGATGCTGTGTGTATGGTGGGACTGGCGGGGAATCGTCCACTACGAGCTACTTCCAACTGGTCAGACGATTGATTCTCAACTCTACTGTGCACAACTAGAGAGATTACGCCAGGCGATTGAAAGAAAACGGCCCGAATTGATTAATGGGAAAGGTGTTGTCTTCCATCATGACAACGCCCGACCACACACTTCTTTGATGACCCGTCAAAAATTGAGAGAGTTTGGTTGGGAAGTTTTGATGCACCCACCTTACAGTCCGGATATAGCACCCTCTGACTATCATCTGTTTCGATCTCTGCAGAACTCTCTCAATGGAATTAAGTTGGTTTCAAAAGAAGCCTGTGAAAACTACTTGATTCAGTTTTTCGACCAGAAACCACAGAAGTTTTTCACCGATGGGATCATGGATCTACCAAAAAAATGGCGAAACATTGTCGATAATAATGGAGCATATTCGGTTTAAATGAATTCGTCCACGCGCCATGCGGGGACCAGTTGAATTTTACTGAAAAAACGCCACGAACTTTTTCCCAGACCCAATATCAGTTACTTTTTTGAACGATCCCTGTATATAGTAGCATGTTTTTAAACTACGATCGGCGTTTGATGGTGTTTCAGAGAAACCTTAAAGTTTGCAAGTTGATTATAGGTAATTACTGACGTCAAACGAAAAACACGCTTATTTTCACTGTTTAAATATGCGGTATACTATGCACGCGATTCATCCCGGGAAGGCGTTCCTTTTTCACTTTCAACCGGCGCAAATTGGAAAGGAATTGATTCATATCATTTCACAATAACTACTGAACTTTTTTGCATATTTAACTTTTTAATTCACGTTATTTGTTTCTATATTAAGTGAAATACGAAGATTATCAAATAGATTTTCAGTATTTAAAAGAAAATCTAATTTTCAATGCAAACAATTGCCAATTTACATTTTTGAGAGGATTAACCGCAACATTTACAACTTTATTTCAATAAACATCGACACATATGTATATGTGACATCGATCGCGTATTCATTTTTATACATGACTGTCCAAAAGTTTGAGATTTGGGGGGGCCGTAGAAAGTGCCATGCATTTATTGCTTGTACCAAAATTGTGACATAGGAATTTTGGTTTTTTCAATTTGTTACTTAGATTATTTGTTATTTTCCACTGTCAAATTAATTCCGCTTTACATATGATCTTTCGTGATTGTTTTGTATTAGTTTTCTAAGTATCTTTATATTTTTTATTGTGCGTTTTTAAAGGATTATTTTAATTGTTTTTTCCAAACTTTTTGTAAATAATTATTATTTATATACCCCCAATTTAATATACAGATGATTTTATATTAGATGTCAACCTGAACGAGATGCTTTTATTTTGATAGCTCATTTTCGCAGCGAAACAAAATGCGAATCAAATATAGACCCATTCTTTGCAATTTGTCTGGTCAATTTACTTTATAGTTCCCTAATGTAGATATTGATTACGATGTATTTATTAAATCAATATATACAGCGAATTGTGCAATGTTTTGAGAACAAATACTGCACTTGGAATGGAAAATCAACAGGTCGGCCTACTTTGTTAACAGAAGCTGTTGCTGGTGATATTCAAGCTCATGTTGAAAAAAAATATGAAAATTGTGAACATAAACAGGTGGTCTTTAACAAAATTATAGAATTCAGAGCCAAATAAACGCATTTGTTTATTTATAGTTATTTTAAAAAAGAAACGTTGATCGATAATTGAAATATTCAATACCATAGAATAAAATTTATAATTAAAACAAAACGATTAACACACAAAAGAATACATAGATTTTATATTATATTTTTGTTCTTTAGAGATCTCAAACTTTTGAACAGTAGTGTATATACAACGGTGGACTGAAAAAATATAAAATTATCTGCATTAATAGTAATCGTTGATTACTCACTAGATATGACATCAAACGAAGTATTACAAATAGCTTTGAAGTATTGGTTGTCGGAAAAACATGACGCATTTTTGCAATGGATTTCGATAGTTCATTTTTTTGCAAGTGCATTTAAACGGTATGCCGTAAGATAGGAGGGGTGGAGTGTATAGAAGAATGACTAACTTTAGAAAGAATTAGATTTTGATTAAAACAAATTTTTGGTGATAGTGGGTCTACAAATTCGTTAAATATTAGCAAAGATTATTTTAATTATGTAGTAGTTCATCATTAGATATCGAACGGTCATTCTCTGGATGTAAAGAACATTTGTTCCCCACGGCGAACACAATTACATGCAAAAACTGATGGACGTTACCAGATGCTGCAAATTATTAACTGGTCTTATCCACTCTATGCATCTACCTACTGAAAACGCTGCTTAAAAACGATTATTTATTTCCATTTATTATTTGCCTAATCCCACTTCTTTGAAATACGCGCCACTGACCATCGCAGTGCCGAATCCACAGACTGGTATATATCCATCTTTCTCTAAGACACGGTGTTAAATGGGACTATCTCATTCTAACGAGTAATATACAGGAATTACTTTTGGTGAAAATACGCTGCTTTTTAATATACAGGGGGGCTTTCAACTAAACTACTCTTAGACGCTGTTTTTTCTACTATACAGGGTCCTTTTTAAATTATTTTTAATGCTTTTTTTAACGAGACACAAGTCTTTTACTAAAAATGTAATATTCTCAATGCTTTTTTACTATACATGGACGTTTTTCAAGAATGCACTGTTTTAAACGCTTTTTTTTGCTGTACATGAATTGCCGCATTTATTTTTGCAATTTTCGAAGTCGTTAAGGAGATATTTTGAAAACTTATCCTTTTTATATTTCCATTAACGATGCCTAACAATTCTTTAAAATTTCTTTTCGCTTCCAGTTTATAAGAGTGCCGCAGAAAATGTTTTTAATACAAAAAATATATCTATAATAGCGTTCATAACTACATATAAAAAAGATATGAAACATCTGTAAGCTCGATATTCAAGTCGAAACAAATTCACTTGATGGGGAAAACGGTTCTGGTTCCGGCTCAAACATCACCAAAGGCGCAGACAGTCGTCGGGAAAAAGTAGGGTTTTAAAAATGTGTTTTTCGAGGTCCCAAGAAGCTGTACTGTTTGCGATTAGATTTCAGAAACACTCACAGCTCATTAACAATAAAGGTGTCGTCAAGACAACGCCAGACCACACACAATTTTAGTCGCCCGTCAAAAATTATTAGATCTTTAATGGATACGTTGCCACGTTCATCATACTTAACGAATCTTGCGCCTCCAGACTTCCAACTGTTTCATCTCTTTGAAACTTCTTACGTGGTGTAACGTTCGGTTCAAACGAAGCTATGAATCATGACCTTGCAAAGTTTTTCGCCTGTAAACATTAGGTCCTTTTATGAACGTGGAATTATACCGAAAAAATGATGATAGATTATCGAAGAAAATGAGCAATTATGACTGACCTTTTTTATATAAAAAAACAAAAAAAATACGTTCACTTTTCCGACGCAATTTTATTAAATTTTAATAGCAGGAAGTGGTCAAGTCTATGGACGGTAGTTTATCGCTAAAACACAAATAAAATAATTTCTAATAATTATTGAAGGTAAACCGCAATTATTTTAACACGGCTACGCGATATTTTTCGTCGCTTGTATATTTTCTTTAGTCCGCCACTGTACATAGCAAACATATGTAGAATTATAAAAGATTAAAGACAACGACAACAACACCCATGCAATACAAACATTAACGATGCAATAATAAAATCCTGCTGCCAAAATAAGTTTCTTTCCAACTTTTAACGGAGGGGGGAAAAAGTGTTTAATTTAAATCAACGCTTATGACTTATAATTTACGATTATTCTTATTATAAATTTTGTTCCTTTCCCTTATCTGATTGCAATACAAAAAAAAATAGAAAAGAAAAAAATTGAAGGTTAACCTAGAAAAAATATTTCCGTTTAAAAGGTTTGGTGGTAAAATTGATATACAATTTCAACTAAGGTAAAACAAAACATAAAATTGGGAGTAAAAAAAAATTAACACAGAAAACAGCCCTATATGTGTGCATATACATATATACAGTAGAGAGCATGCAATTAACTAAAAAAAATGGCTCGTTCAAAAGCTATTTAGTTTAGACTACTACTCTGACTGACCAGCTAGCTCGAAGCTTGTGAATCTGAGCACCGATTGAAAACTACGAGAGCAAGCGCATGGAAATCTGCAAGAGAATAACTAGCAGTCATCACCCGCCCTGTATATATCGGTTTTTTTACTAATTAAAACGAAAAAAACTACAAACAAAAAAAAAAGATTTATACCGACGTTTTTTAGTAGGCATTGAAATATAGTAAATTAACAAATGATGATTTCATTGGTGTATATGGCGAATATTTGCGTTAATTTGTTGCAATTACAGCCTGTTGTGATGTAAAAATTTTGAACTTGCATTGTTGCAAACTCGAATTAAAATACATCCAATTTTAAGATATTTGTGTGTTGTGCTTCAAGCTATTACTGAATTAAGACAACACTGATAAAGCATTGAAATGTATTATTGAATTTGGCGCTTGATATCACAGTCACTTTGAATAATTTTGAAAAATTATACAGCATTTCATCCACATAAAACCCCAATTGTTTACCAATGAGATCTTCGACTTTCTAAAATAGCAAGAAACATTGCAAAATCAAACGAGTTATGGGAGTGATATACAATATTCTGAACGCGATTATGTACTTATGGAGTTTTCAAGATTCATATTTATTTTGAAATAAAGCCTTTCATCGACACAAAACCCTGATTGCTTACCAATGAGATCTTCGACTTTCTGAAATAGCAAGGAACACTGCAAAATCTAACGAGTTATAGAAGTGATAGACAATATTCTGAACGCGATTATGTACCTATGGGGTTTTCAAGATTGATATTTATTTTGAAATAAAGCCTTTCATCGACACAAAACCCTAATTGCTTACCAATGAGATCTTCGACTTTCTGAAATAGCAAGAAACATTGCAAAACTCAACGAGATATGGGAGTGATAAGACAATATTCTGAACGCGATTATGTGGTTGTGGGGTTTTCAAGATCGTTGAGATTGATAGAAAATGAAATTGGGATTCTAAGATCTGTGTTCTACATTTTGAATGGCGGCTTGGGCTTTTAAATTCACTATTTTTCACAAATTAGACAAATGATCAAAAAAATATCGAACTGAGTAATTAAAAGTGTTTCTAAAAAATTCAAATATGGTGAAACGGAAGTTATTGGTGATGAAATCTATGTCCAAAACAAAGGACCAAAGTTCTCCATAATATTAGCAGTTTAAAAACAAAAAAAAGTAAGCGTTTGGAAAAGCCAAAGGTTTAGATAATGTTGATTGATGTTTCGACGAATCCATAAAGCATAATTCTCAAAAAAAATCATTTTTCCCGGCCAAATGATTGAAGATGCATTTTATATCGAAGTTTGGAAACAATTGATAGCGGAAAATATCGTCGATATTCCATCCATTCGACAGTTTTCATTAACCAAAAGCTAAGTTTGTGGATTGGATAATTCGCCATTTAGCAACTTACAACTCCATCAGCTTCCTCCAAATTAATTTTGCAAAAATTACATAATCAACACCTCTGACAATATTTAAACAGCACAAACCCTGATCCCGAGGAATTTGATGTGAAAAAAGTCCTAACGAACTGATCGAGCAAAATTCTGTATCGAAGCTACAGCGTATTGATTGAAATAGATGATTTGAATAGTTTGCCTACCATTTTATTCTTTGTGGAAGGTCAGTTTCTTTTTGAGCATGCACAGAGAGCACAAAAGGAGAAAATTTAGCCCGGACACTTAGATTCTGGCCCCATCAAATCAGGAATTATTTTTTTCCAATAAATCAGGAAATCAAAAACATGAACCGTGACAAAATTGCAGCATACGTACAAGACGAATCTTTGCACATTACATAAGTACTCGTAAAAACAATTTAAGTGATTATATTTTTAGAAAATAAATATCAAAATTGCATGCTTCACCGAGTTAAATTTTGTTAAAAAAAACGCGTAGTTTATTAACTGTTTATTTCAACAGCTACTAAATACCAGCCATACCTATTGGCAGATTCCACATTAACATGTTAACACAGAAATTGAAATAGTCATAGTCGAACGGGAAAAATAAATCAGAAACATTCTTCTATATGTACTCCATGAAAATACTATAATCCAATCAATTGTACAACCACATATTTTCAATAAAAAATATACTAAAAAATCAAGATATATATAAACATTTACATTACGTCTTTATAATCTACGCATTTGAAAATTCTCAAACAGTAAAATGCAAATTAAGACACGTACACGTAGTAAGAATTTTAATGCAGGCACATAGCGAGCGTACAAGCGCGTGCCCTTTATACTTAAATGAGTGTTCTTTTTTTGAAGGCTGCACAAGTTGTACGCGTGTACTTACACTACAGTCAAAAACTTTGAAAGTAAGGAAATTCATTTTTGAGCGGAGTGGGTTAAAGTATTTTGAACATATCAATTAGAATGCGTACACCACATCTTACACGTAGGATTGGACATGTCCAAGCTGCTACCAACTTGGGCGTTTCGAATTTTGAATTATGATCAAAAACATGAAAAACAATGCAAACATTAAAAGATGTGAAGTCGTAAAACAAAAATTAAGTTGAGTTTTTGGGAAGATATGCAAGTTAAGTTTCACCACTAAGCTTCTGAAGTTAAATTGCTATCTCGATAGTAGGTATAACACATGGATCAATAAGTCCCGAGACTAACAATGAAAACAACATTTTTTTTGCAAAATTTTTTTTTATTCATCAACATAATCACCTTTTAGGGTGATACAATGGTTCCAACGCTTTTCCAATTTTTCAATACCATGTTTATAAAAAAAATTATCTTTCGCTTCAAAATAAACTTCAGTTTCAGCGATGACCTCCTCATTTGAGCCAAATCTTTTTCCCTGGAGCATTTTTTTAAGATCAGCAAAGAGCCAGGGGGCTAAATCTGGCGAATATGGGGGGTGGGGAAGCAGATCAAAACCCAATTCGTTCAATTTTGCCATTGTTTTCATCGACTTGTGGCAGGGTGCATTGTCTTGGTGAAAAAGGATTTTTTTTCTCTGCATGTGCGGTCGTTTTTTTGCGATTTCCTCCTTCAAAAGCACCAGTAAGTCAATATAATAATCACTGTTGATCGATTTACCTTTTTCGAGGTAGTCAATGAAAATCACGCCATGTGTATCCCAAAAAACTGACGCCAGGACTTTGCCAGCTGACTGCTGCGTTTTCGGACGTTTCGGACGGCTTTCGCCAGCTGTGCGCCACTCAGATGACTGCCGCTTCGACTCTGGAGTGTAGTGATGTATCCATGTTTCGTCCATGGTCACGTAACGACGCAAGAAATCTTTTTTGTTGCGAGTAAATAGCGATAAACAGCTTTCTGAATCATCGACTCGTTGCTGTTTTTGTTCCATCGAAAGCAATCGCGGCACCCACTTGGAAAAAACCTTTTTCATGCTCAATTTTTCATGAAGGATAGTAAATACACTTCCATATGATATCTGTGTCATCTCAGCAATCTCACGGAGCTTCACTTTACGATCTTTCATTATAATTTTTGTCACTTCACTCACATTTTCCGGTGTAACGGCTTCCACAGGTCTACCCGAGCGTTCCGCGTCATTTGTGTCGGTACGACCACGTTTAAGCTCGGCAAACCACCGACAAATCGTTGCTTTTGATGGACAAGAGTCCGGGTAACATTTTTCAATCCATTGTTTTGCTTGCGTGGTGTTTTTACCCATTAAAAAACAATGTTTTATCAGAACACGAAACTCGGTTTTTTCCATTGTTTAAACAAACTACAAAACGACTTTACTCCAACCTCGATAACTCAGCTGTTTCTGGTCCGATCGACTTAAAATTTTGACACGTTTCAAGCAAAGGTTAGTACTCTAGAAAGACGTGGTTACTGGTTTACTACGAGCGCCATCTATGGGTTAGTCTCGGGACTTATTGATCCATGTGTTATAATGGCAACCCTTCTTACAAGGAAAGCCAACACATTTCTATCAGCGTATAAGATAATGGCTAGGATTTTCGGAGTATCTTGCAAAAGTCCAAATTGTTGAATTAAAGTCTTCAAGCTGCTACCAAGATAGGCGTTACGAATTTTAAATTGTGGTCAAAAACATGGAAAAAAATGCGAACATTAAAAGATGTGAAACCGTTTCACAAAAATTAAGCTGAGTTTTGATGAAGGTAAGGTTCACCACGAAGCTTCTGGAGCCCCTATTTTGACAGTAGATATATCATGGCAGCCCTCCCTACAAAGAACATTTCCATCGGCGTACAAGTATTGATTACGATTTTTTAGAGATTTTACAAAAGTTCGAACTGTTGAATTCAAGCAATTTTTTAGAAAAAAAAACACTTGGAATTATCCATAAAAAACTTCTCTGTCATCGCAACAACACGCCTTCTAACACTAGTCAAGTTATTGTTCGCACGTTCAATTGAGATTGCAGATTATGTATCACCCCGATTTCCCAAAGTCCATCTTCTTTTTGTTGGAAAGAACTTTCGGTTGAATGAACTTGTTGCAGCAGCGGAATAATATTTTGAAGAAATTGAGAAAGTGGACAAAAACAATACTCTATCCCATTTGTTTCATTGAGAGGGTCTTACTTTCGGTTGAATCATCTTTTTTGTATATCTTTGCGTTATTTTCTACCAAAAGTTCGATTTGTTTTTTGGAACCAGTGTGGGAGAAAGTTTTTAGAAGCTCATCTATTCATATAAAGCTCAATTCAATAACACTTAAGAAAATTACAAGAAAATTAAAAACTGAATAGGGAAATAAACAAATGAGTGTAGGAAGAGTGAAAGATTTTTAGTATGACAGAATTATTTTTCGTTAAAAAAGAAATTCCATAGAAAACAAAAACGACTGACAAAAACGTGTGGTAGCACCAACATTAATATACGCTTATGATGCATGGATTATCAAAAAATATATATAGAAGCAGATTGAACGCAGTACAGATGTGATTCGTGAAGATACAGGGAAACCAAGATAGGGCAAGTTCAGAACTGAGATACCCACAAGAATCAGTTAGGAGTAGTATTGAAAATGGTGGGGAAAAATTTGATGACCAAAGTCATATGAGACGAGATACTCACACGGAAGGTGCCTCAAAGATCAGAAACGATAAACAAAAGAGGAAAAACGAGCTTGGAAGAAGTGGAAGCGACAGCATACAAAAGAAATATACTGGGAAGACAAGTAAAGGAACTAGCATATGACGGAAAGATCCGGGAGCAAGA
Source organism: Dermolepida albohirtum (assembly GCA_031893035.1). NCBI lineage: Eukaryota > Metazoa > Arthropoda > Insecta > Coleoptera > Scarabaeidae > Dermolepida > Dermolepida albohirtum. The sequence goes on from JAVIWB010002540.1 coordinate 307,000, forward strand.
TTGTAAGCGAGGTTGGAAGAAGTGTGAAGACGAATGCTTTCATACAAAGAAATATAGTGCGAAGGTAAATAAAGTTGATATCATTTAACAGAAAGATCTGGAAGAAGAATTGTAGACAGAAGAAATTAAAATTTACCAACAGTTCGATAACCTAGCGGTAAAAGGACTCAGGATTAAGTGAAGTACTTCCAATGAGAATTATTTATTAGCCAAAGGCTATGTTTAAGTTAAATCTTTGAAAAGGATTAATATATTTAAGGGAACCTTAGGATCAATTAAGTATGCTTTATATTCACAAAAACTTTTAGACTGTACTTTAATTTTGAATTGGTTTTATGCATACAACTTGCAGATAAAAAAAAGTTTCGGACATGTTTAAGCATTTGTTTGTTGCAGTTACTGTTACAAACTTTGTGACAACGGTGTATATACGGTAAACACTCCCTAAAATCTAAACTATTCAAAGTAAACTAATTTTCATGCACTGCTTTTGAAATAAACGTTCTTTATAAATTTGCTAGCTCTTTCGTCAAAGTTGGGAGTCATTTCAAAGATGTCTAAATTATATTTAGGACGTACAAAGTTACTTTTCAAGAACTTGAAGTGTATATTTATGTACAATGTTGCCTCCCAAGTGATAGAATAGAATTCATCGCTACAATACAAGAGCAGACTTACTTGAAACTACCTTAGGCTTTATTACACATACGACAATTTGAAATGACAACATTTGACAGAATTTATCGTCAATATATTGAGAAAAGTATTATTATTGGACACTCAAAATTTCCTGTATTGACTGCCATCTGATAATGTGGTCTGATGAATCTAAAGACTCCAGTAATACGATGGAAAGTGACTATTGTGCGATATAAACGAAAAAATAAAATCGATCAAAGAAACAAAACAAAAAAAAATCGATTAAAAATACAAGCTTCGTGTATAGATTCTCTTCAAACATAACACTATATCACTCTCTCTCTCTCTCAATCATACCTTCATAATTGACTTGACCGTCTCCGTCTATATCGGCCTCTCTAATCATCTCGTCGACTTCTTCGTCCGTCAGCTTCTCACCAAGGTTGGTCATGACGTGACGGAGTTCGGCTGCTGATATGAATCCGTTGCCGTCCTTGTCGAACACTCGGAACGCCTCACGGATTTCCTCTTCGCTGTCTGTATCTTTCATTTTTCGGGCCATCATCGTGAGGAATTCAGGAAAGTCGATCGTTCCGTTACCTTAAAAAAAAATAACGAAAAAAATAAGTGAATAAATAAAACGTGTTTCAACGTGTTTCGCCTTTACATTTTCGAATGTGGGAGAACGGAATTAAATTTCGATTATCACTTCTTTTCGGTGGAATTGAATATTTGAAATACGCGAGCGAGAGGTAAAAATTTTGTTTTCGGGTAAATTTTCTACTTGTCAGAAACAGTGTGATTGTCCTCTAAGATCGATAAGATGTTTTTTTTACCAGTTCTATATTCACATATTATTTGCACAACAGTTGTATACTAAATATTCTTTTTATGGTAGTTAAATACATAGGCAACTGCATATATACGCACATGAATGTACGTGCATGATGTACAATATATACGTGTGCATATGTATATGCAAATGCATATGCATTTAATAATAAAACTTGCGGGTTGTCAATTAGAGAATCGACTCTCGCAGTGCTTGGTAGTTCAATATAGAGCGCCCGTCCGGTAAACTGACGACAGGGGTTCGAGTCCTCACTGAAAGGCATTATTTTTTTCATTAATTTCTACATTAATTAAAACGATGTAATAAGAAAGAAACTATAAGTTTTCTTTGTAGTAGATTTAATAAATTATCTGAAAAGTTTTGTCAAAAATTAATTTTAAAAAGGCACAAATTTCTAATATAAAATTTGTACAATATTACACATGATTTGACTATTGCAGTTGATTACTGGAAATAAAAATAGTATTGTAGTAAGTATTGGGTTGTAAGGAAAGTCATGACGTATTGTTATTAATATAAAAAAAGATCGATTATATACAAGATTTGTCCTAAAAGTAGTTGAAGTTAATTTTTTCTCGGCCAGACGAAGGGAGATTTTAACGGGCGGTTACGGTGATCGGAGCTGCCAGAGAAACTTGGCGATTGGCGGCAGTTGGCTCCGAATCTTTGCGGAGTATAGACTGCGTGTTACGTGAAACCTTTCCAAGTTTAATCGAACAAGGCTAAGGGGTAAAATTTTGAGTTAAACTCGGTAAATCCACAAGATTTGCATTGATCCGTACAGCATACATACAACAGACCGTGACAGGGAAATTAAACAGTCTTTCAGTTGCCGCGTTCCTGGAGACCTACTAACAGTAACGCGACTGCTAGAAGCGTGTTGACGCACAAGGGTGCTACTTTCAAGACTACTAAATCGATGTATGTTTCTTGGCAATAAATTTTGATTTATCGAATTAGTTCCGGCTACTTTTGGTACAAACTCTGTATTGCTCGCTTTTCTCGATAACTTTTTGCCATCTTTCATAAGTTCTTTGATCAGGGACACTCACTGAGGTTGTGGGGCACGAGATATTATAGAAACATTAAACATTCATCATACAAGCATTCACGACGCCATGGAAAAGCTAGGATACGTTAGTAAACTCGATATTTGGGCTCTTCGAGAACTCGAAGAAGTTCATTGCGCGTATAAACATCTGCTATATATTTACAACTGTATGCTCCTTAAGAAGCAGTAGTCACTCATTCGAGAACTCGAAGAAGTTCATTGCGCGTATAAACATCTGCTATATATTTACAACTGTATACTCCTGAAGAAGCAGTAGTCACTCAATTTCTTAGATTCTCTATTCAATTTATTATGATTAATCACTCCATCGTCTTTCATCTGTTTCTATTATTTATAGTTTTGTGCAAGTTTTTGCTTGCTTTGCTATCTTTCTCCATTTTTTGTCTATCTTTCTATATCTAAGGTGTTCACATCTTCTATCAGTTGATGTGAGAAAACCAGATGTTTTTCATCCTTCTCCTTTGCTGTCCTCCTGAATTTCATCGTGTGATTTTTTCCATTAACGGCGCCTCTTCTTTTCTACTTATACCACCATGTTATCGTAGTCTTTGAACTTTTTTATTCTCATTATCTTCCCCTTTTAAAAAAAACATTTCCCTCAAAATTTATCATTCTTTTCTACTGTCTTCTTCTGTCTTATGGCATAGCATATTGATCCAAATATTTCTAACTCTGGCAAAAGATGAACTAGCGCCATCTGTTGCATAAACTGCGTTGTAATTCCTCCAACAACCCAATAGTAGGACCACCAACGTGTACACGTGTACGTGTTCTTTTTATTATTTCTTGGATAAATATCACATTTTCAGTCAACGATTTCTCAGTTTGTAATGTTCGAACTGAGCAAGAAATTTTGCTGTCTTCGTCTTGCATATTAAAAGAAATATATGTTTTAGTAAAAATGTGAGTTAACAACAGACGATTTGTTATTTGGTTATTTTTCTTCTTAGTATGCTGGCACCAGAACTCTTTCGGTCCACTACCAGAAGTACTGCGAAGCCAGATTTCAACGCAAAATGTAAGTATGATTATGAGATTTCTATCAATAATAATTATAAATATTTAATATTACGTAAACATTTGTTATTGTTCGTAAGATAAAAACTAATAGTTTACATGCTGGACATTTTAATTTTTTAATTTATTCTGAAATCTGATTTAACGCATGTAATTTTCTTTTATAATTTAATATCGGTTTTAGCCTGACATATTGCGGGCGCCCAATATTTTGACCGCAAACAGATCTTAACACTTTCACCAATGTTTAAAATATTCGTTTGCAATATTTGCAGTCTACCGTTAATCAACTTCGTAATCAAATAATTACTCTGGTCAAAATCGTTCGATATGGTGGTAACACTATCAACTTCCTCAAAGTATCGATAAAATAAATAATAAAACGACGCATACAAAATCTAAATTATTAATTGTTATATGTACGCACACACACGCGCGTCTAATTTATTGTGCTAGATAATAATATAAATTTACCCTGTACGTAAATGATTGTTTTTTATTGTTATTGTTGTGACGTCAAAAACAAAATTGGCTATATTTTGCTATAAACAAAAAATGTATTATTGCACTGCATACGAATATTATGTTTCACACGTGCCATGCCTTTTATTCAGCTAATTTAAAATTGATCATTGAATTTCGTTAAAATGTGCTGCATTTAATGTTTGCAATATTTAAAACATTTTAAACGCAGTGTGACATTGATTGATTTTAAGGGATTCTTTTAACTTTGCTATGTACAGATCCGTTTCGGGATATTCGTCTTTCATTCATAGAACCCTTGTTTTGCACAAATCTCACATTGTGGTAGTACATGCATGGCTGTTTTCTCTTAAATAAAATAAACTAGATCAAGTAGCATATTTGGGGAAAACAGTTATTGATTTTGGTGAGGTGGATGTGTATTCGAGTAATAAAATAAAAAAGATAAAAACATGTTACTGGCTTAACAAATTATTGAATTGGCAACTGAGTGCTTTCGGTTTTGTAGTATAAAATAAAACACTTTTTTTTTAAACAAAGAATAGTTTTTAATCAATTATATATTTTCCATTTTGCTCAATGACCTTTTGCCATCTTTCTTTCAGCCGCATGATTCCGCGCTCATAAAATTTCTAGTCCTTATCAGCAAAAAACTGAACCAGGTGCGAGTGAAGGTCATCGTCATTTGTGAAAGTTTTACCATTCAAAGAATTCTGCAAACTTCGAAATAAATGGTAATCAGATGGTGCTAGATCAGAGCTGTATGGGGGATGTGCCATCACTTCCCAGCCAAGCTCCAATAGTTTCCCACGAGTTGCCAAAGATGTGTGAGCCCTTGCATTATCTTGGTGGAAAACTACACCTTTCCGATTTGACAATTCTGGCCGTTTTTCTTTGATTTCTTCATCCAGTTTTATTAATTGTTGATAGTAAACATCAGAATTGATCGTTTGGTTCTTTGGAAGCAGCTCAAAAAACACACCTTTGTAATCCCATCAAACTGACAGCATGATCTTTTTTGGATGCAATTCAGCTTTCGATGTGGTTTGAGCTGGTTTATCGTGTTTGCTCCATGATCGTTTTCGAACTATGTTACTGTACAGGACCTATTTTTCATCACCAGTGATGATTCTTTTTAAGAAAGGGTCGGTTTCATTTCGTCTAAGGTGCATATCGCAAAAGTTGATTCTTTGTGTTAAATGAATTTCTTTCAATTCATGGGGTACCCAAATATCAAACTTCTTAACTAGCCCAAGACATTTTAAATTTTTTTCAATTGTTGTGTGCGATACATATAGCCTCTCCGCAACCTCTCGAACAGTTATATGACGATCCTCTTCAATTATGACGATCCTCTTCAATTATGACTTTGATTTGGTCATCATCAACTTCAGTAGGCCGACCAGAACGTTGCTCATCTTTGAGGGAAAAATCTCCAGAACGGAATTTGTTATACCAATTCTGACACGTGCGCTCTGTTAAGCAATTAGCACCATAAACTTCACATATCTTTTTGTGAGCCGCAGCAGCTTTCTTTCCCTTACGGAAATAAAATAGTAAAATATGTCGAAAATGTTCGTTTCTGCACTCCATTTAAAATTAACCTACAGCTAATAGCTTTAATAAAAATCACGCACTACTTGCTTTTGAAGTTACGTTAATGTGACTAGTATCACGCGACAAACGGTAAAGTACAGCACTAACATACGTTATACAAAAAATAAAGCAACGCTCTCTATCAGTAAGAACCGAAAGTACTTAGTTGCTAACCCAATATTTCTAGATTATTCTAAATACGAGTGTATACATCCGTAGATGTCGTAGGCAGTACGGCGTAGGTTGTTCTCCGAGACAAATGTGGAAACTTACGTCATACTGCAGACATTTTATCAGTCTTATCCATTTTGCGCTACGCAACAACAGCTGTGTTATAAGTGTGTTATTTATAAACCAAAACGTAAGTGATATAGAATAACTAATGCCCATTTGTTCCTACACTCGTCTGATTACGATCCTAGTCCGTAGTCTAAGTAATGAGTTCAGAAAAGGTACAATAAATAATTACAAAAATAAAAAATAAACTGCTAAGCTAGTCAGACTTGGAATATAAAGCCGGGAAGAGAGAAAAAAGAAAGTGGAAAAACTATGGAAGATTAGGGGTAAGGACAATCTTCACTTCCCTTGGACTGCCTCGAAAAGGAAGAACAAATACTCACAAAACAGGAATTAAACTTAAAACTGAACAAAAAGAGTTGCGATTAATTCTATTTTGATTTTTATATTACTTTTTAACTTCGCATAATACAAAGAAAACCACCATCATTTTACAAATTCAAAATATGCGTGCGATGTATTTTTTTCTTAATTTCCTATGTGTAAAAAATGAGAGAGGAAAAACAGAGGAGAAACAACAACCACAAACATTATCGCAAATAGTACAAAAGAACTGATTAGATAAGGTAAATGTAATATTGTTAGTTAACATATACGTCAATAATATCGGTGTAGATTTTCCTCTGCGCAATGTAAATAGAGAATACTACCCAGTGGAGATCTATTTATGTACTAAAGAATAAAAAAGGTGTTTGAACTTGACGAAGTTACTAAATTTAGATTTGAATAATGCAATAAAAAAATCTTATAGAAAATTTTCGTATTGTAAAACTTGTTTGTAAAAACAGCAAAACAAAAATACACGTAATGGTGTCTTTATCAGACATGATAGAATGAAGTTTACAAAAAATTTTGTGAAATTCGATGTTAGAATATTCAAAATCCCTGACCAAAGTACTACCAAATGCACCTTTTTTTGTTGTAGAGCAAAATAAAATAAGTTTAATGAAAAATATTTATTGTAAATACAAAGGTAGTGCTTTTTTAAGAAATTACTATTTCGTAATTCTCTGCCACTCTCTTCGACATTACTTTCCACGCAAATTTTTTTTTGCTCATCTAATCGCATCACAAACAAAAACAAATCAGTAATTTACAGTGAACAAAACCTACACAGAGTCACACGGCAACATGAACTGAAATACTATCGAGTGTTAGATACTGAATTATTACAATGACTATTCATAATGTCCTTAAAAGAAGGATTAGTGAAAGGATCGACGGCAGTCATTACCAGTAACTACAATTTTTTCTTAAAAATAATTATACGTTGATTATACTAAATCAACATTAGATAGTCTTTTGCTTTACTTGCTTATTTTTAAATTACATTAGTTGAAATAAAGATAATTTATAAATTGTCAAGGTGGTGCTGATATTATGGCTGTACGAGTATAGTCCTAGCGAGGGAGTGCATACTCTATAATCAGATGTTCGTATGTCATTATTTTTACCATTCATTGGGTGTACGAAAACTTTAGTGATTAATTGAATATTTAACATGCAGAAACCATGATGTAAATCTATAAACTTTAGATTTTGCATTCTTTAAAACCCAAGTTATCTTTCAATATACGACTCACAGTCAAAATGATGCAATGCTATAAAAATTATATATTACTGAAATTATATAACAAAAAATCGTTTTTGAAAAAGAATTAAACACAATAGGTTTTGCAAGAATATTATATATTGTTATAACAAAACTAAAAGACAATTCATTGAACACAATAACAAGAACTATGTTAAAAGCCCATAAATCAATGTCACGGTGATGCAACCAAATATACAACGGGGGGGAAAACACATCGGTAATTCCCCTTTCTTGAAAACTGCATGAATTCATTCCAAACATCTCCGATGTCATAATTGACGAGCAAAAGTTGCTTTGTACAGTTTATTATTAAATTAGAAATATTACAAAACGAAGTTCATTACTTTTTGTTTACTGAAAAAATAAAAACACGTAACTCCGGTTATAACAAAATCTGTAAAGAATCTGCGTGTATGCTTTGAATATAAATTGACCGGAATTAATAAACAGCTTTGTCTCCTATCTAGGGGTTAAATTTGACATTCGACCTTGTTTAAAAAAATTAATAACGGCAAACTTCCAATACGAGAAGGTAGACAATATATGGAACAAAGCGAACAGTTATTTATAGCCTGCATTTAAAAATTACGTTTTTAGTGATGTTTTATTCTATTGTACATTGACATAAGTAAAATAACTTGACATAAATAAAGTAACTGAGATTTCAAAGTAGATTAAACAGCAATGGAAAGGTATTTAAAACAATACAGTAAAATGCAAATGGAAATTTTAAATTCCATTAGTGAAATTGTGCTTTGAAATTAAAATTACAAACACTTCCATAATTTTAATATTTACATGTGGGGGAACTACAAAAGTTTTCTACGTAACAATGAAACAAAAGCGCTACGATTTTTTTGATCATTTTATTTTTCATTTCAATCTCTACTAACTTCAACGCATTTACATAACTTGTTCTACATCGACTTTCCATAAAAAATATTTTTGTTGGTCTCCAAAATAGGTATCAATATTTTGTACTTAATATACTTATGTAAAGTATAAAATGACGTCCTCTGAGATGTTTTTTAAAATTTCTAAATAAAGAGAATTGGGCAGAGCCAAATTCGGACTATGAGTTTTCCATTTCAAAGAAGTTACACTCGCTGAAGATGGATTGGAATTTCTCTGCCTGAAATATATATATATATATAAAATATATATATAAACCGAATATGCTCCATTATTATCGACAATGTTTCGCCATTTTTTTGGTAGATCCATGATCCCATCGGTGAAAAACTTCTGTGGTTTCTGGTCGAAAAACTGAATCAAGTAGTTTTCACAGGCTTCTTTTGAAACCAACTTAATTCCATTGAGAGAGTTCTGCAGAGATCGAAACAGATGATAGTCAGAGGGTGCTATATCCGGACTGTAAGGTGGGTGCATCAAAACTTCCCAACCAAACTCTCTCAATTTTTGACGGGTCATCAAAGAAGTGTGTGGTCGGGCGTTGTCATGATGGAAGACAACACCTTTCCTATTAATCAATTCGGGCCGTTTTCTTTCAATCGCCTGGCGTCATCTCTCTAGTTGTGCACAGTAGAGTTGAGAATCAATCGTCTGACCAGTTGGAAGTAGCTCGTAGTGGACGATTCCCCTCCAGTCCCACCATACACACAGCATCACTTTTTTTGGCGTCAATGTTGGCTTAGCGAACGCTTGTGACGGCTCACCATCCTTTATCCACGATCTTTTACGCTTCCGATTATCGTACGTAATCCATTTTTCATCTCCGGTTATTAAACGTTTCAGAAACGGCTCGATTTCATTCCGTTTCAGCAGCGCATCGCAGATGTTAATTCGGTCCATCATGTTTTTCACGCTCAACTCATGAGGAACCCATACGTCAAGCTTTTTTTTGTAACCAGCTTTGTGTAAATGGTTCAAAACAGTTTTGTGGTCAATGCCTAGCTCCATGCCAATATCGACACTGCTGATATGCTTATCTTGTTGGACTTTTTCAAGAATTTCATCAGATTTTTCAGTGATTGGACGACCGGAGCGTGACTCATCTTTCACATTGAAATTTCCAGAACGAAAGCGAGCGAACCATTTCCGCGCAACAGATTTCGATAAAGTACCTTCACCGTACACAGCACAAATTTTATCACAAGCCTGCGCAGCGTTCTTCCCCTTATCATAATAATATTGCAGAATATAGCGAAATTTCTCATTATTCTTCTCCATTTTCAAGTGCGAATAACTTTCCAACCACTGCACCGATTACAATGTTTCTACGCTCAAACTAATGTTCGGAAGGTTATCTAAAAAACGAGCCCTCGGTGGTATCGCTGTGACTTGTTGTTCTTTAGTTATCGGCAACCAATGCCATCTATCGGGAAAAACGCCACGAACTTTTTCCCAGACCCAATATATATATATAAAATAAATAATCCTCTTTGTTCATATGGTACGTAGACTTCCGCGGTCGTGGTCCATACTATCTGCTTCTGGGCTTCGGAACTGCGACACTGGTATAACAACCGACGTTTCGTACCCACTCATATGGAACATCTTCGGGGCTCAACTACTGCTACTGTCTGTCGCACTGTAACAGTTTCAGTGCGACAGACAGCAGTAGTTGAGCCCTGAAGATGTCCCATATGAGTGAGTACGAAACATCGGCAGTTATACCAGTGACGCGGTTCCAGTCCGGAAGCCTAGAAGCAGATACTATGGACCACGACCGCGGAAGTTTACGTACCAGATGAACAAAGAAGATTATTTTTTGTTCACGTATTAAGCAATCTTTAAATCTTCAACTGGAAACAAAGTTCATGACCACCATCTTTTGGGATCGAGCAAGAATTATTGTTGTTAAATACATGCAAAAAGAGGCTAATAGTAACAGCAGTTACCGAAGGTACTACGTGAACAAAAAAATAATTCTCTCAAAAAGTATTACACATTCATTGCATCTATCTTCAATGTCTTGTATCAAAAAATGCCAAATTAAGTGCCCAAGCAATTTTTTCAGAAGTTGACAATCTTAGAATCCAATTTGCTGAAACTTTACTTATATACCTAGTTCATCACGTAGAATTTTTAATACTGGGTTCCGCATAATTTAAATGAAAATAGCTTTGTCCATCGCGATCAGCAAGACAAATTTTCTATTATTCATAACAAAACCTTTGAAACCTTAGAGATAATGCATTTGCACATTGAAAAGTTAAAATTTTGATATGGCTTATCAATGTATTCATTATCTGGGGAATAAGCCAAAAGAGTTAGATAAATTTCGACCGCAAAATCGTTTTGAGGATCTTCGAAAATGTTAGGGCACGACCATTCGATAATGTACGATGACTTCTCAAAAATACCAACATTTGGAAAAATTACGATAATTTGTCGAAATAAGGATTTTCAAATTTAGCCGTTGTAATATGCAAAACAGTAGTTCTGTAGTAGCCGAGAACGATTTTTCAATTATTCATAGAAAAACCTTTGAGACCTTAGATATAATCTGTTTGCGCATTTAAAAGTTCAAATTTTTACACGACTTTTCAATGTATTCATTGTCTGAGGATTACGCCAAACGATTTAGATAAATTTCGACCACAAAATCGTAACAAAACCTTTGAAACTTTAAAGATAATCATTTGCAAGTTCATTAGTTCAGATTTTGATATGGCTTTTCAATGTATTCATTCTCTACGAGAATAAGTCAAAAGAATTAGATAAATTTCGACCGCAAAATTGTTTTTGGAACCTTCGAAAGTATCAGCAAGCGAGTATTTGTTAATGTATATTATCATATAACATAAACATAATACATTTACACATTCAAAATTTCATATTTTGACGAGCCTTCGAAAAGGTCTAGTCGCGTAGAATTTATAATACTGGGTTAAGCATAATCTTAATGAAAATAACTTTATCGATAGCAACAAGTCTTTTTTATCCATAAATGATGAAAAATGTTGATCGCAAAAAGCTATAAATTGATGAGAATACGTCTACCAACTACTTAACTCAAACGCCGAAGCTTCGAGAAAGCGAAATATTTATTGAGCTGGCAATCTTCTTAACTTAAATTCTGTGGACAATATATAAAATGTGTTAAAAAATATTGTATCGTTTGAGGAAAAATAAAAGCAGAAAAGAATGAATAAAAAATATTACAAAGAAATTTAAAGAAAATAGAAATGGTAATAACAAAGCAAATGTAAAAATTTTCTAAGAAAATAGTTACTGCGAATTAAGAAGACGTCACACGAAAACTGCTTGTGTATTTTTTTTGTCTCTAAAGTTTATTAATCTTAAGAGGAAAACAAGCTTTTTACTTATTTTATGACTGAAAATCCCAAAATTTTTCACCTGTTCTTATTTAATAATCAATTACTGTATTTATACTTCTCATATTGTAAATATACCTTTTAGAATAATGATTAGTTACTTCGAAGTGTAAAATTCAAGGAAACAATAAGCCTACATTTACATAACACCCAACACGGTTCATTGAGTAGTAATTATGATTCATTATAAACGATTATAAGAATCATATATCGTGTACACATTTTTTCGCTCTCACTGTATATTACTTAAATAATTTTTAAATATAGAATTCCGTCATTTTTTTTTAATTCAACATATTTTCTTAATCGAGACTCATTTGTCTTACAGATTAATCCGTTTTATTTTTAGCATTAAATCGTAAATGTGTACTGCACATTTTTAACTACAAATTATAAAAAAATAGAATTCATATTTTTATTCTTCTATTATTAAAATTGTATTTTTAATCAAAACTTAATCTCTTTCATCATTCTGGGCAAAGCCGTGAATTTTTATACGCATTTTGAACACATACATAATCAGAAAATAACGTGTAAAAAGAGAATTCGCCCCACATCCATTGTTTGCGAACGTGGCCTAAAAAAACCTCGATCAATATGTCATCCAGACATTACTTACCTATGCCATGACGGCGTGGCCACCGGGCTTTTTTTTTTAGTTTCAATGCATTTTAATTTTGGAAAGAAAAAGTTTAAATTACATCGTTTCGATAACGGTTAATTTAAACGAATCTCAATCGCGAATTTCATTTTGAAAAAGTTAAAATTTAATCCGACTCTGGAGAAAAATTTAGTGACTTTTATGACAGGAATCGATAAAAACTCCGACAGCTTAATTTATAATTTTGATTAGATCTTTATTATCTCAAAAATGCCTGCGTCATAAAGTTTCGTGAACATATATTTAAAACACTATTTTAGATACGGATTTAGATATCTCATTGGTTGGCCAATTAAAAAAATAAATTTAAAAAATTGTAAAGGTTAACGAATATACGAAGTATGATTATTAATTATTAGATTATAGTCGTAATACTCCTTTTGTGGAATTCTATATACACCGATTTTGGCCATGTCTTTACAATAGAACTTATGGTTCTTACAATGGTTTTAATTTTAATTGCTTCATTGCTACTTCAGGTGTCCTACAGGGATCAAATCTTGGGCCCTTACTCTTTTGCATTTACATCAATGATCTGATCACAACTGGTAGCAAAGTTTTAGCTTATGACGATGATTTCTAAACATTTTCTTCAATTTCATATATTTCCGATTGTTTAAACTTGATTAACATCGTCCTAAAATTATTTGTAATCGATGTGTCTAATAAGATGTTTAATGTTAGCAAATGTAATGATTTTGGGGATATCTATAACATCTTGATCTTTTTTTTGAATCGCTTTTGCCAACTAAATAGTAATTTCTTTTATAGCATGTCCACCATAGACTACTAAACACAGTTGAAGCGTTTAAATAGCATATTTTCCATATCCACACTTTATTTTGTATCAATACGCTGCCTCTAACTTTCATTTTTACACAAAAGTAACATCTTCATCGTCTCGGTTAGTCTTGGTTTTTCGCCGTGATTATAAATTTTCTCCTGGTATAGGATTGCAAAGTTCGTCGCGATATTTTGATGTTGTCTACTTCTAAGATGCGTTGCACCTCTTATAATATCTTAACAATTAATCTGTTACCACGACCCGTTACCTTTAACATCCTTCCACAATGAATACGGCCGCTCGAAGTGGAGGGTAGGTTTCTTTTACAATTAACTTTGCCACCCCGTCCACTGCTTGGCGAACATGTTCTTATCTTGTTATTTCTCGATGAGAACAGTTCCCAGTTTTTAATAAATAAATATAATAAATAAAAAATATTTGCAAAATTTTAAAACTAATATTTAACAATTTCAATATCTGAAATAAAACTTTAGACTTCACACATACAACGCTGTACTCAAAATGATGAAAAAAGCTAAAGGCAATCCCTTATAATTGTGTTTAATCCCCAAAAGGGTGTTTAGTGGTGGTTATAATACTGGGAATTTTATAGTTGTAAGGAATTATCGCTAATACTATAAAAGAAGATATTTTGATAGAAAATATAATATTCTTTCTACTTAATGAATAGCTCCAAATATTTCTAAGAAGTTTGAGTGGTCCTAATTTAATTGTGCTGTATTTCCCAAAAAATTTACCGCCAATATGCGTAATTACAAATACACAGAAAAGTCTAATAAACATTAGATACTGAAACTTGTTTTGACGAAATATAAATGCATTTTTTAAAAACAAAACACTGTCTAAATTTATCCTAACCTATCTACACGTATACACTACTACCCGATGAAATTTGAACAAAAAATCGAAGTAGAATTATAAAGAATTTTAATAAATTTCAATATCTAGAATAAATAGAAACACCAATTAAAAATAAATACCGTGTACGCTACTGGAATATTCACTATTCCTAACTTCGTATCTTATATCTGACACAATTAAGATTACACAAGCTCATGCTCATAATACACGAATTAACAAAGTTTATGTATATTTTGCAAGGTATAATAGAGACAACTATCACACTTGCATATTAAAATTGTAATTATCGTAAAAAACAGTACGCAATCGAATGATACAAGTTAACGACGTTAAAATTATTGTTTGGAGATATGCAAAAGCGAGGAAGTTTATACTTTATTGAGAATTAGTTTATATCAACGTTGCATTGAATATATTTTATTATTTTTTATTATTTTTTTATTATTAGTGCACTTTTAACAGAAATAAACGATAATAAAAAGAGTTCCGAAGATAATTCAAATACGCAGTAAATAAACGTAAAACTTTTACAGGATTGAAGACAGGACGACTTTTTTAACCAAGGCTATAGGCATAAAACTCCAATATTCTATTACATGGAAGGTTTGTGCTGGAAGGTTCTACTATACTTTTAGCTTCTTAGAAAACAAACATTATCTGTTAGTACTAACAAATTTGGACCTAGGTACGATAAACACCAAATATCCTTCGAATATTTTTTACAACCTCATCAGGAATCCCACATGTTTCTAAGTTATAACCATTATTCACTATACATATAACAGTCGAACTGAAAAGTTCCCGGTCTACCATAGTAAAACACAGTTTTTTGGCAAAATTCGATTTTATTATTCAACATAGTTGCCTTCGAGGGCGATACACCGATTGTAGCGTTCTTCCAACTTTTCGATACCATTTTTGTAGTACGAATTGTCTTTAGCCTCGAAATAGGCCTCAGTTTCGGCGATCACCTCCTCATCCCTGCTAAATTTCTTCCCGGCGAGCATTCTCTTGAGGTCTGCAAACAGGAAATAGTCGCTGGGGGCCACATCTGGAGAGTACGGTGGATGGGGAAGTAAACCCAATTCACTTAATTTGGCCATTGTTTTCATTGATTTGTGACACGGTGCATTGTCTTGGTGAAACAGCACTTTCTTCTTCTTCATACGGGGCCGTTTTTTTGCGATTTCGTTCTTCAAACGGTCCAATAATGCTGCATAATAGTCGCTGTTGATGGACTAGCCCTTTTTAAGATAATCTATGAAAATTATTCCATGCGCATCCCAAAAAACTGACGCCATAACTTTTCCAGCTGACTGTTGCGTCTTTCCACGCTTTGGAGCCGGTTCATCGCGTGCAGTCCACTCGGCTGACTATCGATTGGACTCGGGAGTGTAGTGATGAATCCATGTTTCATCCATTGTCACATATCGACGCAAAAACTCGGTTTTATTACGATTTAACAGCTTCAAACACAGCTCAGAATCATCAACTCGTTGTTGTTTTTGATCGAATGTGAGCTCGCGCGGCACCCATTTTGCACAGAGCTTCCGCATGCCCAAATATTCATGCACGATGTGTCCAACACGTTCCTTTGATATCTTTAGGATGTCAGCTATCTCGATCAACTTTACTTTACGGTCATTTAAAATGATTTTGCGAACTTTTTTGATGTTTTCGTCGGTGACAGCTTCTTTTGGTCGTCCACTGCGTTCGCCGTCTTCGGTGCTCATTTCACCACGTTTAAACTTAGCATACCAATCAATTATGGTTGATTTTCCTGGCGCAGAGTCCGGAAACTCCTCATCAAGCCATGCTTTTGCTTCAACGGTATTTTTTCCCTTCAAAAAGCAGTACTTTATCAGCACACGAAATTTTTTTTTTTCCATTTTTTTAAATAACAAAAGTAGCTTCACTCTTAACGCAATATCTCAGTAACTAATAGTCGGATTGCTGTCAAATTTTGACACGTTTCGTTTGAATGTTAGTACTATCTAAGAAACATATGGATTTAATAACAATAACGCCATCTATGTGTCAGACCGGGGACTTTTCAGCCGACCTGGTATCTCTCCCTCTTCAATTGCAAAGTTTTAATGCATACCACCAATTTGAAAATATTCTCCAAAATAACTCTTTTTAATCGTAACAAGTTTGAAAAAAATCTTGACATAATCAATTGTAGTAACAACAGCATATAATTTAATTTTCGACGGCTATGTTGTCATTTCCAGCAAACACACTAAAAATTAAGCATTCTTTCTGAAAATTAGCAACATCGTTACCAAAATACGTACTGACTTTAAATATTTACTAACGAAGTGTAAAGTGCAAAACTATTAAGGTATTGATCAAACTGTTGTGTAATCTTTTTAATAAATTTTCATTTTACAATGCAGAATACAATAAAACATTGCAATATCATTGTGATAGATCTTAATACACCTTTCATAAATAGCATTGAGTAATTTCAAAAAATATGTCCAGATCAAGATAAGGTATATAAGTAATCTATCATTTATTACTAATCTTATAGATATTACGAGAATGTCTATATCATTGTAAATTCTTAGAAGGCCTATTTTATATTTTATGTTGATTCATTCAGAATATATTGATGTACTTGAATCACCTAAATTACTTCGATTATTTGACCTATTATCAATTATTACGTGAGTCTATTGAAATCGTTTAGGTTCGCAAAAACAATTTATAATTTAAAAAATATTAAATGTATGCCACGGTACACGTACACTACCGTCAGAAAGTTTGGAAACGGATATGATCCTCTTCGAAATTAAAAAAAATAGTTAATGTATTGTAAAATTGTTAAATTCATATATTATATCACATGCAAATATTGGGTCTGGGAAAAAGTTCGTGGCGTTTTTCCCGATAGATGGCATTGGTTGCCGATAACTAAAGAACAACAAGTCACAGCCACACCACCGACGGCTCGTTTTTTAGATGACCTTCCGAACGTTAATTTGAGCGTAGAAACATTGTAATCGGTGCAGTGGTCGGAAAGTTATTCGCACTTGAAAATGGAGAAGAATAATGAGAAATTTCGCTATATTCTGCAATATTATTATGATAAGGGGAAGAACGCCGCGCAGGCTTGTGATAAAATTTGTGCTGTGTACGGTGAAGGTACTTTATCGAAATCTGTTGCGCGGAAATGGTTCGCTCGCTTTCGTTCTGGAAATTTCAATGTGAAAGATGAGTCACGCTCCGGTCGTCCAATCACTGAAAAATCTGATGAAATTCTTGAAAAAGTCCAACAAGATAAGCGTATCAGCAGTGTCGATATTGGCATGGAGCTAGGCATTGACCACAAAACTGTTTTGAACCATTTACACAAAGCTGGTTACAAAAAAAAGCTTGACGTATGGGTTCCTCATGAGTTGAGCGTGAAAAACATGATGGACCGAATTAACATCTGCGATGCGCTGCTGAAACGGAATGAAATCGAGCCGTTTCTGAAACGTTTAATAACCGGAGATGAAAAATGGATTACGTACGATAATCGGAAGCGTAAAAGATCGTGGATAAAGGATGGTGAGCCGTCACAAGCGTTCGCTAAGCCAACATTGACGCCAAAAAAAGTGATGCTGTGTGTATGGTGGGACTGGAGGGGAATCGTCCACTACGAGCTACTTCCAACTGGTCAGACGATTGATTCTCAACTCTACTGTGCACAACTAGAGAGATTACGCCAGGCGATTGAAAGAAAACGGCCCGAATTGATTAATAGGAAAGGTGTTGTCTTCCATCATGACAACGCCCGACCACACACTTCTTTGATGACCCGTCAAAAATTGAGAGAGTTCGGTTGGGAAGTTTTGATGCACCCACCTTACAGTCCGGATATAGCACCCTCTGACTATCATCTGTTTCGATCTCTGCAGAACTCTCTCAATGGAATTAAGTTGGTTTCAAAAGAAGCCTGTGAAAACTACTTGATTCAGTTTTTCGACCAGAAACCACAGAAGTTTTTCACCGATGGGATCATGGATCTACCAAAAAAATGGCGAAACATTGTCGATAATAATGGAGCATATTCGGTTTAAATGAATTCGTCCACGCGCCATGCGGGGACCAGTTGAATTTTACTGAAAAAACGCCACGAACTTTTTCCCAGACCCAATATATAATAGATTAATATTTGGAAAATATAAATAATACAGAAAAATTCAGTGTGATTTTTTTAAACTTCTGCTTGGAAGTTTAAGAGTAAATTTCTGAAGAATGAGATGTTAATACGGTATCATCTACGAAGACAGCTGCAATTGTCGTACATATTGGTCGATCTGTAAACAACAGAAAAATGTAGGGCCCAACACACTTCCTTGGGGGACACCTAGTTTAATACTATAGACGTGTATTTATCGCTTTATTTGATGTAAAAGTGTCTGTTACGACAGGTGGGAAATGTGGATGTGACAGGCTTGTTCAGTTTCCATAGAAGATCCGAGTACTACACCTTATCAAAGGCTTATGACACATCTAAGAATGTAGCAGAGCGGAATCTTTTTAGATTTAAATCATTGGTGATTCTATTAACTAACCTATACTTGTTCGACGATTTCGAAATTCAGATTAATGTTCAGGAGACCATATGATAGTGATTTTAATGCAATTTTTTAAAGGAAAAAAACATTTTTTTGCATTACATCGAGGATAAAAAGAAGTAATAGTACAAAATCGACATGTCCAATAGAGGCTCGAATGGGTTAAGTGAATGAATTGTTAAAGATTGATCAAATGCAATAATGGAGAAGGAAGAAGAAAACTTGGTTAACTGCAAGTGACAGAGTATTTTAAACTTCCTGTGAAGACTTACATTTAGATATCCCCCAAAACATAAGACTTTAAACCAAAAAGTTAAAAGGGCATATAAAAAGATGTTCATTAAAAATCTTTTAAACGATGGTGTGGTAGCAATAATGATTGAGTTTTGAAAGAAAATGATCCAGAACATCACAGTCATGTTTACAAAGATTGGACAGCTGAACAAGGCGTCATAATAAATTGACCGGCGTCTTCACCAGATTATAATCCGATAGAAAATGTATAGGTCCAGATGAAGGTATTAGTACGCAGGAAACGTATTTGCAAGCAAAAGCAATTAGAAATTCCCGGACGATACAGAAAATATGGTGAAATTTATCGACTGATTTCGCTTAAAAATTAATTGAAAGTATTAAGATTGAATATTGGGGAATGCGTCCTAATTTTAAAAACTGCTTTTGGTTTATTTTAAAGTAGAATTCAAACGCTTTTAACCTACACAGTAGGCATGTCCCTAAAATTTCTGTTTCCAAACTTTTTGACGGTAGTGTATATTAAGACGAAAATATTTATATATTTTCCTAGTTGGTCGAGTGCATAAATAGAAAACCATGAAACAGAGGGCCTAGACGATATATTAAGTGGAGTACATAAACGTTATAAAACAATCTTTTCTCTCTTGTGTATGTATATGCGTATGGCGCAAACCGCGCGCACATAATCATAATTACATCATCGTAAGAATGCCAATGTCACATATTTATTTACGCAGTCGCTTTTTGTCTCTATTCGGCAAAAACACAACATACTGCATACATTATCGTGTTCATCCTTCTTCGCTCCGTACAGCCTTTTAATTGGAGAAAAAAAATCTGTATAAAAACTAATATAATGTATATAACCTATACGATTATACAGTCTCGTTTTGAAAACATGAAACGCTATTCAAAATCCAGAAAATACACGACATATTTTTTAAAACTAAATTAATTTTAACATAGAATAATGGGGAAAAAGAAGAAAATACGATCAACCCTCAAATCAAGTTTTATTTGTAACGTTATTTTGATCGTTAAGAACAACTTATACGTAATACAAATTCAAGAACTATAATATATGATTCGGTGTATATAGAAATTGGATCATCGGTGTCGATGATCAAGAGAAGTTTTTACATCACAACAGGATACGTTTGCGTTAAAAAAAATAATTTATTCCAAACGTTTTAGGACGTGATGACTTCGTATATTAAAATTAAATTTTAAATTGAAAATTTTTAGAAAAATTAAGGCATAAAAATTCCAGCTATAACAAAAACTTGTTATTGCTTGAATCAAGTTAACATTATGAAGGCGATAGAAAAATTCATGGTTGTATAAATACGAGGGAGCGTTTTTATATTCGCGGAATGAGCGGGTTGTAGAAGGGTGAGTAGGCGCTTTGGGGGCGTGGCTTGTGCAGCGACTCATGATTAGTATAAATACGAAGTTTCATTGTTATTAGACAGTTAGTCTTTGAGCTATGACTGTAATGAAGACAAGGATGGTGTATTGAGTGGAATTGTTACTGGAGACGAAACCTGGGTTCATCATTATGAACCTGAGTCCAAACAAGACTCCATGCAGTGGCATAAAAAGGGCACAGCACCTCCCAAGAAATTTAAAGTGTCACAATCAGCTGGGAAACTCATGGCAACGGTATTTTGGGACTCGGAAGGAATATTTTTGATTGATTATAAAGATAAAGGTGTTTCTATAACCGGAGAATATTACGCTTCAATATTAGAGTGACTAAAAGAAGCCATTAAAGAGAAAAGACGGGGAAAATTGACAAAAGGTGTTCTGCTTTTGCACGACAACGCGCCCGTCCACAAGAGCCGCGTTGCGTTAGCTGCCCTGCATAAGGTGGGCTTCGAAATTGTGAATCACCCACCCTACAGCCCAGACCTGGCCCCGAGTGATTATTAACTGTTTCCGAAAATGAAAAAAGAGCTGCGGGGTAAAAAATTTACTGCCGATGATGAAGTCGAGGAGGCAGTTTCGGCGTATTTTGCAGATAAAGAGAAATCATTTTTTTATGAGGGTATAAATAAATTAATTGAAAGATGTGAAAAATGTATCCGTCTTGCAGGTGAATATATTGAAAAAGAAAAATAATTTGGTTTTTTTATTTCCACCCCTTGTCCCCCATTCCGCGAATATAAAAACGCTCCCTCGTATATTAAGTCGTTTTCTTTTCTGAAATCTTGTACCTTAAATACATGGAAATGAAATGAAACATAAACGAAACGTAGAACTTCGAGTCAACACTGCAAAGACGAGGTTTCTAATGATAGTATGGTATCATCTAATACAAAATACATAGAAATGAGGAACTGATACATAGGAGTTGCAACCCAGAATCAACCCAGCAGATATGAGATTTCTGAAGATAGAAGGAAAACTGGCGAAAACTCAGATGAAGAATACAGGAAAAAACTTTAAAATAAAACCAGTCGAAAGTAATAGAACGATTAGCATTGTCGGGGCGTTTTTGGCATATCAAAGCAGATAGACTGATCGAATTAGTTTATGGAGCAATTCCATGGGGAAAGAACACAAGTGGCAGTCCAAGAAAAAGCTGGATAAATGCTGAAGAAGGAAGTAAAACACCTACTCCAAAATAATAATAACACCTAGAAGTCAAAAATTTGCTCAACTCGGCAGTTATACACTTAATCGTAAATTGACTTCGGACCAAGTACGTAATACAGAAAAAAAAAAACAAAAGGAAAACGCCAAGAAAAAAGAGAAAATATTAAAAAGCCAGCAAGAAAAGAACTTACATAATGAAAGAAAATACATCTGACCTAGGTTCCAATTTAGCATACTTACACCTACCAGTTGATGAACTTGGGACCAAATACGAATATCGAAAGGAATGAAAGTGAAATTAGTACCACATCTTCCCCTATTTTCTAAGCTTCAAGCTCCTCAATTAAAAAATATGAAATATCAAACCCTTCCCTTATAAAACGCTATTTTCAAACTATACAAAAAAAAATCGTAAAAAAATTGGTTTTGGTTAATAAACAACAAAGGAGCCAGTATATTTAAAATTTTTAATTCAAAATTATGTTTTAAATCAAACGTTTGGATGATTCGGATAATTTACCGGCAATAACACGTATCATTATTGGAACGATGGCTAGCCTTCATTTTTAAATGAGGGCACACCTAGTGTTCTCAAGAAAACAATATGTATGCGATTGGGGGGCACCGTAATTGGTCCTTTCTTTGTACATAAAAATCCAAATAGATTAACGCTTAAATGTAATAAATGTAAAACAAAAGAAGAAATCGAGGCTTTGTTATATTTCTAACAAGAAATTTTTCGAAATTAAACGACGATTGGATGGTAGCTTCTGAAAGTAGATAGATTGATATATTATCAGAGACAGTAATTGAAACAACATAATTATATTATTCTACGTTAGTTTTCGAAGTGTTGCAGTTCAGTTCTGAACAGCTTGCTCTGGGGGCATTTAAAAAGTTCCGGCGAAAAACTACCAACTTCAAATCAAAGAAATTTTAACATAAAGAGTACCACCAACCACGCCTTTCTATACTAAAGGTCTTTAGATAAATTGAGCATAATCGAACATTTGATATATTGGGTCTGGGAAAAAGTTCGTGGCGTTTTTCCCGATAGATGGCATTGGTTGCCGATAACTAAAGAACAACAAGTCACAGCGACACCACCGACGGCTCGTTTTTTAGATGACCTTCCGAACGTTAGTTTGAGCGTAGAAACATTGTAATCGGTGCAGTGGTTGGAAAGTTATTCGCACTTGAAAATGGAGAAGAATAATGAGAAATTTCGCTATATTCTGCAATATTATTATGATAAGGGGAAGAACGCTGCGCAGGCTTGTGATAAAATTTGTGCTGTGTACGGTGAAGGTACTTTATCGAAATCTGTTGCGCGGAAATGGTTCGCTCGCTTTCGTTCTGGAAATTTCAATGTGAAAGATGAGTCACGCTCCGGTCGTCCAATCACTGAAAAATCTGATGAAATTCTTGAAAAAGTCCAACAAGATAAGCATATCAGCAGTGTCGATATTGGCATGGAGCTAGGCATTGACCACAAAACTGTTTTGAACCATTTACACAAAGCTGGTTACAAAAAAAAGCTTGACGTATGGGTTCCTCATGAGTTGAGCGTGAAAAACATGATGGACCGAGTTAACATCTGCGATGCGCTGCTGAAACGGAATGAAATCGAGCCGTTTCTGAAACGTTTAATAACCGGAGATGAAAAATGGATTACGTACGATAATCGGAAGCGTAAAAGATCGTGGATAAAGGATGGTGAGCCGTCACAAGCGTTCGCTAAGCCAACATTGACGCCAAAAAAAGTGATGCTGTGTGTATGGTGGGACTGGAGGGGAATCGTCCACTACGAGCTACTTCCAACTGGTCAGACGATTGATTCTCAACTCTACTGTGCACAACTAGAGAGATTACGCCAGGCGATTGAAAGAAAACGGCCCGAATTGATTAATAGGAAAGGTGTTGTCTTCCATCATGACAACGCCCGACCACACACTTCTTTGATGACCCGTCAAAAATTGAGAGAGTTTGGTTGGGAAGTTTTGATGCACCCACCTTACAGTCCGGATATAGCACCCTCTGACTATCATCTGTTTCGATCTCTGCAGAACTCTCTCAATGGAATTAAGTTGGTTTCAAAAGAAGCCCGTGAAAACTACTTGATTCAGTTTTTCGACCAGAAACCACAGAAGTTTTTCACCGATGGGATCATGGATCTACCAAAAAAATGGCGAAACATTGTCGATAATAATGGAACATATTCGGTTTAAATGAATTCGTCCACGCGCCATGCGGGGACCAGTTGAATTTTACTGTGAAAACGCCACGAACTTTTTCCCAGACCCAATATTACAGAATACAAACCGCCTACCCTAACTTAATTCGAGACGATTCCACTTAGAAGTTTAAAGAATAAAGCATTCAATATGGTCGACCATAGCATCAGACTTAAAGTTTTTATAGTGAAACTAAATTTATTAAACTTTCAGAATGGAATAGCAGATTTTGAAGCATTTCGGGAATTGAAACCATACAATAAAACCGAATCGAATACTGACGTACAAAATTAATCCAAAAATGCTACGCTGATTTCAGAAGCGTTGGAAAAAGTTCGTTAAAATTTTAAAATAATCCCTATTTCGTTAAAAGAAAAACAAACGTTTATGCAGAACTTTACAATTCTGAATACATAACCTATTACAAGTTTTAAATTAAAGTTTTGTGTATTTCCATTAAATCATAATGTGACAAAAGGCAACGCCTAATATTTCGAAACCAGACTGTATATCGGCTGCAACAAGTGAATCAACATTAAAACTGGAATTAAAAGGCACCTTCGTCATACGATATTACGCGCAGATGTGTAATGAAATAATGTTACAAGTAATATCTCTTCAAAATATATATTAATTTTTCAAGTTCTAAGGTGTATTCATTTGTTTATATTGGCTGGATTCGAAAATTTATGCAAAACTACTTTTAAATAGATGACAAAATTAATCTACTTTGTAACGCGTAATCTATATATGTTAAGAGTTATTAAATATTTATACCAAACAGTCTAAACAAAGTTAAAAAAAAAACAAACAAATTAATACAAATCTACTTCGTAAAATGGTAATATAAATTTCTCATTTTAATAAAGTATTCAAATGGGATGCCGAAAAAAATTATCAAAAACAGTCGAACAATGTACGTCATAATATTGATTTCAATTATAAAAAAAAATTGTACCGATAAATTCTTAATGTATTATAAAGAAGAGCTTTATTAAAAGTAGTTAAATAGAGGAAAACAAGGCCAATTCAAATTAAGGATAATTGCCAAGAAAAACGCCTTTCAGTTGGTACTATAATGCCACTAGAAATATTTATACATCAGTAAACATAAACATTACACTCACACCTATTATATACACACGAATACAAAGGAAAACTGGTGAGTCAAAATTTATTCAATTTCACGTGTAAAAAAAGTGAGTCAAAATTTATTCCAATACAATTACTAACGGTATGACACAGAATGGGTGAAATGGGGAAAAAACCGCTTAAAAACTCACCATCAGCATCCACTTCATTTATCATATCTTGCAGTTCAGCTTCTGTGGGATTTTGTCCTAACGATCTCATTACGGTACCTAATTCTTTGGTTGTGATAGTTCCATCACCATCCTTATCGAAAAGTGAAAATGCTTCTTTGAATTCGGCAATTTGTTCTTCAGTAAGTTGATCGGCCTAAAATTTAACACAAAAACAAATAAGGGGGAGGGTTTTCCTATTCTATTCTATTGGGATTAATTAATAAAATATATAAGATATTTCGAAACAACAAACAGTACAATCATAATTTTAAAGATATCCACCGAACGTAAACTAGAAACCAAAATATTTTGATTCTGTTACGTGTAAACACCCTTAGATTACATTGAAACGGGACAGATCGATAAAGTATATATATGTATACGCGGATACACCAAACCTGAAAAGTAACATGCTAAAATATAAATTTAGAATTTTTTTCGAATAATTTCCCGTAAACAACTAAAAACTTTTATTAATTTTCTCCGAAATTGCACCACTTTTTCTGAAAAGGAGTATTATTTTTATATACAAAATGCTGCAATGCGTCAAAATACAAAAACCGGTTAATAACGGATATATACGTATATACGAATGAAAATTTGACAGATAATCTACCAGGAAAAATCTAAAAATATTCACGTCAAAATTTACCTAAATAATCGAAAAATATTTTGGGAAAGTAGATGAATAAGAAAATATACGTACCATTATGATAAACTAAGATTAAATTTATACACTTAGACACAGTTTTCCACAATAGATCACAATATTCTAATACTTAATACCAAGCGATCTGTACGAAGTTTACAAACCAACTGCCAGTTTTGTTTGAGATTTTCGGGCAGAGCGGGTTTAGGGAGGAAGGAGCGGCGTTATACTGCTGTAAGTGCTGCTGCCAAGCGCAGTAATGCGGCCTATGACATAAACGAGTAATATTCATACGCTGTACAAACGTCACATCTTTCTTTACCATAAAATTAATTTTGCTGCCTTTAGACACTGCGACTCGCCAATATTTTGTGTATTTCCTAAATAAAATTAAATAATGTTTACTCTTTGAATTAAAATAAACAAAAAGTTGGGGTACTATTTGTTTGTGCGTAGCTTTTCAATGGGTGCGGCTTGTTTACAAACGTACGGTGAAGCGTACGACGCAATGTGATTGGTTCGGGGGTACCTGCAATGCGTCAATCTAGCTACAGACCGCCTTTTAGCACGCAGCCACGCGGGTAAAAATGAACGTCGTGTTGCGTCTACGACAAACCCGGTTTGCGGGTGCGGTACCCGGTATTATTGGCGACTCCATTTCACCCCCTAACGTTTAGTGATTGCGAATTTATTTTTAATAATTAATAAAACCACTTAATATAATCGACAAAACTTCTTTAAATATACATTAGTTAAAACGCCCACTTAAAAGTATACAAATAATATAATTTGAAAGTAAGTTTACGTATTTATATGTTATTAATTTTTCTGTAAGTGCATTAACTTTGTTTAATATTTTAACATTATATTTTCCGTAATAAATAAATATTACATTAAAGTTATTGTATTATTCACATAATTATAATAAATATTACTAAAAAAATTTCCAAATGTGAAGTTCTTCCAATTCATTTTAATTTAAAAATAAATTAAATTGGATGTCGTAAAATAAAGATACAATAAAAAAGCGATCCTTATTACTAAATTTTTCACGAATAAAATGCATATAAATTATGCAATTTTAATGAAAACATTTTCTAAATTTTTAATAAAAATTTTCACCATTTTTAAAAGTATTTTTTATCTTTATTCGAAGCTTTAATAATAAGCAAATATATTTTACATTTATTCATATAATCATATAATGCAAATTTAAAACTTTCTAATAATTAATTTTTTTTGTGACTGGAAACCTGTTATTACGAAATGTCTGTGGAAAAAACGAAAGTTAACTGTCCCCAAAAATTCATTTGTATTTTATTTTAAGCAGGAATTCGTACGAGTTTTCTCCGAGTTTTTTAAGCAACAATACTTGTAAAATTTATTCATATATCGATGTCGGAATTTATCACTCTTCAAGTAACAAGTGGTTTTGAATTTTTAAAGAAATTCTACTAAATGTCGAGGTTAAAAGCGAAGATAAATAATTTATAAAAAATATAATTTTAAAAGATTAAAATGTAGCAAAAGAGACATCTACAGATTTCGTATTCAAATAAACAATTTTACTTTAAATTCCTTGGAAATTAATTTGATGAAATATCTATTTAATATTTTTAATAATCAGCTATTTCCTTTTAAATTAAACCGCGATAATACCGACACTAAATATTTTTGTTATCAATCAATAAGTTATTTGATAACGCACTATCTCAAGTTTTAAATTTAAACGATATTTTCCAGGTAAATTCATACACGTGAAAATGCTAAAAATTTTAAAATATAAAATTAAAGCAATGAAGTAGGGATACATATGTGACACTTATTAAGTCTGCCTACAATATTTAGTTTTAAGTATAAAAACGCTGAAAAAGGCATTTGACGAAATAATCATCTTAAATAATATGATTCAAATTAATTAATTAAATCTATTGAAAATTAAGGTTTTAATAATTAAAAAGTAACAACTTATATTTTATAAATTTCCAATTTAGGAGAATTTAGTATTCAACAGGTTGGCAGTAGTGAACCGTCGTAGACATTCGAATTGTTGGAGCTGAGAAGTGTGGGTATTTCAATTACAATTTTATTTTTTAAAGAAAGCTCTTTTAACATCCAAAATACATTTTTCTCCTATTTTATAATTGCGTATTTGAAATTATACCGTGAAT